>OX155978.1:7245608-7799318 GCA_944548615.1 Micropterix aruncella
ACTCCCTACAACCTCACAAACTCACAAACTTTATCTCTTTATAATATTAGTATAGATTAGTGTAGTTTGTATTTGATATATACCAACCAAAATGTGATTTCGGCCCAACTGTGCTTTTTCTAGCATAAATATGTTTAGTTACATAATATTTCATTCCAATGCTTTTTTGAAACATTTCACTGCGATTCATTATGATGATTTGATTTGAATAAAAAGCCCCCCACACATTTACACTCAAATAATATAGTTAATTACAAAATTGGGTTACACTAACTAAGCCCCTTAAGGGGTAAACAGTAATAACAGAGTGACTAATTATTTTTAACACGCTTTTATTAGGTCGACCTGTATGTAACTATGTAATGGAATCTAAGGTAACTAATTTAACCATCTTCCAAGGATCGTAGCATCATAAAAATTGGCAGCTGTATGTAGTTCTGATGATAGTACAATAATATGGTACTGTCGAACTGATCTGATGATGGAGTCGGAAGATATGAACTGGAACTTCATGATGGAACATCATATCATAGCTGTCTTTGGACTTGTTAGAAAAGTCTTGGAATGAACTTTGACCACGATTAGGTTTCAAGGTCTGATGATGTAGTTTTTACGTGCATTTATAAAAGCGTGTTTTTAGTATTTTTTAAACTATTAATTTATCTTAGATTGAAGTAAATCTAATATATAAAATAATATCTCCATTTTAGATAGAAATAAGAACATGTTGTTTGATACATGCTAATTTATTTTTGCTATATCTTCCCAATTAGTCCAAATATATATATTTGAAATATTTGATTATTACTTATAATTCAAATTGCCGATTATATGTGAACTAAAAACTAGAAAGCTCGCTGCCCTGAAACAAGACCTGGCACTTAGTTGGGCAGCAGCAGTATATACATGCTAATGCTCATATCTGCCGTGTTCAATTTCATTTTTTATTTGCATTTTACTCACAAAGGTGTGTATTTTTTAGTTTTTGGAAAGTATTTTTTGCTTTTTAGTCCTATCACAAAACGTAGGTGCGGTTCTTATTATCCATGATTAGAGCACGTATATATACTATAGCCGTTATAGAGGTTATATACTCTATTACTTTATATACCATTATACTCTATTACTTTATATACGACATTATATACTCTACTACTACTATACTGATTCGATATGTTTTTCTATGTTTTTGACGAAAATAGTCGACGTTGCCCGTTAAGGCGACCTGAGACCTCAGAAAAATATCCGAAATGGGCGTACACGCGAAACAATAGGCGGGATCAATTTTGTAGGGTTTGGTCAATAAAAATCCAGCGTTGACGAAGCGTCAAGCGCAGATCATACGTCAGCTCGCCCCGGCTACTAGGCGCATACTAAATGTTCTATCGCAGCGCTAGCACAGAATAACTATCTTTACGTAGTGGTGGTAAAGGGTGTTAATGGCAAAGCATATTTAGCGTAACTCTCAGAGCACTCTCACGTTTTAATTAATTGTAATTTAGGGCCTAAATAAAAAATGTGGCTAAGTTCTGCCCTGGAGCATTAACCAGTCAATATTAAGAAATTATAATAAAAGACATTCACCGCTTACATTGTAGGAGTAAACGCGCCTGAAAGTTTTCGAAGTCAGTTTAAAGCCTTAATGTCCAAGGCAATGCCGTGGACCAATACCTACGTGCGATAGTAGGTATTGGTCCACGGCAGTCATGTCGTGAACACTTCCAAAAACTAGGGATATTGACCGTATATGCAATTTTTGCTCAAGAAGCTCTTTGCGAATTCTATTGCAATAAGAGCTCGGCCATATCCCACGAGGAAGTACATCGGCATGACACCAGGAATAAAACCCTATATCTTCAACCGTTCGTAGCACGTACTGCCAAGTTCCAGGCGACTAGTCGATACTTAGGCCTCAAACTTTTCAATAAATTGCCCGAAAGATTAAAAGAAATTAAAAACATCGATATTTTCAAGAGATCCATCCGAGTCTATCTGCTTAAAATCAACATGTATGCCCATAACGACTTCTTAAAATATTTTGAAAATACATAGCATCGTATCTACCCATTTAATCTAATACATATTATTTACCGTTAATTGTTTTGTTGTAAACTGTTATCATATAGTCTATGTTTTTGTAAATTGGTAAGTTTAAAACTATATATTGTATATCATCTCTTGTCTAAATTGAGTAACTAATTTAAGATTAATTACTGTCATTCCTACACAATTGTATGGTTGTATTGGAAATAAATACCTTTTACTTTTTTACTTTTACTTTTTAATGAGCAACTTTTTTGAGTCCAAATTTTAAATTGGTTCCTTATCGAGGAATTCACTTCGAAACTTTTTTAAATTAATGCTTATGTTTGTCAAAAAACGCATAAAACTAAAATTCTCGAGATATGGTCGTTCCCATGTATCATGTCGCCTTAATATAGGTGTCTATATGTGGACAAATAATTGTCAAGACCCGGAAACTGGCAAAACTTTTGATGGTGCTGCTGCTTACATACATTATTTTACTTGTTTCAGATGCCTGAACGGGGCCCCCAACGGGCGTAAGCAATTTTTTTTTTTATTTCAGAAATGACAGAAGTCAAAAAAAAGCAATTTCTCTTTTCCTGAGTAGTATGTTCGAAATATTACAAGCGGAGAAACTCCTGTCTTCTTCAAACGAAGAGATATTAAACGCTTCCGGAAAACTATCGGCTTAATACAGTAAAGATATTTCAGTTATTCTTTATGACCAATTAAAGGCTCTAAAAATATGCTTAAAATCTGAAATTCTAAAAAATCATTCCAACTCATTGAATTATTGCTGATAAAATTCAATAGTCTTGCATCCACTTTTCCGGAGGTAATAACAGCATGCTTTTTATTTTTGACCCTTCCAGTTACTGCAACTGCTGAAAGAAGTTTTTTAAAATTAAAACTGATAAAAAAATACCTAAGAAATTCGATGGGACATGACCGCCTGTCAGACCTGTCACTATTGTCCATAGAGAAAGGAACTTTAGAAAAACTAAAATCATCATCAGCTATAAATGATTTAATAAATCAGTTTGCTGAAAAAAAGGCAAGGAGAGTGTATATTTAATTTGAATTCTTTGTAAAAATTTTGGTAAAAGTGACAGAATATCGCGATGGACTTCACTGGCTCCGAATTCGTGAGCGCAGAAATCTGCATGCCCTCTCACTTCTTTATAAAGTCCTAAATAGTCCCATAACACCTCCTTACCTTAAAGACATCTTTCTCCCGTTAGGAAGTCATGGTGTTCCACTCAGGTCAAGTCAGGACAACACCATAGCAATTCCACTACATCAGTCTTCTTTTTTCACTGACTCATTTAGCGTCCATTCTGCTCGACTTTGGAACCAGCTTCCGCATGCTATTCGTCATGCAACATCGTTGCCCTGTTTCAATGCGTTACTGAAAAAACATTTTCTCCCTCAAAATATCAACTAAGAACCAACCCTCCCCCTATCCCCTCCCCCCTTCCCCCTTTCGTTGGGTTGTTGACTGGATAGAAGCATAAGAACTTTGTAATATCTATCATTTTATATAAGCAGTTATTTTTATTATTATTTATCTGTAGTTTCTGTATATTTATTATTATAATATACATATATTATATTATAAATTATATTTTAATGTATGTATGTATATGTATGTATGTTTGGATGTATGTATATGTATATTTATGTGTACCTATATGTTTATGTATGTGAGCTGTATTGATACTTTTATTTAATATTACACGGTTGGCTGTAAGAAATCGCGAAACGATAAGCCCGCCGTTTGTACTAAGTTAAAATAGAATTTAAGTTTTCTTTACCCATGTAATTATTTTTGTTAGTACAATAAAGGTATTTTTTCATTTTCACCGATATATAAATATTTCTTTTAATTTTATGCAAATATTTTTTTTTCTTTTGTGAGAAATCTTTACCCTTCCTAAGGGCCCCCAAACAAATTTTTATACGGGGCCCCGCCAAGGCACGCTACGCCACTGCCTGAACCATAGAAAATTAAGAAACACCTAAGTAAACAACTAATGAAAATTACGGAACTCCTAAGTACTAAACGAATAGCCGAAATATTAGGAATCCCAGATGATCGTACGTCAGATGATAGTCTTGATATCGTTAAAAACAATGATTTCGAAGAAATATGGTTCAGGTTATCCATCACTGACCCAGCAATCAATATAGATTATTTGTCGTTGTGGGACGATTCTATTACTCAGCAAAATGACCACAAACATATTCTTACCGCTTACCAGAAATAATATGGCATACACTTTGTTAGGTTATATATATATATATATATATATATATATATATATATATATATATATATATATATATATATATATATATATATATATATATATATATATATATATATATATATATATATATATATATATATATATATATATATATATATATATATATATATATATATATATATATATATATATATATATATATATATTGAAATATTTGATAGTTTTGTGTATATATTCTTTTTAGAATTGATCAATAAGATGATTAAAAAGTAAATAATTATAAAAGCCACTTACATCGTGACGAAGGATTCCCTTGATCGGATTCGGGAATGCTTTAGGTGTTAACGAGAATGATGAATGCCTCTCACTTGCGGAAAGAGGAGTAGGTTTAAGTTGGGCCCATTTTTCAACTAGTAAACGCTCACCCTTCATCCAATTATCTCAAAAATTAAGCTACAATCCTTCTTTATACGTAAACTTTCAATTTCCTATTATTTCAGGGGAAATAACAAGACAAGACGAGCTACTTGACAGATGGAAGAATTTAAAATTCTTCCATCTGTAGCTTAATTTTTGAGATAATTGGATGAAGGGTGAGCGTTTACTAGTTGAAAAATGGGCCCAACTTAAACCTACTCCTCTTTCCGCAAGTGAGAGGCATTCATCATTCTCGTTAACACCTAAAGCATTCCCGAATCCGATCAAGGGAATCCTTCGTCACGATGTAAGTGGCTTTTATAATTATTTACTTTATAATCATCTTATATATATATATATATATATATATATATATATATATATATATATATATATATATATATATATATATATATATATATATATATATATATATATATATATATATATATATATATATATATATATGTATATATATATATATATATATATATATATATATATATATATATATATATATATATATATATATATATATATATATATATTTTTGGTTTATAAAATATATTGGGTATAAATAGCTATGAAGTTATAAATTCTATACAGGAAATTTAAGGCCAAAACTTAAAAAAGACTTTAAAAAACTCTTTAATATAAAACTTTAAACAACTTAAAAAAGAATCGTCGAATCTCGTAGGATTTTAAAACTGTTCCCTTGAGCGACTAGAAGAATCCCTTAGAAGTTTGCTATGAAGTTATAAATTCTATACAGGAAATTTAGGGCCATAAACTTAAAAAAGACTTTAAAAAACTCTTTAATATAAAACTTTAAACAACTTAAAAAAGAATCGCCGAATCTCGTAAGATTTTAAAACTGTTCCCTTGAGCGACTAGAAGAATCCCTTAGAAGTTTGCTGTCAATGTATATGTTACGGGTAATTCTAGTTGTTTGAGTAAACCTAGGTTTACCCGGGTATACCTAGAATTACCCAAGGATGTTGGGTAATGTCCGAATAGTGATGGAAATAAATTATAATTCGGGATTTACCCATACTCACCTAGGTCTACCCAACACTGGCTGGGTAATGATAGGTGTCAATTTCGAAACACGTCGCTCCTGCCCTAATAAAATGAAAGCCTTATATAATTTAACATTTCCTCCATGTTCTGTTGGAGATACGGTAAGAGTCCAAATAACAGATGTTGACAGAGGAAGAGGAGATTTTCGGAACGTGGTTAGCTAAGGAATTTTCGGAACCAATGTTAGCTAACGTTTCAGAATAAGGGCCATTGGCCCGTATTCCGTTTTTCCGTTTTTCGCGTAAAACGACGCTTAATTCTGAAGTAACGTTTTTGTATTCCCTTTCATGGGTCCTAACTGGCGCGTGCTTATGTAGGTGCTTAAATTGACGTTAAGCACCGTCGAGACCCTTTTTAGTATTCCGTTTCTACAACTGTCATGGCGGATGGGTCTTGTTCGGGGTCTTATCTAAGAACGGTCTAAAATCGATAAGTCTTCGTCTGACAGCCGTGTAACTTGTTTTTGCTTGTGATTCCGAAGACTTATCATGTTGAAATTTTCAAAGATGATTGCTCAGCATTGGTTTTTAAATCGAAGAAGGGATGATGAGCGCAGATTATCGTAAGTAATCGTTTATTCATATCTATATCTTGCCCTGAAAATCCTGTGTATTTTTTGTAGGTTATGAGAAGTCGCCCTGTATATTCTTGTTTAGGCACATTCTCTTTATTATTGTTTGCATTTTATTTTAAAACAAACGAAAACGTGAATCGACACACAAACACGAAATGGCGAGGAGCTGTCAAAATTAAGACCCCGCTTTAGAACGCCCGCTAAGACTGGTTCTTAATTTTGATGAAACGGATACATACAAAATAACGAAGGTGCTTAAGATCTTAATTTTTAGCACCAGCTTAGTTTAAGTCCGCGAGAAACGGAATACGGGCCAATTATGTAATATTTAGTTTTTTTTTGGTTCATTATAATTAAAGAATTAATTTTCTGCCGTATTATTATTTTTATTGTGCCTATAAATAAAATTAAAATCAACTTTTATATACAGCTTATTTATTAATGTTCTGTTTATGAGATATAAAATAAATGTGTTTTCCATAGTAAATTCTGTTTTATAATTTTATTAGCATTATATTCAATCTATTTATTTATTATTATTTTTTTGAAAAAATCCGTGCATAAATGTTGAAGTTATGATTTTTATCCTATCTCCTCATACATTTGAAGCTTTGTGCCTCGCCCGCGGTGTCCGTGCCGGTCTCCAATTCCTCATCTGATGAGTTGTCATTCCGCTGCTTAGCCTTCAGCAGCGTCTTTTTCTTAATTTTCCGCATTATTCTACCAGCGGCGGGAGCAACGCGAGCAGACGGAGGAGCCCCCCTCGTCCATCCCCACCAAGGTGGCGGGGAGGGGGGGGGTGACCTCCCGCCACCACTCCCGGCCGACCCACTCGCCCATGGTGGCAACGGAAGGGGCGGAAACGCACCTGCGTGTATTCCCTGGAGTCGTCAGGGAGTCGTTTGGGAGCTAATGGACCCTTGCTGAGTTGGCCCCGAAGACCCATTTGTTGCAGGGTCGGTCACACTCAAATCAAATCAAATCGCATTTATTGTCTTCAAAAAACTTTACATAGTTGTTTAGACATTTTATATAGCCGCTTAATGTTAAAATAACTTTAAAATGTATACTAAATATTTCATTAGAGACTCACCACATAATTGAGTTATATTAGATATTTATAACTACAGATAGTCATGAAATTATAATATTAAAATTAAATGGTCCTGTAAGTAAGAATTATAATTGATTATGGGAGACAATTAAAAATAATAGTAATAATATAATAATCAATAAAATGGTATAAATGTCAAGTTAAATTTAAAAAAATCGAGATGGAAATTGTCAGTAATCTAATTATAATTCGTTAATATTATATTACTCACGGGTCAACACGCATCCGGCGGCCTCCCGCCCGGGTAGGACTCTGGCCATAGGGCTAGTTTCCCCCAGGAGTCAATCTTCTGGCGCTCCTGGACGATCTGCGCACCGTGCGGCGTTAAGACAATCGATAATGCTTTCTGACTAACAGTCGGGGGAGTCTGAAAGCAGTACTCTATCCTATAGAGTAGGGGTGATAGCTGGCCTTACGACGACTGCTCTTGAAACGACCATCGGCTGCCCGATTCCGGGTGAACAGCCAGGCAAAGTATGCCGTGGCCAGCGATAGATTCGGTAGTCACCGTTTCACCGCGACGTAAGGGAGAGGACCGCGTAAGCGACCTCGAACTCATAACCAGTCGAGAGATCGGGATAATCTGGTCGCAACTGGAAGTAAGGACGTGAGTGTAGGCCCGCTGGGTGACAATCCTGGCGGATAAGGCGTTGGCCTCTTACGGGCATGTAACGGAGCTTGACGGTGGATTGTTTTGTCCTAAGTCTTCTGCGCTCACTTCACGGGAGATAGAACGTCTATTTCGTTAAAACTTCCTGAGGTGACGGGTTCGCCCGTTGTAGTCGACAACTCTACATGGAGTCGTCAGGCACGTTCCCGCCGGTACCGCCACGCCATGCGGCGAGGCGGGGGTTGGGGGACGGAGGGCCGGTGGGGGGACTTTCCAAAGGGGTCGCCGCCTCCTCCTGAATCGCTGCTCGCCATTGTCCAAATAAATCAGCAATATCACGCAAAAAAAAACTCAGTTTTTAGTTCAAAAATCACGGGGGATGAAGGCTGAGTTGTAGTAGTAGTAGATGTCGGATAATGTTCATTAAACGATAGAGAATTCCGAGCCGGCCACAATAATATCTTTTGTGATTCTGTAAGTCCACCCAGTCCTCCGCTAATAGGGAAAAAAAATACAGCCGAATTGATTACCTCCTCCTTTTTTTGAAGTCGGTTAATAACTAAAAAACTATTAAAATATTCATTGATGTTTGGTCAAAATATAGGTATGTAATGGAAATATGTGTAGTAAGTAGTATCTGTGTAGTAAATCTATGTAGAATAAAAAAATGTTTAAATAGCAACCAGTACGTTCTTATACTTCTCTAGCTTCTGATTATTCATCCACACTCGATCCTCTCAAGTTCATCGTTATTTCAGTCTCAATACTGTAAAAGTGATTTATTTGCTCCCATACTTTTTTTTATGTAACTTTACAAAAAATAGGTTTTCTAAAACATTTTGTTATCGAAACAAACAAGAGAAGTTCATTTTAGTGAACTTCGTTGTGTGTGTAAAAAAAAGTAAAATTTGCAAGTCAGCCTTATATTCCAATTTCTTGTTAACCCTAGAATGTATTGGCCCCTAAAAATCACGATGCCTATTTAGTTTTCTGTCAATAGATCGATTGGACTGCCACGCTTCGTAAAACAAAATCCAACGATACGTTTTATTGGTGTGCTAGCGAGGGTCCAGAACCCCACCCACGGTGGTCCCTTACTTTCTTAATCCTGGAATTTAGACGATCATCGTGGATTTGTAAAAAACAAAACAAATCATTTTTGACAATCGTTCCATTTCCATAAAATCGTTCATTTTTAACCACATTCAAAAAAAGGAGGAGGTTCAATTCGGTTGTATCTTTTTTTTATGTTTGTTACCTCAGAACTCTGCTTTTTATGAACCGATTTGGTTTTTTTTTATTCGAAAGAATATACTTACAGATTGGTCCCATTTTTTTTCAAAATCCTGTTCTGATGATGGGATCCATGAGGAATTGAGGCAACTCCTCAAATATTATCATATGAGATTGAAAATGTAGGTACATGATGTTTCAATTCCGATGACAATTCATTTATTTTTTGTTAAGCATGACCTGATTTTACACCCTGGGATGGCACGACGAGGGAACTCCTCAACGGTCCATAGCACAGACCCCAAATTTTGTATGCTCATTAAGTTATGAGAGCCCGTTCTAAGTTTTATCATGACATGGCTGCTGCACCCAGGGTTGGATCCCGACGAGGGAACTCATCAACAGTCAACAGCATAGACACAAAATTTTGTATATGTATTCAATTACGACAGCCCGTTCTAAGTTTCACCATGGACTGCTGCACCCAGGATTGGCTGTCAACGAAGGAACTCCTCAACGGTCAACATCACATACTTAAAATTTAGTATACGCATTCAATTATGGTAGCCCATTCTAAGTATCACCATGACATGGCTGCTGCACTTATAAAATAAATTAGAGTCGGTTTTTCTTTTTGTTATGTTTTTAGCCCTTTGATGGCATAACTTCACAGCAAACAAAATATTGTATTATTTTTTTGAGCGGTATAAACTAGTCTAAAAAAACTTCGATCCAAGTTGGTAGTCATTTTAATAAACTAACATTTTCATTTTATGAGATATTAAGGTTTACTCGTATGTTGGTGACCCAGACCAGACCCGGAGTGTAGACTAACCTGTCTAGCGTTAAACTCGTATAAAGATAACCCAATGACCAGCTGACATAATTTTTAAAAGTTCAAAAGAAATAAAGCTGATAAAAAGACGATAAATATCTGTATTTAAACAAGGACAGTTCCGGTGGATAGCACAGGTTATTTCCAACATTTGGCAACACTAGGTATGTACTCGCTTCAGCATTTTTGTATATGTTATATTGACCGTTTAATTAATTACGAATATACTCTTGTAAACGGTTTTGTAACTATATTTATTTTAATGACAAGGCCAAAAATAAAACAACGGAATATTACAGAAACGATATCAACAAGTAAATATAATAAAATGAATAAAAAACATGACTGCCGTTACAGAAAGTGACCTATTATATTTACAATCATTTTTATTACATTTTTTGTGGCATAATCATGATTTACTCATGTATTTATCCATATATACGGGTGAGTTTTGAATTAACCGGCATTTTTAAAGAGGGAGAAGTAGTATGAGCTTATGGAAATATTGATAAAAATTTGTGGGAAAACAAAACAATTCTTGTTTTTTATGTATATTTTTTTTAATAGTATAAAAGCGCTGACAAGGATGCGCTATCTAGCGGTAGGTAAAATATCGCTACTATCGTTTCTTAAGGATATTTTACCTACCAATAGATGGTGCAACGCGCTCAAACGCTTGTCAAACCTTTATTTAACAGTCAAGTTCTTCAAATTTGTGAATTTAAAAAAAAACTAAAATCTAAATTTAAAAAAAATGTTTTTTTCTGTTTTTTATCAGTTTTTTAGTTGTCTTGACGGATGCCGGTTAATTAATAAAAATATACCCGGTAAATAAAAATATACCCTGTATATACTTGTTTATTTTAAGAATGGACTCAACCTTTCATTTGACACTAAACACAACATATTTATGTTAATTTATAGACATTTGGACAATTGTACATATAACCGATTATTTACTTAATATTTGGACAGTTACGGTACCCTATGGCACTCGGGATTACATAGCGACTCTAACAATGCCACACATTTCTAAATCGGTTCAAACATTCAGAAGTTATGGTGGAATAAAGAAACGGAAAACATACATAGATGAATCCTGAACAAATTACACCTTTTTGTTAGGCAGTCTCGGTGTTAGGCAGAGTTGGCCTCTAACGGGCTTGTTGGCGGAGACAGACAGTTGATTGTCTTGTCCCTAAGTCTTTTACGTTCGTCCTACGGCTGAAAGAACAATCACATATCGTTATACCAGCCTGGGTTGACGGGTTCCCAGTTATAGGCGACACAGCCCTACAGATCCTATAAAAGCTGTAGGAAAATATGACAGCACTAATAAAAGTATGTATTAATGAAATAAAATACCAGAAAATAATCGCAACATTGACTAAAAAATAATATTAAACTAGTAATAATTCTGGTAAATATTCATTACAATATTTAAATATGTGAATTCCATAATATGTTATGTTCCTAGAATGTTACACAACTAGAGCTGTCAACTACAACGGCGAACCCGTCACCTCGGAAAGATTTAACAAAATCAAATCAAATATCTGTCGACGGGCCTTGCTAGAGGCCCGTGACATCTTCCACTAGGCATTTTGCCTTTTCGTGGGGTTTCACGTGAGCCGGGCCCATTGGCCCGGCTTTCTGGAATGGCGTCACAGGGCTTTGTGCCCTGTGGCAAGACTCATTGTTATGTGCTTAGGCACCTTATCGTGAAGGATTGTGACGGGAGTTGGTAATGACATCTTTTGTGGCAAGGCTGCTGTGCTGCGATACCCGCGCTGGTGGTCCGCTAATCAAGCAGACTGCGCGGGTACGGCTTCCGGACTTCTGGTGGTCTGGTGTGCAGAGGAGCGAGCTGGCGGATGTGCTCGTGAGGCGAGGTGTCGGCCCTGCGGTACATAGCGCGCGCGAGGCGCTTTACGTGTTCCTCCACGGACTCTGTTTCGCTAAAATCGCGTTCCAGAGTCGCATTTCGGACGTACCAAGGGGCTCCCGACACTTTTCTTAGCCCCACGTTCAGCACTCGCTGGATGTTACTCCGCTGCGATGCCGAGATGAGGTGGTACCAGGCCGGTGCCGCGTACGTGAGTTTCGTCCTCACGTACATCTTCAGCATCAGCAGACGTGTCTTCGCCGGGATCGCGGTCGAACGGAGAACGGGCAGCAGCGGAGATTTAACAAAATATGATCGTTCTATCTCCCGTGAATTAAGCGCAGAAGACTTAGGACAAAACAGTCCACCGTAAAGCTCCGCCACCTGCCAGTCAGAGGCCAACGCCTTATGGCGAGGCACCGGGAAAGGTACCCAGCGGGCAGCCTCGCCCCCTGACTTGGCAGGATATCTCTGTCTGACCTGTTTTGGCAGGATATCTCCGTCTGGAATTGTCCTTCAGGATACTTCCGTCCTCCCGACTGGTTACGGGTCCGAAGTCGCTTACGCGACCTCTACCTGTTGTATTACAGCGGTAATTCAGTTAGAATGTATCGCGGACCTGGGCGTTCTTTGCCCATAGTGCCATATGGGATCGAGTAGCCCAAGGTCATTTCAAGAGTGGCATGACAACAGGTCGACATCCACCCCCACTGATAAGGAAACAGTGTATTTCCATAGTCTTCAGACCCCTTCAGCAATTAGTCACAATGCACAACCGATTGGCTTCATCGACCGGTGCGCAAACCGTCCAGTGGCGCCGGGATGCAACAGAGTCTTAGACACGAGAGTCTTCTCCGGGGTAGCCTTCCACTCGGGGGAGCCTTACACTCGAAATGTTATTTTCTTAAAGTTTAAAATGTACATATGAACTTAAACTTTAGCTTATATTACCTTATGATTATTTGCATATATTTTAATAATAATTTTTATACTTATGTCCTATTTATGGTAAAATTATCGTAACTTAGCAAGTTCTGTGCCGATTTTGTTCGGACCTAGACTAGAAATTAACTTAATTTATTTTACATTTTTTGACATGTATAACGGTAATGTATTTAGTAATTCGATATTTAAGTTGGCGAATTCTATGCATGAGTCACTCGCGTGTATCTGTTTTTCGAGGGTTGTTTACCTTTTTCGAGGGCCGGAAGCATTAGCGGCCTGCGTCGGTCGGCTCTACCTTTTTTTAAGTGGTGTATCTTCCGGTGAGATTATGCCGCTTTTAATGGATGCGACTGTGTTTATTTGTCAAAAATCCTTTGTTCTCGTTCGAGAGGTTGTTTACAATTTTGCCTGTTATTTCGAAATTTTAATGATTGCTTGTAAAATTTCCAAGTGTTGTTAAAAATATCTATTAGCGTACCCTTTTAATGAAACTATTCCGATGCAAGGGTATTATTTGCCTAGTGCACTTACTGCCATAAATAAATAAATGTTTGTTTGGGAATTGATGCGTTAGAATTTCAGGCGTGTCGAAACTACTTTTGTTGTGATATTCATCATCATCTTTTCCGCCCGCAACATCATCTTTTCTTTCCGCAACAACACCCAATCGGGTTCTACCGCCGGCCGATAGAAAGCGCTCATGGGTTTCATTTATGAAATTAATATTCAAATTATATCAGACCTGGGCTATTTGCCTGGAAAGTCTTGTGTACAACTGATTTTTTGTTGTTGTTTTAGGTATTTAACATCATGCATCTCTTCATACAAGCGGCGTGTATCGTCGCAGTCCTAAACTTGGCAGCGGCAGCGGGCTTGCCAGATCAATGTGCAACTGCGCTGACTTTCAACGGCGTACACTTCCTTACAGAAATATTGGTCAAAGGATCAGTGGGACCATTAGATTTATCAGTACACGACAAAACTGGTGATATATTCTATATAGATTCATCGAAGCTGTACGTCCTCAAGGACGGAAGTGGCGAACCTCAGGAAATCAAAGGAGCTGAAGGAGTGCCACATACAATCGCTGTCGATAATGATCACAACGAAGTTGGCTTCTCTATCGGTGACAAATTGTACACTTACAACAGAGATACTAACACAGCAGTCGCACACGATAAAGATACTAAAAAACACGACCCAATCGTTCATACGTTTTTCACGAAGAATGCGCGGTACGCGTCCACTGGAGACAAGCTGTTCAAAGTGACCAGAAGCGAAAAAGTAGAACTAGACAGCGAGCTCTACAACGGCGATAATTTAGTAGTGGATTCTAAAGACAACTTCTTCTTTATCGGAAAAGACGGATTCCCATACGTGACACCCAAAGGAGCTACCAAGAAAACTAAACTGGAAATACCCGGATTTGAAAAGACGGATTTGACACTTTTCTCTATAGATCGCTTGGACAACGTCTTCTTGAATGTGAATAAACGGGTGTACAGCGTCAAGGCTGATAACAACACTCCCCAGCTCATCGGTGACTACGAAAAAACACAGGAAATAATACCCACTTCCATAACCCACGATAAATTTAATAATGCCATCGTCGGAACCAAGGGAAGCATCACTAAATACGTTAAAATCGATTGTTAAATGTGTGTAAATTGAAATAAAAACCCAAAATTAGTTTTAGTTATTTATTTAAAACTTAACATAAAATGCGGAAATACATAAAAATGGTCATACCACGAATGGCGCGAAGTAAAAGACGACCCATATTCACATGACCATGCTCAGCGCATACGCAACTAGGCCGAATATAGCCTGTATCTTTGGGAGCTAATGGGCCCTGTTGCAGTTAGGCCATAACACACATGCGCTTATCGGTCAAAATCACGGGTCAAAACCCATCCAGCGGCCTCCATGCAGAAGTGCGAGCCCGCTCCTGAACGATTTGAACACCGTGCGGCGTCAGCCAAACGATTATGCATTTTGAACGACATCCGCCGTTGTACTGTCTCCTATAGAGCGATGGTAGTTGTTAACGTTACGTCAACTGCTCTTGAAACTGCTCTTGATAGATTCTGTAGACAACGTATCACCGCTACGAAAGGGAGAGGACCGCGCAAGCGACCTCGATCCTGTAACCAGCTAGGAGGTAGGAGGTATCCTGATGGTTAATTCCAGAAGGAGAAATCCTTCCAAAATGGAAATCAGGGGGACCTTGCTGCCCGCTGGGTACCTTTTCCGGTGCCTCGCCGTAAGGCGTTGGTCTCTGACGGGCGAGTGGCGTAACTAGACAGTGGGCTGTTTTCGTCCCAAGTATTCTACGCTCACCTCACGGGAGATAGAACGTTCAAACTTCCTGAGGTGACAGGTTCGCCTGTTGTATATAGTTGACAGCTCTAGTTGTATAGGCATACGACTTATTGTCTGACTTGGGTGGAGAAGCGTAACTGACTTGGATTCTCAGATACATACATATATAGGTACATACATATATACATAAACATACATACACATATTTAAATATAACGATCTAAATACATTGTAGTATTATACCTTTGTATATTAGATTATATTATAAACCGCATTCTTAATTTCCTGGCCCACCAACCGACAAGAAGGGAAAGTATTGTGAACACGCGTCTGTGTGTGTATTGTATTATTAACGTAAAAATTAGTGACATATCTCAACGTATGTTTTTAATAAATTAATAGTTTTAAAAAAACACTAAAAACACGCTTTTGGGCTATGATACGATATTCACATACACACGACTATGATACGATATTCCATCATGGAATGCCAGTACCTATCTTCCGGCTTCATCATCAGACCTTGAAACCTAATCGTGGTCAAAGTTCATTCCAAGACTTTTCTAACAAGTCCAAACACAGCTATGATACGATGTTCCATCATGAAGTTCCAGTTCAAATCTTTCGACTCCATCATCAGATCAGTTCGATAGTACCATATTATTGTATTGTCATCAGAACTACATACAGCTGCCAATTTTCATGACGCTACGATCCTTGGAAGATGGTTAAATTAGTTAAATTAGATTCCATTACATACATACAGGACGACCTAATAAAAGCGTGTTAAAAATAAGAATTTTAAGAATTACCTCCCTTTAAGATTTTAAGAGTAACCTTTAAACTAAACTTTAAAGCAAATCAGTTGGCGTTATCCTGGCCGCTATCTTTAAAAAACCAAGGTTTTCGATGGTGTATTTTTGAGTCCGGCGGTACCAGTCTATTCTCCACTTGCTGGGAAGTTCTATTTGGAGACAGGAAAATGGTAAATTTCATCCAGTTGCATATATTTGCAAGAGAATGACATCTGCTGAAGAAAATTATCATACATTCAAAGTTTTATATTTATTATATATTTATTTCACTTTTTTATTTTATTTATTTAGGTAAGTAACAGCATGAACTTATAATTAGATACATAATTTTAAAAAAAACATATTCTTATGCCAATTATAACTTACGCCGTTCGAAATTATTTGAAAAATACTTACAAACTAAATTATGAAACAAAAAATACAGTACCTACATCCGTAAATATTTATTAGTTGAGAGAAAACGGATCTATACCGCGCGGAAATAAACGACAGTCCTCCCGATGCATTTGTAGATGGCCAATGTAACTTTGCCTAAAATGTGACTGCCGGGAGAACTCATCGTCCAAGTCCACGCGGCAAGGACTCATCCCCACCAACCAAATATATTTATGCTATAACTTGTTTCTATAAAGTATAATATGTAAAACAGTGGTATAACATTTAAAATCGTGACAGATTGTGACAGTTTCAGACTTACGTTGACTAAACTGTCTCTTAACCCTCAAATAGCGAGCTGAGCTATGTTTTTACAACCGTACGATTATGAAATAGTGCAACATGACGATTCATTGAAATTAATTAAATTTATTGATTCGTTGAATTTGAAATGACCATGTCATTTAAACTCGGGGAACACAACGAGTTTGTCCAATTTGAAATAACCCATTATTGTATTAACTACTTAGATTTTAATAACTGTAGAATGTTACGCTGATCTGAAAAATAAAACCATAATTCCATCCTTAATCGCATTGTTGTGACTGTAAGTGCATTAGAAATTGGGATGTGGAATAGCATGGTAAGGTTATTGTTTCTCTATGATGTCAGTCGTTGGTTTGTGGGTGTTTTAGCGATATTTTGAGTACCGTGTACTCTCTCAATCAACACCATCCTATCTCCACGAGATTTTGAACCATTACGTTCCCACGGTCTTGTACTTCGGTCAGCCTCTAACAGTTGTAGCCTACTTGGAGGATAACTGCAAGGGTTACGATTTAAAGAAAGACAATATAAATTTAGGATTGGGCGCCGGAAAGACTATAAACTAGCTTGAGCCAAATACACGGGTCGTGAAAAGGGTAAATTAAAAGCAATCAGTGTTTCCATCTGGTTTTTATTAAAAAAAACGTATTATTTATGTGAGGCCTAGAACCCATATTAAAAGACCTAAGTTTACATAATCAAAAAACGTTTCAACAAAATTAAATAATAAAAATTACAATAAAATTACAAACTATAAATTACAGAAACGGCAACTTCCGGAATGGTTGGCAGCAACTCGAAAAAAAATAACAAATACGGGTTCTACTTCCGACGGCGAAATACCGGACTTCGTCGCGGAAATTCAGAGTTTCCTCGCCCAAAACCTACTGCGAAAAAGCCGGGGCTGAGAAAGTTAAATCACTGGTCGAAGGAAGAGCTCAAGGGACATATAGCGGTTCTCCAGCCCAAGATAAATGCCCTGCGAAATCACGCAAAATTACATGAGTGACCGCACGAAATTTCGCACTACCTACTCAAAAATATGAAAAAAAACGAATAAACAACTCACAGTATTCCTGGACTTTTTGATGAAGAACTGGCACTAATTCCACAGACTAATTTTAAAAGGTTTCAACACCGATTTTATGCCAAAAATTATTTTTGTAATTAAAATACCGCAGCCCATACGTACAATTAGATGAAGCGCTCTCGCTCTCTCGAAAAGCTCCCCCAGCTGTCAGTCGACAATTAAATCGAATATTTTTCCCACTATGGACCTCTTGCGGAATCCATAAGCATTTGTGCCAAGAAACAAACCTGGATAAACTTAATTTTGTAAAAACAAAAAAGGTGCCATAGAAAGGAAATTTAAAATAAAAGGATATAAATTTAACGAAATTCGTTATACAGTTTACTAAAAAATCCGTGTCATAAGAGTAATTTCTATTCTTACTCTTTCTGTGTCTACGGTGCAAGAATCTGGAACGATCTCCCGGCAAATATACGAAACTTGCCTTCTTTACCATCATTTAGGACTCACCTTAAAGATTACACCTTTTTAAGAAGTAACCAGTCAGTGCCGGATTAATCCATGTAGGGGCCATTAGGTCATAAAAATCTTGAGGCCCTAACTGTCGATATTTTTTTACCAATTATGCGATTTATTAGAATTATACGATCAAAGAGTTTATTAAACGGAAAATACTTTAAAAAATTGGTTTCGTCATTGGTTGCCCTCTACAGTCTGGAGACATAGAAAATATCTATCGCGTGTCTTCAAGGGTACCTGCTGGAAAAAGAAAAACAATTATTGCAAAATTTACCTCAAGATTACTCTGTGACAAATTTCTAAAATCTGTAAAATTATACAACAAGGCGGCAAGAACTAAAGAAAAAAAGTTAAATTCCGAAGTAATTCAGCTATTCGGGAAAACACCTATATTCGTATCCGAACACTTGACGCCCAAAATGAAATTCCTGTATGCTGAGGCTAGGAAATTCGCACGTGAAAATAACTACAAATATTCTTGGACATCTTTTGGCAAGATTTATCTACGGAAAGACGACAATCAGAAAATCATACATATTTCAAACACCATACATATTTCAAACCTATACTAAATGAATTATTATTGTGATTTACAGTAATTTTTACACAAGTTCCTTCCAACCATTTTCTATTACGATTTTGTTACGCGAAATATCCTCTTATTATATTTACTCTAATCAAATTACTTTACATTATAGATAATTTTACTACACCTTATATATGTATTTTTACTTACAAAGATTTTATGTCTTTTTCACACCATAAACATCCGATATATGACCATATATATGGCAACATCATTTATATTAATTCATATTATTACATCCAGATTTTTAAAAATATGAATAAATATTCTAAAGTACTGTTATTCATGATATTATATTACTATTGTATTTTATGTTATACGAATTATCTTATTTTCAATAAGTTACATTATTTACAAAATGGAAACATATTTAATTTTAATATTATTTCTGTGATACTTATTTTTACTACTTTCGGCTATATATTAATATTAAATATTTTATTTAAATTGTATTATATTACAACTATTTTTATATCCCAAATTTTAAAGATATTTTTATTTTACTGTCTCTTGGTCCCTATAATGCCAAGGTTTTCCCTTAAAAGTACGAGTGTGTGCTATTTTATTTGCTTAGTTTCCTATGTGTTTTCTCAGGATCGCCATGAATATTACTCCATCTACCCAGTTAAACAATTACAATTATTTGGCATAAAGCAATTGAATTCCTTTTATCATTGTCATATAAAATACATTATGATCATTTTATTAATTGACTTTTACCATTATTTCACGATTATCTTTTTATTTGACTATTATATAATTTTTAATTTGACTATCACGATCATTTAATTAAATCTGCAATTACTTTTATTTGATTATGGACTATTTTTATTTTTTCCTAAAATGTTGTCTTTTCAACGATTATTATTTAAGTATTTTATGAAATCGATTATCAAACGGCTATTTCCAAGACCACTTTCAAGTTTCCACAGTGCTATAATTAATCTAAACGTCCTAATGCCGCATATTTTATAATCAAAAAGACGAAAAATTATGGACTTAAAGGATATTGAAGAAATTAATGACAATTACAGTCCCGTTTCTGAATATATTGACAATCCATCCTGTTGCAAAGCCTTCCTGGATCAAATGCAAATTAAGGTATTCTGTATAAATATTAGGAGCATCCGTAAAAATTTAGATCAACTATTATTGTTAATAGAAGATTTACGTGTTTCTTTTGATGTTATATATTTATTTATTAATATTTTTAACGATGTGTGTGACGATTATTCACCTGCACAACTTTCTGGCTATAATATGTACCATACAAAACTTAATAAACGACAAAACGATGGTGTGGTATTATACGTTAGTAATATATTAAAACATAAAACTGTTGAAATTAAATTGGAAAGTAGTAACTGTATAAGTGTAATAATCAATGATGATATTAACATAATTTCAATTTACAGAACGCCGTCTGATACGGATATCACGCCTTTTATAGATTCTCTGTCACATACCCTCCACGAACATAAAAAATACAAGAATATTTTTATAGTAAGAGATATGAACATTGATATAAGAAAAAGCGACAACCAAAAAGTAAACGATTATCTCACAATGTTGGCAGAATCTAATATAAAAGTGATTAATAGTCAACCAACACGAATCACAATGTCTTGTAGTAGTTGTTTGGACCATCTGCTAGTGAAAAGTAAATTGCAACATATCTCGGCTGTATATAACACGGCAATTAGTGACCACTATGCCATCATTTTTGGATTAACTACTCTATCCACAAAAGGAAAAAAAAAACTAATTATTAGGAGAAAACAAATTGACTTTGAAAAACTAACACATTTTATCTGCAATGAATCATGGGACCTGGTATTAAAGGAAGACGACGTGGATAAGGCAACCGAAAACTTAATATCAATATTTAAAGGGTATATCGAAAAGTGTACCACAGTGACCCAGAAACTCATCCCACATAAAAAGCAACGTCTCAAGGAATGGATTACCGATGGATTGGTTCGATGTATTCGTAATAGGGATAAAATTCACAAAGCTGTACTAAAAAATGCCGCGGATGATGAATTAAAAGAGTACCTATTATATTAAATATAAAAACCTATGTCAATTGATAATCAAAAATACGAAAACAAACTTTTATAGAAAAAAAAATAGAAGATGTCAAATACGATTAAAAAAAAAATGGAACACAGTCAAAGACATTGCTTTCAATAATACAAAATATAAAACAATCTCAGAGTTAAATTTTTTTTTTTTTATTTTTTTTTTATTTTTAATACTTTATTCATTTTATTTTTGTACATTTAGCCCCATTGTTATCAATGTTATAAATAACTCGGAAAAATTGAACACCGAAATGCAGCTAATGCTCATTGCCCACCTAACTAGGACTAAACTGTCCCGTATCTAGGCGGGTCAGAGTAATTAAAATAAGTAAGTAATACAACTTATGTAACAATTAGCCTAATTAACTTGAAAAAACTTTTTATTTTTATAATAAATGAATGTACTTAATTGTTTTTTTTTAAATTATTATTTTAAGATTGAATAATATATAATTATAAATAAATAACATTATAATACAAATCCAAACACTAAATTTGTACGAATAATACATTGTAGGTAATACAATATGGCAAATACACATATACGTAAATACGATATCAATAAATGATAAATGATATATGGTATAAACATATTTATAATTTTATAAAATATATAAATACAATTATAAAATCACTGCTAAAAAATATGAAATAAAATAAATAAAAATATGATATGATATACTATTAATATATACATAATAATTTATATAAATATACAATAATATTTTTAAATTAACCGTTATACATACGCTTTACAAATCAAGTTTTCAGATTTAAACCTTCCTAATTCAAATAACCATTTATTAATATTGTCTTTAAACTCTTGATTGTTCTTTAAGTGTTTCCATTTTTCCTCTATGCCATTATATAATTTGGGACCAATGAAAAAAGATTGTCGTTGCGCAAATGTTGTTTGTACTCGAGGAATAAGGAAATTTTGTTTCCGTGAACTCCGAGTATTGCAGTTTTGCTGACTTTGATCATGTCTATCTTTGTGTTTATGAAAAAATATTATCACATATTTAATAAACAATTGCTTGACGTCCAGAACTTTCGCCACGTTGAAAAGACGCTCTGACGGGTAGTCATTAGGTTTCCTATAAATAATCCGTAACAACAGTTTTTGCGTCTTTATTAGTGGATCCAAGGCCTGTTTCGTGCAAGCACCCCACCCTACAATCCCATAAATCATAAGACTTTGGCATAGAGCTATGTAGGTGATTTTAATTGTTTTCCGAGATAGTACATTGCGCAGTTCACGAAAAACATATATTAATTTCCGTAATCGATCAGAGAGTTGAATTATGTGGCTAGACCAATTCAGCTTAGAATCCACATTTATTCCAAGGTATTTTATGTTATCTACGACACTTAGTCGTTCACATGAGCATGTGCAATCTTTAAGGCAATTGTGAGAGTGGATTTTTAAGAAGCTGGAGATATGAACTGATCTTAGGCTAAAGTTCATTATTTTGGTTTTCGACGAATTAATTGTTAAAATATGTTTATTTAGCCACTCACTAACGGTATCCAGAGTATTTTGTAATTTAACCCCTCTCCTCGCGGAGTAAAAATTCAGCCGTCCCATTCGCGCGCGACCTTTTCGCGCGCAAAATCGACGACCTTGATAAAAACGACCATAACTTGTAAACCACTATACGGATCATAAAAATAAGAACTGTAAAATGATCGCATTGAAATTTGACATATAAAACATTATAACCTTATCTCGTAAATCAATTAAGATAATAATTGCCTTTTCGCAAACGGCCCCCATCGTGTCGTCATCACTGGACCAAGTGGACGCCTCTCATTTCAGTGTATTAAAACTTGCATCCCCAAAAGGACGCCTTTCATTTGAAGGGTTAAGTGTGACTTCTGCCGAATTAGTCGCTTCCGTTAACAAGACCGTATCGTCTGCGAATGAGATGACTTTCGCATTGAGTTGGAGTTCAGATAATTCATTAATATATATTAAAAATAGGAGTGGCCCAAGCACACTTCCTTGTGGAACGCCATATCTTATATTTAGTTTATCACTGATCTGTCCATTTATTGCTGTTACCTGAGATCTGTCATCTAAGTAACTTTTAAACCATTCCATGGATACCCCTTTAACTCCAAAGCTCTCCAGTTTTTTACAGAGAATCGGGTGAGACACCGTGTCAAATGCTTTTGACAGGTCGAGGAACGCTGCAATGACTTTTCTCCCCTTATAAATATAATGGGAAAGATAACCACAGTTGAGCAAGACCCTGAAAAAGTCGTGAATCATATTAATGAATATTTTAATAGCATAGGCTATGTCTTAGCAAATAAAAATCTCCAAAAAAATAACATTCGGGAAGAGGAACTAGCAGACAGGATCTATGCCAATGGCAGTATGTCCTCGTCATTCTACTTGAGACCAACAACACAGACGGAAATTATCAAAATAATATCGACACTAAAAAACAACAACTCAAGCGGTCCTGATGATATCAAAGCAGATATTATAAAAACCTATAGAAATAACCTTGCTATTCCAATTGAATACATAATAAACCAAATCTTTAAGAAAGGGAATCTTCCCAAATAATTTTAAGCATGCCAATATAGTACCAATATATAAACAAGATGATGACACAGACATTGCAAACTATAGGCCTATCTCACTGCTTAACAATCTGAGCAAAATAATTGAAAAAGTCGTAAAGGAAAGACTAACAAGCCACTTAGATAAAATGGATCTTCTATCTCAAATCAATTCTCAATATCCTTGAGGTTACTAAAAGCATAACGAATGCATTGGATTCGAAAAAGAAATGCATTGCGGTATTTTCCGATCTAGCAAAGGCTTTTGATACTATATCCCATAAAATACTTTGTAAAAGATTAAAGGGTTATGGAATCAATGGCCTCGCATTGAATTGGTTTTCCGATTATTTAAAAAACAGAACACATACTGTTAACCTCAACGGTGTTCGAAGTGTATCCCTGCCACTAACATTTGGCGTTCCTCAAGGTAGCGTGCTCGGACCAATACTGTTCACTATGTACATAAATCCGCTTTGCGAGCTTGGTTTTGGTAGAGCAATATGCTGATGACACGGTGTTAGTAATTTCCAGTTCTAATTGGGAAAAGGTATATAATCGTACTAACATCGCGGTGGCTTCAATTAAAACCTGGCTAGACCTAAACCTACTTACGTTAAATGTTGGCAAAACAAAATACATCCCATTTAGCATCGATGTAAGAGGCCAGCCGGATGATCACCATCATCTTATCATTCATGACTGCAAAAGAGATGCCACGTGTCGTTGTCAGCCAATCGGACCAGTCGGAGAGATAAAATATCTCGGAATAATTATAGATAGACACCTACGGTGGGAATTACATACCGAGTGTCTAGTGAAAAGACTAAGGAAACTGATTTATATATTTATTCAATTGCGAGATATTCTCGGCCTACCCTATTTAAAAATTATATATTACGCTATATGCCAATCAATAATGACATACGGTATACTTGGATGGGGAGCTTGCGGAAAAACCCTCCTCCAGAAAGTGAACGTTGTCCAAAAGGCAATAATTAGAATCATATTAAGGAAGCCTAGGCGTTACCCTTCTGACGACCTGTATGTTGAGGCACAATTGCTTGATTTGAGGCAGTTGTATTGCCTCAAAGCAATACTTCATTTTAAAAACAACAATGAAGTCGAATATTGTGTTTCTCCGGAAAACAGGGAGAGATCAGGTCGTTATAAGGGAAACTTTGAAGTTCCGAAACGTCTAACGTCTTTTGGATAACGTCATTACAGCTTTCTTGCTCCAAGAATGGTTAATATCATGAGTAAAGAGAACATATTGGAAATTAGCAGCAAACAACAAAAATATCACCTTACATCATGATTAATAAACCTTGGTAGGAGAGAGACGGAGAAAACATTCATCACAATTGTAAAATAAATAAATGTATTTATTTTATATACTTATTTTTATTAATTCTTATATATTATTAGTTATTATTAAAAATTATTATTTATTATTGCTATTATATATTATTATTATTATTATTTAGTATTACCTGTCTATAGTTCTAATATTATTTTGGTGTAGTGAGAATTTCATTTTAACTTGTTTTGATTCAAATTTTTTATTTTTTAGTTTGGAAGTTATGTATTTTTTAATCATTTGTATTGGTGTTCTCCTTAGAACAGGCTCTGCCTATTTAGGAGCAACACAATCTATGTTAAGTGCTAACGGTGTATTTTTTTTGTGGACCAATAAATAAATAAAATAAAAAAAAAAACATTTTCTACTTCAAATTTCAATTCAGTATTTTTTTATTTTATTGGAAACAACTTTAAAATTTTGATTGTAATAATTCCTTGTTTGGGGGCCCGGGGGGGGCTAAAAGGCGTGTGCCCTAGGCCAGGGCCTTTTTGGCCTTATGGCTAATCTGGCACTGGCCCGTATTCTGTTTCTCGCAGGCTTAAACTAAGCTGGTGCTAAAAGTTAGGAACTTAAGCACCTTCGTTATTTTGTTGGTATTCCGTTCCATCAAAATTAAGAACCGGTCTTAAATCTCAAAATTTTCCATTTTGTCTATGGTCGTTCCAAAGCGGGGTCTTAATTTTGACAGCTCGGTCACTCGCTCGCCCGCCCGCCGCGCGTCGTCTCGTCTCGCACGCTCATTGTCGCCACGTTTTCGTTTGTTTTAAAATATACAAGGATTATCATACAATATATAGGACTATATTATATAGAAGGATCTTTATCATAATGTACAAAAAATATTGACACAGAACGTTTAGGGCAAAATATAGATATTAATTACCGATTACTTACGATAATCGGCGCTCATCTTCTACGAATTAAAAGCCAATGCTGAGCAAACATCTTTGAAATCACGACAAAATATCTTTCACAAGATAAACAAGAGCTACACGGCGACTGCTTGATTTAGACCGTTCTTAGTTAAGACCCCGAACAAGAGGCATCCTCCATGACACTTGTAAAAACGGAATACCAAAAAAGGTCTAAACAGTGCTTAACGTCAATTTAAGCACCTGATGAGCTCTACATAAGCAAGCTCCAGTTAGGACCAATGAAAGGGAATACCAAAACGTCAGTTGAAAATTAGGCGTCATTTTACCGCGTTTTAAGACCCAAGTTAGGCACCTGCGAGAAACGGAATACGGGCCATTGTAGCCAGTTCTTTAATTTCTCTACTCTTCCTCTCCCAATTTCCTTTCCTCGGGCATTCTTAGTTTTAAATACCTTTACTGTTCTGTATTTTATGCAGACGAACGTAATCATCTTTGTTTCACAATGCGCGCATGTACCACTGTGGTTAGGTTAATCGAAAGAAAGGCATTGTGCTCGCCTTTTTAATATAATAATTAAGTGTAAATAAAGAGTATATTATTATTAGTATCGACGCGGATAAGTTCGCCCGTACTTTGTCGAAAAAACAGCATTGTGGCGAGGAGATAGTTAACATTCGTAATGGGCTTAAAAACCAACAAAGTTGCGGGGTTGATATTTGAGTTGCGGGATTAATTATTATACCAGGAAAATAAAAAGGAGCATCTATTAATTCTATGTACCAATGCCAATGATTGACTAAGTAATTCGTTCTTGTCGTGACAATATGCAGGCAAGTATCCATACTTCAAATTCGGTAGGGGGGGGGGACATTTATTTAAACAATCATGTGTTAAAAAAACGCTGTAATTGCTGTACTGTATGCACATCACTGATGGGTTTGTTAATCGACCGTATATGCCGCGTCCTAGGGGCGGAAGACTTCAAGGGGCGGCAGATTTCAGAGGGTGCTCGCTTTAGTATAGTAGAAACCGTCAAGTTTGTGCTCGATTATGAACGTAATACAATTTATCTTGAGGTACAATTTATGTCTACTCGGACAACCTCTTGAACTGTCGCTGGTGAGGATTACACGATTCGAAAGATTTAAACGCCTTATTCCAGTGGTTGCTCAATTTATTGTCGTTTTAATACAATGTAACGTGCACGCGAGCGAAGTAGAAATACAAAAACGGGAAGTAAGCGAGCAGCGGTATCGACCGTTCGTTCCGATCGGCTCAATGACATTTATTTATTTATTGTATAAAGGTACTGTAGCGCGAAGTTCCTCTTCAGCTTGCACTCTGAAGACGGTCTTGAGTTCATTGCCCACCTTAGCAATTCTTTAATTTTGCTGGATCGTTGCTACGCGACCGTGGCGGCACTTTCTGGTCTGCAGTGTCTCTCTTCCGTACATTAAAACCAAGAACTTTTCTTTTCAAAGGTTTATTCTAAAACTGATACAGCGTACGCTGGTAAAACGCCGCCAAATGCAATGAACCTAACACGTGCCCTTCGCTTGGGCCTTCAAAATGCAGACTGAAAATATTTTACAGAGCGCCCTCCGCGTCGACCGCGTCTATAGAGACGCTCTGTATTACATTGTACATATCGTACGCTAGCCTACATTATTTTAGCATATCGCAAATCTAATTTTAAAAATATAACCATATTCTAACTTAATTAACGCTCGTGAAATAAACATAAGGTTTATTTCCTCTTATTTATCTACTCAGCGTTTACATCCATACTCTAAATGAATAATTACACAATTACATAATACACGCAACGGGACGATCGCCAGTACCTCATGCCAACACACATCCCTGCATAGGCACGCCACAGCCGTGTAATCCGATATTATGAGGGGTGCCGAAATTCGTAGAACTGCCCTCGCCCCAGTAGCCGGACCGCATATCTTTATTCGGTGGTACATTAACCCCCTCAGTGCCAAATCAAATTTGCACTCACGCCTACCGTGCCACCGATGCCCCCGGCTCCTCTACGTCTAATTTCGCTAGTCGGGCAGCAGATCTCTTATAAAACCTTCCCCCTGATTGAACTTCCACTATTCTGACTCTGCCTTTAGGGTCGGGAAACGTGCGCGAGATCAACCCTTTCGGCCATTGGTTCCGAGCTAATCCGCCATTCTGTTTCTACAATACTGACACCGCGCCAGTTCCTTCCTAACTGCTTGACGCCCATTGACTATCCAGTATCTCTCACGGGTGCAACTAAGCACCTGTTCCACCCCAGCGTGGTTCATTGCTCTGTGCACCTTGGCTATTATTAGCCCGGTGATGCGCATTTTGTCGTGTAAAATAACCGGATACACTTGACTCAATGGGACGCCCCTCGTTGCCACGATCCGACTACCTACGCAAACAAGTTTCGCCTGATTAAATATGGGTGTCAGTTTTACTAAGCTGCTCGACTTGTGTACGACCCCGTCCTTAGTAAGATTCCTTATGTCGTCCTCGTAGTACCTTAGTTGGGCATTGTTTATCAGCGCGTCTTCAGCCTCATCCAGATCGACAGCCGTGAGTTCCGGCGGCGTCGAACGCTTACGACATTTAGCGATGAATTTCAGCGCGTAGCCCACTGCTCTCAACATACGATTATAGTTGGAGAATCTTACCTCCCTAACGATTCCACGGTCGCCTATCACGGAAACTAACACCGGCTCCTGTTTCCGTTCTAAATCGCAGTCGCGCGCAGTCTCGCATAAACCAGCGAGTTTCGGCCAGCTCGACGGGTCTTGTCTCAAAAAGTCAGGCCCCTCCAACCAGCGACCGCCTGCGGACAGGTCTATCGTGGTTGTACTCCTCGTAGCTTCGTCCGCGGGATTCATCTTTCCTGGAACCCATCTCCATTCCGATGGAGCTGATAGCTTCATGAGAGCCTCCACTCTATGCGCTACGTAAGCCTAGTAGTGCTGCTTGCCTGTCGTGGCCCAATATATTACATTTGAGCTATCCGCCCATAGGAACTTTTGGTCGAATGTTATGCTGTGCTCGCCGCTTAGCTTCTTGGCTAATTTAACAGACATAAGAGCTGCGTTCAGCTCCAACCTCGGGATAGTTTGCTCCTTAAGCGGGCTTACTCTGCACCTACTAGCTATGAAACTTACTTTCACCTGCCCCGCCGTGTCTACCTGACGCAGGTAGGCCACCGCGCATATGCCCTCTGCACTAGCATCTGAGAACATGTGTAGTTGCCGCGAGACTACCTGCATTGAACCATCACTATAATATCGTGGAACACGTATCTTGTCCATATCTTTCAGCCAACCTAACCAGTTAAGCCAACGCTTGTATAAGGGCTCCCCGATCAAAACGTCCCAGCCAGAGCCACCCTTCCATACCGCCTGCAGTAGCATCTTCGCTTTAGCAAGGAGAGGACCCAAATATCCTATCGGATCGAAAATGGACATGACTAATCTTAAAATCTCTCTTTTCGTGGGCCACTTTCTCCCCGATACTAGCTCTTCGTCTAAGCCGATGAGGTCCAACTTATAATAGAAAGCATCTTCTATCGGCCGCCATTGTAACCCCAAAACCTTATTCACAATCTCGTATCTCGATTCTAAACGCACCTGATCGCTAGACTTACTTTCAGAAGGTACGTCTATCAGCGCCTCGGCGACATTCGCCGCCCACCGCGTTAGCTGAAAATTTCCGCTCTTTCAGATAGTGGGGGGAGGGCGAAAATCCCTTAAACGTGATTACGTAATATGTGGATGGCCCCTTACAAGACTGACTTCTTAAATCTTGCAAATACCGAGATTGAAGATTTTGCTTCAAGATTGCACTCCCTAAATGCAACACCACCTACTTTTATTTATGTTTGTGTACTTAGCATTGAAAGAATGTTAAGCAGATAAATTGAATATTCACTAGGTACAAAATGTTATTCTTCAATGCAATTATACGGCCCTGAACCTTGCTGTGGCGTACCGGAAAGCCTTGAAAACTTGATGCTCAAACAAGTATGGTTATAACAATCCGTCAACCACTGGAACAATACGCCAGGGTTGAATCATTCAAAAGCGCTAATTAAGGCTTACGACACTAAGACCCATGAGGCCTTATCGCTAAATAGAAACAATCTGCGCATACTGGTGAGGGCGCTCACGGTGCATTGTGGCCTTAACCCCTCAAATGAATGGCGATTAGCTCGGGTTGCCTACGGCAAAATGTATATAAATTTATATTTACATTTACATTTACATTTACATAGAGCGGGGTTTACTATAGAGCTATAGCATTACTATAGAGCGGATTACTATAAAGCGGCGCACATTTACATTTATATTTACATTTATATAAATTTATATACATTTTGTATACATTTTGCCAAGGCATCCCTTAAGGGACGCCTCACATTTGAGGGGTTAACAAACACATGTACAACCTCAAACTCCAAGACACAAAAATGTGCAGGCTCTGCCAAGGGGCCGAGGAAACTCCCCTGCGCCTCATGTGCGAGTGTGGCCCGCTAATACGTAAAAGATACACCCACTTGGGTGGTCATTACCTCCAACCTGAAGAGGTAAAACAATCTGGCGCCAAAAGCCTGTTGCGTTTCTTAAATGACACGAGGCTTAGCGCAGAACTATAGTAGGTGGCGAGCACGATAGATCAGCAATGGTCGCAGTGTTACAAGGCTCATATAGACCTTAGAAAAGCCCCACACAACAAATAATAAATTATCTTTTCATCGCAATTTAAATCAACTTCAGCCATGCGTTAAGGTACAATAAATATTTTACAAAAAAAGTCAATCGCTCCGATTAGAGAGCCCATTTAAAATAAGAATCTATCCATCTTATAGGATGACCATGAATGGCAAGACCCAGCAGTTCATTCCTTTTGTTAAACATCAAAACATATGTCGTTAAATTTTCGACGTCTTCCCTTGTAGGTAATGTACTAGTTATATAGACAAACCTCTCTAGGGTTAAAGTCGTAACAACCCGAGGACCAGTTGCAATCATTTTTAATAGTTTTTAAAAACATGAAAACTGATAAAAAGGCGATAAATATCTCCATAAACAACGAAAATTCCAGCGTATAGCATAGGTTATTCAACATTTTGCAACATTGGGTATGTACAGTCGCCGTTTCACTCGCTTCAGTATTTCCATAATGTTATAGTTTAATATCGAATATAATCTTGAAAAGGGTTTTACAGCAAATTTAATTTCAATGACAAAACCAAAAACAACAAAACGGAATATTCCAGAAAAGAATTGTCAAAAGCTGCCAGTCCAGTTCAAGTCAGCTATGTAAGTTTGATTGTACGTACCGGTAAATTACACAGCGAGGAGATCGCATCTATTGTTTAATGTGCCGTACCATCGTACAAATAATTTTGTAGATTAGTGGGGAGGGTTATAGCTCTTCTTAATTCCTTACCCACAGAAAAGAACATCTTTTGTATATCTCTTTGGCAACTAAAAAGGCAACTCCCTGCTTTCTCATGTTTATCATAATCTGTCTTTTACTTAGTTTTATATTTTTATGTTTTTTTCTTATTGAATGTTGGCATTTGTTTAGTTATGTAAGTCATTTATTTTTAGACTTACACTCTAGATTTAATATTCAAGGGCGAATTGGATTCATCTATAATGCTCTTGAATAATATTTGAAACTAACAAAATTAAAAAAAATATATAAAAAAATATTACTTGAGTACCTATTTATTAAAGCAAGAGGAAGAGGAAGAGTAAGAGGATTAAGAGGAACCTCCTTTCCTCTTAACCCACTCCCCTAACCACTCCCAACCCCACCCCCCAGCCAACGCTACCCCGCTCCTTAACGCTACCCTCTCAAACACCACCCAAAACCCTCTATTAAAGCACTCTAGATAAGGCTGGATAGGAACCCAAGGAAGAAGAAGAATCTTTCCAACTCTTGCCATGACCAAATGATGTCTGCATGTCAAATTTCAGCTCAATCTGATGAAGAGTTTGGCGCTATCGTGGAGGAAGACAGACAGACAGATTGTCAGACAGACAGACACACAGACACACAGAAGTGCGTCCACAATACATTCCTTGCCAGGAAAGTAATATTATGTATAGTCCATAATATGTTACGCTCCACTATAATGTGTTTCCAGATTACAAAACACTTACATAACATTTATTTTGTTGTTGTTTTAGGTTTTCAACATCATGCGTCTCTTCATAAAAACGGCATGTTTTGTCGCATTTCTAAACATGGCAGCGGCAGCGGATCTACAAGATGAATGTGCAACTGCACTTAATTTAGACGGCGAACACTTCACGAATGAAACCTTGTTCGAAGGATCTGTTGAACCTTTTGATATGTCAGTAGACGACGAAACTGGTGATATATTCTATATAGACTCATCCAAGCTGTTCGTCCTCAAGAATGGAAGTAGCGAACCTCTAGAGATCGAAGGCGTTAGTGGAGTGCCATATGCAATCGCCGTCGACAACGATCACGGCCTCGTTGACTTTTCAATCGGTGACAAACTGTATACTTACAACAGGGATACTAACACACCAGTCGTACACGATGACGATACCGTAAAACACGACCCAATAGTTCATATGTTTTATACGAATGATACGCGGTACGTGTCCACTGGAACCAAGCTATACAACCTGACTATCAACGGAAGAGAACAATTAGACAGAGACCTCTACAACGGCGATAAGTTAGTAGTGGATTCTGAAGGCAACTTTTACTTTCTCGCAAATTGCGGATCACCATTCGTGACACCCGAAGGCGCTACCGAGAAAGATCCACTGGAAATACCCGGATTTAAAAAGACGGATTCGACACTTTTCACTATAGATCGCCAGGACAACGTCTATTTAATAGTGAATAAACAGCTGTATAGGGTCACAGCTGATACCAACTTTCCGCAGCTCATCGCCAGCTTAAATGTAGAACCTATCTCTATAGCCTTCGATAAGTTTAACAATCCCATTGTCGGAACCAAGGGCAGCATTATTAAATTCAATCATATCGATTGCTAAATAAAGGTAAATTGGATTAACAGTCTAAATACAGCGCATTTTTTCAAGAGAGTATGTTATTTTAATAATCCTATATAAGTATTCATTTCACCATTTTTTTAATTTTTAATTGACCAATTACCGGCGACATGAGACCTCAAAAAAATATCCGAAATGGGCGTACACTCGAAAAAATAGGCGGGGTCAATTTTGTAGGGTTTGACCAATAAAAATCCAGCGTTGACGAAGCGTCAAGCACAGATTCTACGTCCGCACGCCACGGATACTAGACGCGTACTAAATGCTCTATCGCAGCGCTAGCACATTATAACTATCTTCACGCAGTGGTGGTATAAGGGTGTTAATAGCAAAGCATATTTACCCTAACTCTCAGAGCGCTCTCACCTTTTAATTAATTGTAATTAATTTATGGCCTAAATAAAAAATGAGAGAGAGAGAGAGAGAGAGAGAGAGAGAGAGAGAGAGAGAGAGAGAGAGAGAGTAATAATCGTCTCGTTGGGGAGGGGGGGGGGGTCAAAATGGATATTTCCGTCTTCCTCTCAAAGAATTTTTTTAGCGCTTTAACAATACTTTCCCTAACCATTGGTTGGCCGGAAAAGTAAAAGCACAGTATATACATATATCAAACAGTAGGTTTTTTTATTATTATTTGTTGAGTGGGGCTTTTCTAAGGTCTTTATGGGCCTTGTAACACTGCGACCATTGCTGATCTATTGTGTTCACCACCTACTATAGTTCTGCGCTAAGCCTCGTGTCATTTAAGAACGGCAGCAGGCTTTTGGCGCCAGATTGTTTTACCTCCTCAGGTTGGAGGTAATGACCACCCAAGTGGAGATTCTTATGGAGGTTGATATCCGCAACAGTAGGTTTACTCTCGAGCTACATGGCATTGCAGGAAGAGGATGCGAGGAATGTGGCCAGAGTGGTACGTTCGACGAACGCCTTTGGTTAGCGTTACGCGCAGGTAAATGCTGGCGACTTTTTCGCACGTTTGCATATCCGCGTGGGCCGAGTAGCGGACATCAGGCGGCCCGATTCGAGCCCTTACGACTCGTGACGCATTCGGTTCGATGTCAATGTTGTTCTAAAAGAAGAAAAGCTACTGTCTGGTATACTGTGGTAAAAGTGAGCTGTTCAGAAAGGCTAGCGATAGCATGAAAAATAAATTTAATAATGCTAAAAAACACCTAATATTTTCATTGACATTTTGAAAAACTATAGGTTGTGAAATCTATAGTTTTAATTTAGGGTAATAGAAAGCTGTGTGTTAAAAGCAATATTATTTAAATGACAACCAATACTTCGCTGATACTTCTCTAACCTGGAGCGGAGATTTTAGAATATGCATCCATGTTTTGCTCTTGAGTTCAGCGCTATTTCAGTCGCAATGAGGTAAAAGTGGTCTGCTTGTTTCCATACAATTATTATCTATGTAATTTCACAATAATGAAGTTTTTTTTATATTATGTTATCAGTACAAGGAAGAGAAGTTCAATTTTATTTTTTGTGATAAAAGTACTTTTTTAATTCAGACTTGGAAATGTCTTGTTAACCCTAGAAAGTTATGGCTCCTGGAAATCCTGATGCCATTTAGCGGTTTTGATATTCGTAGATTTTTTTTTAAAGTACAGATAATTTCCTGTTATGTTTCACAATAACATGTCATTTTACACATTTAAAGGTATGCAGTTTCCACGCTTGATTTTGAAAGGATACCGACACGCCGGCCGATTTTTCTGAGTTTTTCGATTTTCTCATTTTTTCCAAATCTAATAACAAATTTTTATTTTCTAATCGTAACAAATCTACAGAATATTATGTCTGCGCGTTCCGCCGCAAAACCAATCCTTCGAATTCTCAAACCGATTTTCTCCATGAAACGTATATTTTTCTAATATTATTTCCCTGATACATATATTCTGAAAAACCTACTATTCCAAGACACATTTGCCTAGAGTTTAAAACACATTTGCCCGCTAAAACCGCTAAGGCCAAACTGACCCAGCTGATGCACATAAAAAAAATGCGAAAAGACAAAACAACATTCCTGAAAGTTATATAGCCTGAAACCTAGCTTGATCCGTATCCTATTAACTGGATGCTGGGTCACTTAAGCCCATAAAACTAAAGTTAATATGTTAGATATAAGTTCTATGTAGCAGTAGAATAATTTCAAGATATTTTAGTGTTCTACAGAATGCCTCATACGCCAATTAGTAGATATTACGATAACTAGAAAATGTGTAGCTTAATTTAGATGTAGAACGCTAAACCAGTCTCTAAATTAGTTATAATAAAATGTATCAACTGTAACTTCTCAATTTGAATACGTAAATTCTTTAATTATTATAAATTCTTTAAAATAAAACATGTTATGCCCTTGTAACGGACCTTAAGTCCATTACATGCGATCAACAAATACATCGATTTCCAGTGAAATCCACAGACACAATTCAGCTATTATTTTGACTCGTGCAGCTATGAATCAGCACGATGAAACAATACTTTTACTCGGAATATTTTGGATTGCATCATTTCACGGCCTAGGTATTTATAAACCGGCGAAAAAGCAACCAAATTATCATTCCCCGAGTGATCACCTTCCCCCAAGGTTGCGACGGCATATTCGGCACTCTCTCTCACGAGTTAGGTCAACGAATCCAGCTCCTTGGTTTCCTTTCCTCATTCTATCTGAGTCTCAAAGCATCAGTCTGTAATCCCACAGACTCAAGCCGTGCCCAGTACAAGATACTAGGAGCACACGTACAATCCTCATCCGTATATCCTCGCAACCGCAGTCGTGCATCTATACACTCGCGTCAACGTAAACTATTCGGCAAGCGTTATAACTGGCAATATTCAAACCTTCGATCAATAAATTCCTTCTACTTCGCATCAAAACCGCCTTTTAATACGGAGATAACTCGTAAGTTGATACCACCACCTCACACCGAACAACCTGGAGTCTTGTGAGGGGTGGTCCCTCACACCCTCTATTGGTGAGTATTCCAACTGGCGAAACTTTCAGTTCGAGCGCTTTATAGCCAATCGAATCAGAGCGCGTCGGCAGTTCTCCCCAATACTACGACCCAGTCGGTCTTTATACCGGTAACCTTTATTAACCGCTCTTTTATGGAGCCCTGCGATGCCATACCTACTCCAAAAGCCGGGTCAATGGTCGCGGATTATGACCCACAAAATAGTAAAAGCCGAGTGGAAGACGTCACGAGCTGTTTACAAGGCGTGCCGACTGAAATATGACATGTGACACCCCGCTCAATTAGTGAAAAATCCCGTCAAGAACGGATCTATGCTCAAAATCTGTGTCTTGCATTTTAGGAGCTGTGTCCGTATTATCAACATTTGTTAGTAATATCGCATTGAATTCGCGTGCTTTGATCAGGTGAACGTGCTTTGATCAACGTTTCAATTCGGGACTAGCCGCCAAGTCGTAATTTATTAATTTATCCCGATCGAAAGGTTTGGTACATTTAGAAAAATAGTTGTAACGTCCTTTGTGCGCGAATACATTTACATAAAATTAGAATAAAGAAACTTTTGTGACTTTCACAACTTAAATTTAAACTCTCGAGTACATGCCATTCTAGACAACCACGCTTGATTTTATTCGCTTAAAAAGCGGTCCACAAACTAGTGCGATAAAGCGAATACAAGCAAGCACATCTGGACGCGCCCGACTAGACCAGAACAGCTTGGAGCGCCGAAGGAGCCCGAGACGCTCGTGAGAAACTCCCCGACGTTACTTCAGATCTTCGAGTGGGTCGTTCTAACCATAAACCGGGAACTTGCTATTTGGTAAGCGATTATTGTTGCTTAGATACTTTGTTTGACGTCTTCACTATTTAACATTAAACGACAATAAACCAACTGCGACAAATCAATCTTTTCGGATTTACGACTCAGGCGCAATCGAAGACACACCACGCTAAAACTAACTAAAACAATTTCATATCGTCTACGACCTACGTCGCAGACCTGCCGCCGGCCTTACGATCTGGAATACGGCTTAATTGGAGACGGCGGCATGGGATACGGGCCAAAACACTAGCGTATTCTGAAAAATTGGACCGTGGAGTAGGAATCTAATAACGCCTGCTCCCCTTCGATTCGGGCTGATATATTGGGTCAGGGGAAATTGTACGCTTCGTTCCAACGGAAGTACCTATCCGTACACGCCCGCGTGCGTGCCAAAACTTGCACATCGTAAATGGCAAGACCCAGCAGTGCATCGCTTTTATTAAACATCAAAACATATGTCGTAAAAATGTACTAGTTAATAAACAAGCCTGTCTAGGGTTACAATCTTATAAAGATAACCCTATGACCAGCTGCAATAATTTTTAACAGTCTCTTAAAAAAAATAAACTGATAAAAGCCGATAAATATCTCCTTTTAAACAACAACGATTCCGGCGGAAAGCGCAAATTATATTTCACATTTGGCTACACTGGGTGAGTATAGTATTTTAATTACGAATATACTCTTGAAAAGCCTTTTTTAACACTCCTGTTCTCTGGGGTAGAATGAACACTAACAAGACTTCGGTTGTTAGTGTTCCTTCTACCTATTCTGGATCTGAGTCTTCTGGATGTGATTCTGTTGGCTCTGTATGCAAGATTATCTCTTGATTCTCAGTGACAGATATTGGTGTAAAATATCCTCAAACTTTTCCTATTTCTTCTTCCCTAAATTTTAACGTCTTCTGCTTTTTCTTCTTCTCAAGGATTCTGAGGATCCTCTGCTTTTTCATTTTTTCTAAGATCCTGAGGACACGCTCTGCGCGTAATTGGTCCAATAGGTACCTATGTCTTTTGACATTGTCTTTCAATGTCATCACTTATCACCCGATACAATACGTCACCAATTTATAATAAAATATTACCTGATGTCCACTATTGTTGCTGCTTGTGGGTATGTAAATTAGTAACATAAGCAGCATATGGCGTATATATGTATAGTGAATTTAAATAAAACACAAACGAAGCTGCCATGGAATTCACCGACCGGAGTCGGGCCCATCATAATACTATTATTACACTTCTGCGGGGTGAGCGGTGGATTCCGGACTGACGACCGGCTGTGGTAGGTTTAGGACAGCAGCAGCTGTCTTGCTACATGTGGGCGTTGGCCTTACCACCCATTCACTCCCCCTTCGAAGCCATAGAATTTGAGATGCGGAAATCGCAGTTTTGGATAATTTCCTAGGAAGGTGTTGATTATTTTCCTGGAGAGACCGAGATCTTTAAATAGGCGAAACAGAGATTTAACTGGCAGGCCACGAGCGACAACTTCTACCGCATGACGGTGAACAGTGAAACTGTTCCGGGTGACGGCATTTGCGAGATAATGGTATTTAATTAGTATGTAGGTACTCGTGGTCCTTTGGGGTATTTGATTCTCTTGTGACAATTAGTTCTACAATAAGGGATATCTTCCGAGATAGACAGAAAAGAGTTATACCTGGATGAAGGGTTGAGCATCCGAGAATCAGATGAAAAATACATACATTCTTCATATATAATGTAGAATCAGATGAAACATATCAAATAATATGTGTATATTCTATAATATGCCGTTTCACTACCATTCTGTTGCCAGAAAACAAACATTTTTTTTTATTGTTTCAGGTTTTTACTTTTAACATCATGCGCCTCTTCATACAAGCGGCGTGTTTCGTCGCAGTTCTAAATGTGGCAGTGGCAGCGACAATACAAGATAAATGTGAAGCTTTCAACGGAGAATACTACACAAAAGAAACCTTGTTCCAAGGATCCGTGGAACCATTCGATATATCAGTACACGACAAAACTGGTGACATATTCTTCATAGATTCATCAAAGCTGTTCGTCCTCAAGGGTGGAAGCGGCGAACCTCAGGAGATCGGAGGAGTTAAAGGTGTGCCACATGCAATCGGTATCGACAACGATCAAAACGAGATTGATTTTTCAATCGGTGACAAATTGTACGGTTACAACAGGGATGCCAACACAGCATTTGCATACGATAAAGATACTAAAAAACACGACCCAATCGTCCAAATGTTTTATACGAAGAATGAGCGGTACGCGTCGACTGGAGACAAGCTTTTCAAAATGACCAGAAGCGAAAAAGAAGAACTAGACAGCGACCTCTACAACGGCGATAAGTTAGTAGTGGATTCTAAGGACAACTTCTACTTTATCGGGAAAGACGGATTCCCATACGTGACACCCAAAGGAGCCACCGAGAAAATCAAACTGGAAATACCCGGATTTAGTAAGACGGATTTTACGCTTTTCACTGTAGATCGGAAGGACAACGTCTTTTTAAATGTGAAGAAACAGCTGTATATAGTCACGGCTGATAACAACACTCCGCGGCACATCAAAGAATTGGAAGAAGTACCCATTTCTGTAACCTACGATAAGATTAACAATCCTATTATTGGAATCAAGGGCGGAATAACTAAATACGTCAGAATCAATTGTTAAATTTGTGTAAATTGTATTAAAAGTCTAAATTGTATAATACATTTGTATAATAATTTGTGTAAATTGTATAATACAACGCATTTTACAAGTTTTATTTACCTTGCAATATTTGTCAGTTTGTTTACGTCAAATCGTGCAAGCTGAATTAGAACCACTTCCTCTTATCCTATGAAGTAGAAATTTTACATGTTGGTTCAGTTCCAATGACAATGCATTTTTATGGTATGCATGAGCTGATTTTACACCCAGGAGTGACTCCCGACGAGGGTACTCCTCAACGGTCAACATCACAGTCACGAAGTTTTTTATACGAATTCAATTATGTTAGCCTTAGAAATGAACAGACTTAGTAACATGTCTAGTGAAAATAAAAAAATTAATTAATAAATCTATACTAATCTATTATAAAGAGGTAAAGTTTTTGAGTTTGTGAGGTTGTAGGGAGTAATCCCTGGATCTACTGAACCGGTTTTGAAAATTCTTTTACCAATAGAAAGCCATGTTATTTGTGAGTGGCATAAGCTATATATTAATCCGAAAAATGAAAAGACTTCTTCGTGGTAGTCGGATTTGCAAAGTAAGTCGGAGAAAAAACGGTCGCATGGAAACGTTTCTTACGAACGCTGCCTTAACGATGAGAGATATAATATGATTGTGTTCTAGAGAAAAGTTGTAGAGCTTGATAATGCCTATAGAAAAGTCAGCGACAGCATATGTCTAACTTTTATATTTAAGTCACATAAAGTAGTTTTTTTTATATTAAAAAATAATTTAAATCGTTAGGTCATGTTTATTGGTCATATTATCAACAATTATTAATTCTTAACAAAATAAGTAAATTTATCGTCTCAAGTGTTTAAACGAAAGACTTTTCCCTTTTACTGCATATAATTTCCCTTTTACTGCACAACCATTAAATAGTAAATAAAATTTCAGCATCTCTGGCGTCCGGTCATGAAGCATTATCTCCCAGTGCATTGGAAGCCTGAAGCGGAATGCAAAAGTCCCCAATTGTTGTTCAATCATTCTGGCATTGAAGGTCGAGATGTTATAGGTACATATCGATAACGCATAGGCGTGTTTAGAACGCCATCTATTGGGCTATTGAGCGTAAGAGAAGATTAATCCTTATTTGGAACTATGAATGCCATCTACAAATTGCAGTTCATAATATAATCCTAGCTGCCAAAACGTAGTACGTCATTAAGCAATATAATACCATAGCTATAATACCCGGAGCTATGCCGAGGATAGTTCATGTCCCCTTTGTAGCAACACCCCTTGCACAGCTAGACATATTCTAGCTGGCTGCAAGGTGGCCTTGGATCAAGGACGGTACACTTACCGCCACGACAAAGTCCTTGCTGTTATTCGCGAGGTACTTAGCCTCTCAGTGGCTCGTGCCAACAAGGGTTTGACAGTATCCTCCAAACCCCCAATACAGTTTGTGCGGGTTGGCTCTAAAGGCAAAAAACATCTCACTGCAAAACCTTTCTCAATAATCGAGAAAGCTTCAGATTGGATTATGGAGGTCGATTCGGTCTCTAAGCAGTATAAATTCCCTGAAAGTCTCGGATGCACAGCCCTGCGTCCAGATATAACTCTTTACTCTCTATCTCGGAAGATGGTTCTTATCGTAGAGTTAACTGTTCCATGGGAATCAAATATCCCAAAAGACCACGAGTACAAATTAAAAAAATACCATGACCTCGCAAATGCCGTCACCCAGAACGGCTTCACTGTTCACCTTCACGCGGTGGAAGTAGGCGCTCGTGGCCTGCCAGCTAAATCTTTGTTTCACCTTTTTAAAGATCTTGGTCTCTCCAGGAAAATAATCAACTCCTTTCTAGAAAAATTATCTAAAACCGCGCTTTCTGCATCTCAAATTCTATGGCTTCGAAGGGGGAGTGAATGGGTGGTAAGGTGAACGCTCACATGTGGCAAGACAGCTGTCCTAAACCTACCACCGCCGGTCGTAAGTCCGGAATCCACCCTTCACCTCCCAGAAGTGTAATAATTATATATGATGGGCCCGATTTTTGGTCGGTGAATTCCATGGCAGCTCCGTTTGTATTTTATTTATATAATCAAAGGTGAAGCTCAGCAGCTAGTCCAAAATAAAACAACGATAATCATAGTCAATTAATGCTCCTTTATTAAACCTGTATTAAATATGAAGGCTATATTACAATAATTTATTAGTTTTCGGTACAGGTACTTCGGAAATTCCCCTCTCAACAGTCTAATCGGACCAACAAACGAAAAAGTATCAAATAGGCAATTTTCTATTTAAGTTAATATAGAAATAGGGATTATAAATAGATTACACAGTTTGCAGTGTTAAAATAGGTGGGTTCGAAAGTTGACAGGGCTCTATGAAGAAATTGTCTAAATCTGGCTTACTGCAGCTCGCGAACGCGGCTTGCGGTAGCCCTATACCCTGAGGAATTTGGTCTTATCGTCGTAACATCTTAAATTACAATTTTTTGGCGCAATAGGCAAAAACTAAAACTTAATGTTTGAAAACGATACCTATACACCTTACAGAAGCAGGATATGACTTTTACTATCACTTGGAACTAAAATTCCTTTGGCCTAATAAAATATGAATTCTCTAGTGTCGAATATGGAAACGCTTGTTGTGTTTGTGACAAGTTTTAATCAATTGTTCATTTGATTAGGTAGCGAATGGTTTCGTGCAAATTGGGCCATAAGATCCCTTATGTGTTTGGATCGGTTTATTTCACAATTCAACTCCTATTCAGAAGCCTCCTTGTGTGGAAGGCTACCCCGGGTAAGACTCTCGCGTCTCAGGCCTCTTGTCTGGTGGATCGGTTTCTCCTGGGGGATTGCCTCCCGGCTCTACTGAACGGTTAGCGCACCGTTCGGCGACGCCAATCGGTTGTGCACTCTGACTAATTGCTGAAGGAGTCTGGAGACTATGAAATAAAGTCTTGTGAGGGACCACCCCTCACAAGACCCCAGATTATTCGGTGCGAGGTGGTGGTATCAACTTACGAGTTATCTCCGTATTGAAAGGCGGTTTTGAATGAAGTAGAAGGAATTTATTGATCGAAGGTTTGCATATTGCCGGTTATAACGCTTGCCGAATAGTTTACGTTGACGCGAGTGTATAGATGCACGACTGCAGTTGCGAGGATATACGGATGAGGATTGTATGGGTGCTCCTAGTATCTTGTACTGGGCACGGCTCGAGTTGTGGGATTACAGACTGATGCTTCGAGACTTAGTGAGGATAAGGAAAGGAAACCAAGGAGCCGGATTCGTTGACCTAACTCGTGAGAGAGAGTGCCGAATATGCCGTCACAACATTGGGGGAAGGTGATCACTCGGGGAATGATATGTGGCCGAGAAGCCGGGACACCAAAGTGTGCCGTCGCTATCTGGAGACATGACCACTCGAGGAATGATAATTTGGTTGCTTTTTCGCCGGTTTATATAGGCCGGGAAATGATGCAAACCAAAATATTCCGAATAAAAGTATTGTTTCATCGTGCTGATTCATAGCTGCACGAGTCAAAATAATAGCTGAATTGTGTCAGTGGATTTCACTGGAAATCGATGGATTTGTTGATCGCATGTAATTGACTTAAGGTCTGTTAGTCTCCCAAGCAGCGGGGCTGTATGTTGACCAATCGGTTGTGCACTCTGACTAATTGCTGAAGGGGTCTGGAGACTATGAAAATATACTGTCTCATAAGCAGCGGGGGTGGATGTTGACCTATCGTCAACCACTCTTGAAATGACCATTAGGCTATCTGATCCTGAATTCAGAGCCGGGCAAAAGATGCCTTTGGTCCGCGATACTATATCATCATGATGAATTTGGACCAATATATTGACATCTTATCAAACCATATGATACGGGAGCTCTGCAAGGTCTATCCTTCCAACAAGGGAATTTTTGCACAGGATCTCGCCCCATGCCATTCTTCGAAAAAAGTGAAACAGTTTTTTCACACAGAACCAAATTACTGTACTTAATGTCCCTGAAACTCCCCCAATCTCAACTTGATCGAAAACCTCTGGGCCATTTCCAAAAAACGGCTCTCCAAGATGGATTGTACAAGGAAAACCAAGATGATCAGTGCAGTAATTCAAGTCTGGTTTTACGATGATGAACTGAAAGAAATCTGTCAAACCTGGTAAATTCTATGCCTACAAGAGTGAAAGGTGTTATCAACGCAAAAGGAGGACACATTCTATATTACCTAAAACTAGCAATTTATAACTACCAGTACTGTTTTTGTATGTGTATATCCAATAAAGCACTTTTCGAAGAAAAATACTCTTTGTTCCAATTAATCCGCACGTTACTGTAGCACTTGTTCCTACATGACCCTCCGATAATATCACGTTGTCTGAGTTGGCACAATAAGATATGCAGATGATACTGTACTAATCACCAGTAAAGTGGAATGACAATGTTATATGAGTATGTGACTAAATTTGGTTGAAGCTGAACACCACAAAGCCAAGTACCAAGACCAATATAGTTACAGTTTACGGAATTTGACTGGAGAAGAATGACTACATTGGCTGCAATTTCAACAACTGTTAAATGACCAATCAAAATTCAACTTTGGAAGCCATTTTTTATTGGCGCCCAACGTGGGGCTATCCCTCGCCCTTTCACAGTTGAAGGGTGGACGAGTTAACAGCCCTTCCAGAGACGACACTAGTTACACCAGATTCAAAACACGGAGAGAAATTTAACAGCTACCTACTAGAGACGCGAGATTCGTCAATCATCAATGATTGTCAAAACTTTACAAAGCTCTCATAGTTGAAAACCTCTGGCAATGATGTAAAATGATTGTTAGCCTGTTCTCTCTGTGTTTTGAACGAAGGGTTAAACTCAAATGCGGATACAAAAAAAGCCTTAAATATACATTTATATACATCTACTGTCCATTTGTTTTTAACGGTGAGTGGAGCTCCATCTCTTGCAATGTAGATTTCCCTTAATTTCAAATTAAATACAATGCGGTTGGCAACCCTGCTTCAGAGCTCCAAGATTTGAGTGATTGTTCGAGCGATTCTACTAAAAAGTCGATGGCGTTTCCTAAGTGGATTAGGGCTAAACACTTTGCGATCAGAGGTTGTATTTGATGGGATCTTGTCAGGCGTTGTCCGGGCACAGGAGATCCAATCATAGGATTGTGGAGTGAAAAATTCTGGGCAAGCCTGGAAAGCTGCAGCCTGACAACTTCTGACACATTCTGGATGAAAGCTGGGGAGCTAATGGGCCCTTGCTGAGTTGGCCGCAAAGACCCATTCTGTTCAGGGTTGGTCACACTCTCGGGTTGGTCACACTCTCAACACCCATCTGGCGGCCTCCACGCATGAAGTGCGAGCCCGGGCAGGACTCTGGCCTTAGGGCTAGTTTCCCCTATGAATCAACCTTCTGGCGCTCCTGGACGGTCTGCGCACCGTGCGGCGTAAGCCAATCGACTGTGCACTCTGACTAACAGTCGGGGGAGTCTGGAAGCAGTACTGTTTCCTATAGAGCGGGGGTGGTTGCGGACCTTACGGCGACTGCTCATGAAACGACCATCGGCTACCCGATCCTGGGTGAACAGGCCAGAGTTGCAGCCATGCCGCCGCGACGCAGAGCGGCCACCGGCTGCCAGCGCTCGCAGAATCAGGCCCGGGCCACTCAATCGCAGACGAGCGCGTGGATGCGTATCAGGCACATCGCACCAAGGGGTATCTTCGGCGCGGCACTGCGCTATTTCCGTGGAGGTTTAGACCAAAAAAATTGGCGTAAGCCGTAGCTCCAACCCCCCTACCCCTCGGTGATTACGTAATATGTGGACGGCCCCCAACGGATGAAACGGATACAGAAACTAGCAAAGACGAATAGGCAAATGGATAAACTACACAAAAACACCAGAATATACTAAATATTATGGACGAAACAAGCGAGAAAGACGGGCACAAAGACAATACAAATAAGTTGGCTCCACAGAGAGAAATACATTGATCAGACTAGCGCGCCAATATTCTTCGCGGCAGCTCTCACACGTGAAACAGTTGGCTGTCTGCCAGCGGACTGCGACCAAACTACTACTGGCCGGCTTTTAGTAGTGGTTTTGAAGTGGTCATTTTCGAGCGCGAAAGGCCCATCTAGGGGATCATATATCAATGTTATGTCACAGCTGATTATGATAGCCTTAAAGGCAATAGACCAGTGTTCCGCAAACTTTTTGTGTTCAAAGCACACCTATCAAATCAAAAAATTTTAGAGGTACACCAAAGAAAAAAGCAATGTTTATTTAATATTTATTTATTACTAAAACCAATATACCTAATATGAAAAGATGTTTAGTGAGAAATGTGAGCGTGTTTAACTGAGCACAGGCGATCAAAATTTGGAGCAATCGTTGATAAGACTGCTCTCATCTCTTCATTGATCGGCCTCAGGCGCTCTCTTTTTTTCGATTTAATAGTAGTGAGAGTTGAAAATACCAATCCAAAAATTGGGACTTTCAACTCTCTGGGGAATGGGGGAATATTTATTACACAATTTTCCGCGGCACACCAACTGTTGACCACGGTACACCAGTGTGCCGCGGCACACGCTTTGCGGAACACTGCAATAGACGACCCAAGACACCCATGCATGGGCAAGGACCACACCACACCAAATATTTTTGGAGAGACGTGTACTAACCTGACCCGGACACGTTGACGAACGAACGATCGTATGATGCTCAAGATTTATAGGTGCTTTGTATAGGAGGATCATCATTATTACAAGAGACAGTGAACCGCTCATCTATTAAATTATAAAAAATGGACTGACAATAAATTATTGTTAGTAATATTAGTGCCTAATATATTAAAACGTAATTAGAAACATTTTTCATTAACAATACTGACCAATAATTACTAATTAATATTTACAATATAGAAAAATAAATTATGTCTATTACGAAAAAATACAAGACTAGAGCAGTATATCGTTATAAATACAAAAGACAGAGACATAGTTACAGAATATAAGTACACACTTAGTATTGCTTTCAGTGATTGAGAAAGTGATGGGATGAGGCAAATGAGGGTACTCTAATAAATTACATTTAAAGTAGGAAAGATAGTATAGTACAAGCTCAACGTGAGTAATCTCCTTCTTTGAGTAAACGGCGTGTTCTCTCTATAATCGATTTTTTTGTTTTAGTATATGTCAAATCGAGGACTGTTCTACAGTGTAGTCATAGTAAATAAAAAACCGTTTGTGTCACTCTAAGACTTTGCTGGCAAGTAGCCAAGGACTGAGTTTATCTGAATATTAATTTAATAAATAAAATCGATGAGCGCCTTCTCTCGGTTGGCGGAGAAACCCGGCTTACATCCCATCTGTTGGACATTGGCCGAGAAACGAACCGCGTTAATATTTGATTACAAAGTATGGCGGAATAAAATTAGTGTAACTTGTGTATGAGTTATTTCACAATGTAATTTCGGCTAAACAAGGAATCTGTATCCCAAATTTCAAGTCTATAATTCCAATATTTCGAGATTGATATATGACTAGTGCGCCCCTGGTGGACCGATTTCAACCACAACCTTTTCAACTCTTGCCATGACCAAATGATGCCTGCATCTATAATTATCGACTGCTACAATCAGGGCCGGCTCTAGGGTTTTTGGCGCCCTAGGCGATAACAAATTATGCGCCCTCATTAAAGTGCCTTCAATGGGGTTTGTTGGTTATGGAATTGGCCTTGGCCTTCAATGCCAAAATGATTAGACAACAATTGGGGACTTTTGCATTCCGCCTCCAATGCACTGGAAGGTAATGCTCTATGACTGGACGCCAGAGATGCTGAAATTTTATTTGTATGCCTTTCAGCATACACTTCCAGACCCCAGTAACTTCGCTCGTTGGAGCTATGCCGAGGATAGTTCATCTCCCCTTTATAGCAATACCCCTTGCACAGCTAGACATATTCTAGCTGGCTGCAAGGTGGCCTTAGATCAAGGACGGTACACTTACTGCCATGACAAAGTCCTCGCTGTTATTAGCGAGGTAATTAGCCTCTCAGTGGCTCGTGCTAACAAGGATTTGACACTACCCTCCAAACCCTCAATACAGTTTGTGCGGGATGGCTCTAAAGGCAAAAAACAATTAACTACAAAACCTTTCTCAATAATCGAGAAAGCTTCAGATTGGATTTGGTCTCTAAGCAGCATGAATTCCCTGAAAGTCTCGGATGCACAGTCCTCCATCCAGATATAACTCTTTACTCTCTATCTCGGAAGGTGGCCCGTATCGTAGAATTGACTGTTCCATGGACAACTGTTCCAAAAGACCACCAGTACAAATTAAATAAATAACATGATCTCGCAAATGCCGTCACCCGGAACGACTTCACTGTACACCTTCACGCGGTGGAAGTTGGCGCTTGTGGCCTGCCAGCCAAATGTCTGTTTCACGTCTCCAAAGATCTTTGTTTTCCAGAAAAATAATCAACTCTTTCCAAGAAAAAATATCTAAAACCGCGATTTGCGCATATCAAATTATAAGGAGGAGCGAATGGGTGGAGCGAATGGGTGGTAAGGTGAACGCTTACATGTGGCAAGACAGCTGTCTTAAGCCTACCACAGCCGGTCGTTAGTCCGGAATCTACTGCCCACCCATTAGAAGTATTAAAAAAATGATGGGCCCGACTCCGGTCGGTGAATTCCATGGCAGCTCCGTTTGTATTTTATTTATCTATGGTATGGAATGGGGCTTCGGAAAAACATTTTAGTTAAAAATGATTATATCAAATAATTTGATTTTATAACCTTTGATTAATGACTGGTGTATGTAAATAAATGGAAAGTCAATTTTACATAAAATATGATTCACGAACTGACTTGTTAAAGATGACATAATTTTACTGAATACAGTAAAATTATGTCTGAATACAGAATAATAATTCCGCCGGCGCGCCGAAACCAGGATGGGGGTGAAATGCGGGGTTGTCGCTGCACCGGACCCACTTTACACTTTGCCACGCACAGCGAGGTTGCCAAACTGAGTAGTGTTACGATAGGGCATACTTTCCTATTTTCTAAGACAATTTAAATAAAGTAATATACCCTTCATCTTTCATTGCCAAGTAATTCGCCCGACTAAACTAGTCGGAGAACGAAATTCTAAATTTTTATTTAATTTATGCTTTAAGTCCCCAAATAAAAAACAACTCAATTTTGCGCATCCCAACATTTTGCGCCCTAGGTGGCCGCCTAGGTTGCCGCCTAGGTCGTCCATAGGGCCGGCTCGTCCATATGGACGAGCCGGCCCTAGCTACATTAATTTATTTATTCTCTAGATTGGCAAAACTGCTAATAGTAGCCTATATAGGCTGTATGGACTACGACAGTGTTGATCCGATATTTCTAACTGGTATACAAATCTATCAAAAGTCAACGTTGGGAGCCATTTTTAAAGTGGCGCCCAACGTGGGTCATGTCTTAAAAACATCTTTCTTTTTCTCTCCAAGTCCAATGTGGTCATTACGATAAAACTGGGTGAGGACCTATTACGTCCATTATCTCTGAAGCATCCCGATGGATCATTTTTTGAGAAATTAGTATATGAAACTTGCAAATTGTTGATTTATTTTCTTTACTAACTAAATAACAGACGCCACTCAAAGAAGAAGTTTATTACAATTTTATATTATAGAGCGAGGGTCATTTTCAAAAAGATAGTTCTAAAAAAATATATTATTTGTTTGTTTTTTTTACAAAACACATTCTAGTTTAACTTTAATCTAGGTGCATGAAAGTGACAAATATATCTCATGGATACGTTGCTGCATCGCATTCACCGGTGGGTTTGTTAGTGTTTCCGACGTATGAGATTAACGTAAGTATGATTGCTTAGTAAGGTCTGGAACCCTCGGCGCGCGAGTGAAATTTGCATGTTTTTGAAAATCTTTTCTATCCCGACTATACAACAGACGTCGCTCAAAGAAGAAGTTTATGACTCGATTTATATCGTCGAGCGAGGGTAGTTTTTAAAAAGATACTTCTAAAAAAATATATTATTTGTTTTTTTCTTTTTACGGAATACATTCGCTAGCAGGGTGCAGTCTTGGTGCCGAACTCGTGTAAAATGTCGCAGGCCATCTCTACGTCGTTTCTCGTGATGCCCAGAGCCCGAACGACCATCTCTTTGGAGTAGCCCTCCTCGACGAGCCGAGATATGTACTCCAGGTTGATGTTCTCGTAAGGGACGCACTTGGCGAAGCGGTCCAGCGCGAGCGGGTTGATCTTGGGCTCCGAGGCGGGGACGTCCACGTTCTCGTAGGCGAGCTCGGCCTTCGCGGGCTCGGGGAGGAACGGCGGCGGCTCCGGCACGGGCTTGCAGACGAGGCTGGGCTTGGTGAAGGTGCGCGGGTCGAAGGCGGGCCGCGGCGCGGGCAGCACCTCGTAGCGCGTGTCGATGAGGCCGCAGATGGTCTCCGTGGAGCCCACCACCACGCTGGCCAGCGGCCCGTTGGCCCGCAGCGCCTCCGACGCGTTCTCGTCCAGCGAGCGCCGCTCCAGCTCGCGCCCGCTCAGCGGCGGCGCCTTTCGCCTCCCGACGAACAGCTCGTCTGCAAAAATATAATAATCGTCACCGCCGAGGAATAAACCGTACGAATTGCGACTGAAATAGCTCCGTCTAATGACGTTAGAGAGACGCAGACGGCGAGGAGATATAATAGAAAGTACAACAGTCCTCACGGTTATTATAGTGTTCCGGTTATTATAAGGTAGACCGATAAACGACTGCGTGGACGCTCGAAATTAAACAAAGCGATTGCAGCATGGCACCCCAGGAAACACTTTTTATCAACTCCCGTAGAGGAAGATCGAAATGCATTGCCAGAGGAAATAATAAAAGCCGACTCTGTCAATAGCTTTAGCTCACCAAAGTTGAGCGTCTCCAAAATGTTTGCATTCGTTATATCAATGGCCTCGGAAAATTTGACGACATACAGAGAGGTCAGATTTTGGTGTTTCCAATGTTGTACCGGTCTCTTCAAACTTTTTGACCCATATTCAAATAAGAGGTATGCTAGGCGCATCATTTATTTGTCGAAAACCTCGGATATTGCAGAATCTTCATGCGCTACAGTCGCCGAATCACTGTTTTTGTAAAACTCTTTAGTATGAATTCCCAAGAGCCAGGTTACCGATTGACGTACCCCAAGCGCCCTTCGGATTCATTGCGTTCACGTAGTAAACTTAAGAAATATAAACTTTCTTTTGAGATACACAGTATAAAAAAGTCCTTTTTGAATGGCCACACATTTAAAGTGCGAGTTGGCGACACTCTGTCAGACGAATTCAATGTGGTCAGCGGAGTTGTGCAAGGATCAGTGTTGGGTCCTACGCTGTACAACTTATTCATCGCAGACCCTAAAAAAGGCATAACTTCAAGTGTTAGTTTCTTTGCGGATGAAACCAAACTGTTTGCAAATCCTACTATAGCAAATCTCAGCAAAGACCTTGATCAAATTCTTGATTGGTCTACAACATGGTTGATGAAGCTAAATGCTGATAAATGTACGGTCCTTCACATCGGCAAGAGCAACCCCAAACAACAGTACTATCTAGGGTCAGTTCCGTTACAAAGTGTTACGAAACAAAGGGACCTGGGCGTAACGATGGTGAGCGATCTAAAGTGGGGTGAGCACATTATACAGATTGTGAAAAAGATTCCACATGAAACAATTCCTGACCAACCGGATTGTGGACCAGTGGAACAGTTTACCTGCTGAAGTGGTTGAAGCGAGTAGTGTCAACATGTTCAAAAATAGACTAGACGGACACCTTAAACAGAAATTGTAGTTGTACTCAGTTTCATATTCAGACATATCAGCAATTATGCTGCCTGTCTGTAAATGTAATAATAATAATAATATATAAGAATAAAAAATACGACTGCCGTTACAGAAAGTGAACTGTGGCGATTTCGCCACAACAAATTGTCACGCCAGAGACCGTATTCAAATATGCGCACCAAGCTTGCAAATTAATGTAGACGTCACAGCCAATAATTGTTGCAATCACAAATATCATGTAAACAGAGCGAACGCACCGTTCACTAACAGTCAAAATTAAATAGCCACACGGACAAGACCTTTGCGTTTCAATTCGGCTGTGCAACAGCATGTCCCACACGCGCCCACCGCAATAAATAAGTAAAATATTTATGTAATTGGGCCCTTCGAGGCCTAATCCTACATACCTGTATGCTAAATTTCAGTTCAATCGCCTGAAGCGTTTGGGCGCTATCGTGGAGGAATACACACACGGACAGACTTCAGTCTGGAAATGGTGTTAATCATCTCGGGGAAGGGTGTAATGTTTGGGGTTCTGCCATAACTAGATTACTATAAATCGTACGTAGTACGATAGTCCCCAACATTAACGGCAAAGTGTCGTCGACATAATTCGCCGTACAATATACGTCCCTATACGAGTGGACGGCGGTCGCAAGGTCAGATAGAATAAAAATCATTTCACTTGTCCCTGAATATTTCCGAGAAGAGGTAGCTCCTTTCGTTTGGCGTAAGTAGATTTCCGGTAATAAATTAAAATATAGAATATTGGCTTAGACCATCCTTTTTGTCCTTCTAGAGGGTTTTTTATATTGGATTGGTCGTCTCCGCTTTCAACCATACATCGAGATAAGGGAATCACCGCCGTATATGCGAACTATTCGTAACGGCGATAGATCCGACCACCTGCTCGCCCTTGAGGAATATAATATACATCTACTGGACTGAAGATGAAAGTATCTGCAAAGCCGCTAGGAGTTCGCCAAGCTGGTAGCTGCAACGCACCTGCGGCGATGGATAGAATCCAAGGTACAAGTACTCCAATTTTTCTGTGAGGTCTAGTCAGCTCTTGAGTTTTCGAATAGTCCAAAGTGCTAATATAATCGAGGGTTAAAATAATATAGCAAAGGTGTAGGGCTCGAAAGTACCATGAGGAAAGGAGGCCGGTGAGAAACCGCATGGTCGTACAGTTTCATATGAACACATAGTAAAAAATAATTTAATTAAAATATCTCAAATTAAAATAGTCTAAAAATCTAAAAAATTAAAAGTATGAAAAATTATCGGCTGCGTGTCGGCGCGGGGTAAAGTCCAAAGGTTCATCAATGGTCGTGTTGAGTATCAAGCGTGTCTAAAAATAAGCTGTGCCTTATTAATATATAATATCATGAGAAATTGCAAATGTTAGTCTGTTGTTAAATAATAATCCTAAAATAACTTGTTGGTAATTAAATTCAAATCCAAATATATACTAGCCATCCGCGAGGTATCCATAAATATTATTACTGTGAAATAACATTAATTAAATTAAGAAACGGAAACTGGAAAGCGTTTTTGTGCAAATTATAAGTAACCATAGCACCCGTATTTTAGGGTAATAAATAATTAATTTTCATAACATAGTTTTTCACTGAATCCGAGGGAGGTGCGACTCAATACGAAATAGGAACACGCCAAGTCGGCCACCAGCGCGTAATTATTACCAGCTATTCACCACCCACACCCTTCCGCTGAGCGAACCGGATAGCTGAGCTGGTGGCTTGGGATTTAGGCAGCGACACTGGAGGACAGCCTCGGTGTCTGCACAGAGGTAAAGGACCGGGGACACGCGAAAGGTGAGGAAGCCTCTCGAGAGGACCTGGGTATGGCGCCCGCTCGTCCTTAGGACGATACCAACCTACGTTACATAAGATCGTAATATTACTCAGGACTTCTCGAGACGCAGGAAGACGAGCGCGCGTCCTGGGAACTTGTCGCCGGACTCCCTGGAGTCGCATTACCTCTTCAAGGTAAAGAGCCCGGACCCCTGCAAGGGGAAGGGTCAAAAAGTATATATACCTCTTCATCTTGACTAAATTTTTTAGCTTGTTTACAATACTTTACCTCCTCGTCGGTCGATAGGCCAGTAAAGAAAAATAATTTTTCAACATTTTTCATAAGTAAGATTCCATCGCTAGCGTCGCTAGCCCTGCCCTGGTGACAACCAGGCGACTAAGACGAAAATGACAATATATAAATCGGAGTAAAAAATGTGGAATTGCAGTAGGGTGGTGCTTACCATTTTTGAAATCGGGGCATCCGAGGTTCTCGGAGCTCCTGCTGGGCGGGTTGGGCTGCGGGCGCTCCGCCTCCGCGCCGGCCAGCAGGTCCACCATGCTGGCCGCCGCCCCCAGCGCCCCCCCGGCCCCCCCGAGCCCCCCGGGCCCCCCGCGCGCTCCTCGCGGCGGCAACGGTGGCGCCACACTGTGACAACAAACACATTGCTCGCGTCACATTTAACTTTCCCGCCGAGTAGCCGACGACTGATTTCATCTGTATATTCATTTCATCAATAAAATCGACGAGCGCCGTCTCTCGGACGGCGGTCGAACCCGGTCGGGTGCTGGTTCGTTTCTCGACTAGCCTTGGATGGCATACCGTTAGTAATTGATTTAAATATTATTAGTGCAGCTCGTCTATGAAATATTCCAACCGAAAATTCACAATGTGATTTTTGACCAACGAGGCTTCTGCGTACCGAATTTCAAGTCTCTAAGGGCCTCCATAGACAGAGAGCTTCGAGCAGTCGTGGTCGACTGCACGAGAGCAGTCGTAGACAGAGGTAGTGGCGAGCGGTCGAAGGCAACTGTCTACGGCAGGTCTAAGTTCAATATTTCGAGCTTGATATATGACTGGTGGACTGATTTCAACCACGATTATTTTACTCTTGCCATGACTGTATGATGCTTCCGTACCAAATGTCAGCACATTCGAATTAACAAATGAATACACACAGACAGACTTCAATCTGAAAATGGTAATCATCTCGGAGAGCGGGGGGGGGGGGGGGTCCCAATATATATTACCGTCATCTTTAAAATAAATTAATAGTTTAAAAAAACACTAAAAACACGCTTTTATAAATGCACATAAAAACCAAAAAATATTTACACATCAATATACATCGTATATAGATATATTTTATTTTTACTACTCTATACTTATTTATTGTGTTTATTCACTTATTACTAATCAACATAACAGTAAAACCAAGGCATTGAGAAGTAAAATTAATAACGATATTACCATAACTATACAAATAGAATGACACTTATAATACTAGCTATCATGTAAGAATAAATGATTAATAGCTTGCAATTTAAACAAGTGAGGGTTGGCGGTAAAAATATCAAAATCTGGTGCCATCGAGTGAATTTCATTTAAGCGCCGCAAAGCACGCGCCAACAAGTTCCACCTCGTAAGGTTAGTGCGCGAGAACGGCTCCGCGAAAAGATGGTGCGATCGAGCACAGAGATAATTATTTGGTATGAATAGATCCACCTTGGCTAGTAAGCTAGGGTTATCAGTTTTACCACGAATTAGATTGAAAATATAGGACATGGTCAGCATTTCTCTTCTGAGACAGAGAGAATTAGCCAACCATGCCTGTGATAAATGCAGTCGGATACAAAAATGGATAATATCCGTACTGCTTGAAGTACAGAAATCTCAAAAAACACTTCTGTACCTTTTCCAGCATGAGGGTATAAGTACCTTCATGTGGATTCCAAATAGCTGCATTCGTTTCCATGCGACTTCTAACAATCGAGTTGTACAACGTGCGCATAACCCGAATATTATTGAAGTGCTTGGATTGCCGTATCACAAACCCTAGAAGCTTGAAAGAAGTTGTGGATAGTTGTCTAATATGTTCCTTGAAGTTTAACTTGGGGTCGAAAAAAACTCCCAAGTCCTTGACTTCAGTAACTCTGGGAAGCACACATCCAGCGATGGAGTAATCATACATCAGATGATCAGGCGATCTTGTGTATTATTATTCTATTTAAACTCTCCATGTACAGGTCTATATACATTTTATACAGGCACCTATGTCAATATTTACACTATTTACACTCAATATTTACAAGTCAATATATAATAGGTTTGTTATAACCTTGAAACCTGATCGTGTTCAAATTCCATTACGTGACCTTTCCCACAAGTGCAAACACGACTATGATACGATATTCCATCATGGAATGCCAGTTCCGGTCTTCCGGCTTCATCATCAGACCTTGAAACTTAATCGTGGTCAAAGTTCATTACAAGACCTTTCTAACAAGTCCAAACACGGCTATGATACGATATTCCATCATGGAATGCCAGTGCCTATCTTCCGGCTTCATCATCAGACCTTGAAACCTAATCGTGGTCAAAGTTCATTAAAAGACTTTTCTAATAAGTCCAAACACAGCTATGATACGATGTTCCATCATGAAGTTCCAGTTCATATCTCCGACTCCATCATCAGATCAGTTCGACAGTACCATATTATTGTATTGTCATCAGAACTACATACAGCTGCCAATTTTCATGACGCTACGATCCTTGGAAGATGGTTAAATTAGTTACCTTAGATTCCATTACATAGTTACATACAGGTCAACCTTATAAAAGCGTGCTAAAAAAACTGCTTTCACAATGCTTTTTCTTTTTGCTGGGTGGTCAGCTGGGAGAACATAAGATATCATAATAAAACCATTCATTTCAAGGGGCACTCGATTGCTTAACGCTGTACTTCGTTCGTCCAGACTAGCATTATATCATTGATTATATGGAGTATTAGACTGCTCATATCCATAGTACGGTTTGGCAACTCTTCTGCACCGACGACATGCAGTTGCTGATATCATTGTTGGCGCATATAATAGCAATTTATTTGGCCATCTATTAAATGTTTTTTTTTATAAAGGACTGTTTGATTATAAAAATCCGATAATTGATGATAACAATAATAACATTCAATTATTAGTGCCATCTATTGCATTTTTAATACATCGGCTGATTACATCAAAGAAACAATACAGGGGGGGAAGGGGGTAATACAATGCTATTAGTGTATCTGAATATTAAAGTGCATAATTATTATAAATTGAAACCTGTGCACCAACTTAAAAAATGGCATTTTTACGTGTATAATATTAAAATAATAAAGGCTGTAAATGCATAAAATGACATCTTCCCGCAGTGTAAGTCGGCATTCGTAGCCCACCAGCCGAATCTCTGTTACATTTCTTTAAAGATCTCCGTTTCTCTATGAAAATAATGAGCTCCTTTCTAGAAAAAATATCTAAAACTTCTCAAATTCTATGGCTTTGAAGGGGATTTCGATGAGCGGTAAGGTGGACACACAGGCCCTCTCTGACTTATGGATCAGTTGTATGGTGGCCCAGAACACAACTGACCAAAGTGAAAGCGAGACTCCAGAGCCTGCAACGCTTAGCGTGTGCAGCAGCCACTGGATGTATGAGAACCACACCATCGGCCGCACTAGAGTACCTCCTAAACATGAGACCTCTGGATCTTGTCATCCAAGAGAAGGCTAAGGCAGCCGCTCTAAGACTAAGAGCAAATGGACTGTGGAAACAAAACACAGAAACACCACACTCAAAAATTCTGAAACGGGTTCTAGAAGAAATACCTCTTCTGGACGCACCCATGGGCAGAATAATATGCCATCATGTCTTTGATCGTAGATACAATATCCAACACATTGCAGAGCCAGCAGATCACTCTGGTACAAATGAAGTAAGGATATACACAGATGGCTCCAAAATCACTCAAGGTACCGGAGCCGGCGTCTTCTCAAATGATCTAAACATCAAAATATCAACTACCCTAGGCAACTTAAATACGATCTTCCAAGCAGAATGCATTGGCATCACCAGAGCAGCACAGCCAGTTGCAGCCAAAGATGTCGGGGACCTAAGCTTGAAATTTGTCTCCGACAGTGCCTCCGTGCTACAAGCGCTAGCAAAAAATACTATAACCTCTGTCCTTGTACTGGAATGCCAAAATGCGCTTCAATCCATTGCGAGGTCAAATAGAGTGACCCTGCAAAGGATTAAAGGGCACAGCGCGCTGGGCAACGACGCGGCAAACGAACTGGCCAAAAAGGGATCAAAGGAAATAGTATATGGACCAGAACCCTTGATGCCCATACCCCAGGCCCAAATAAAAACATGGCTACGCAGGAACACCGACAAAACCCACCATAAAGATTGGAAAAAAATGCAGGATGCAGGCAAATAAAGAACGCGGTTCCGGAAGCGCCTAAAAACCTCACCAGATTAAAAAGGGACAAAATCCGTAAAGTCATAGGTACTATGACAGACCACTGTCCCCTAAACAAACACCTGTTTACCATAGGTGTGACAGACAGCCCTCTATGCAGAGGATGCATGGAGGAAGAAGAAACGCCACAACATGTGCTCATGGAATGCAGGAGCGTGGCAGAGCAACGGGCAAGAATACTACGATCTCCAGCATCTGTCCCGGAGGCCTGTAGCAACCTAACCAGGCTGCTAACCTTCTGGGACAGCCTGGGTTGTCTGGAGTAACATAAATAGAAACATCAGCCACGCATAAGTGCGGGAAATAGCCTAGGAAAACTAACTAACTAACTAAGGTGGTCACTCCCATGTGGCAGACTGGCTGTCCTAAACCTACTGCTACCGGTTGTCAGTCCAAAGTCGACCATTCGCCCACCCCAGACGTGTAATAATAGTATTACGAAGGGCCGGATTCCGGTCGGTGAGTATCAATAGTACGACAGCAATAGTATGGCTCACGCTATTGGCCTTCAATGCCAGAATGATTGGACAACAATTGGAGACTTTTGCATTCCTCCTCCAATGCACTGGAAAGTAATGTTGTATGACTGGACGCCAGAGATGCTGAAATTTTATTTAAATGCCTTTCAGCATACACTTCCAGACCCCAGTTACCTCGCTCGTTGGAGCTATGCCGAGGATAGTTCATGTCCCCTTTGTAGCAACACCCCTTGCACAGCTAGACATATTCTAGCTGGCTGCAAGGTGGCCTTGGATCAAGGACGGTACACTTACCGCCACGACAAAGTCCTTGCTGTTATTCGCGAGGTACTTAGCCTCTCAGTGGCTCGTGCAAACAAGGGTTTGACAGTATCCTCTAAACCCCCAATACAGTTTGTGCGGGTTGGCTCTAAAGGCAAAAAACATCTCACTGCAAAACCTTTCTCAATAATCGAGAAAGCTTCAGTTTGGATTATGGAGGTCGATTCGGTCTCTAAGCAGTATAAATTCCCTGAAAGTCACGGATGCACAGCCCTGCGTCCAGATATAACACTTTACTCTCTATCTCGGAAGATGGTTCTTATCGTAGAGTTAACTGTTCCATGGGAATCAAATATCCCAAAAGACCACGAGTACAAATTAAATAAATACCATGACCTCGCAAATGCCGTCACCCGGAACGGCTTCACTGTTCACCTTCACGCGGTGGAAGTAGGCGCTCGTGGCCTGCCAGCTAAATCTTTGTTTCACATTTTTAAAGATCTTGGTCTCTCCAGGAAAATAATCAACTCCTTTCTAGAAAAATTATCTAAAACCGCGATTTCTGCATCGCAAATTCTATGGCTTCGAAGGGGGAGTGAATGGGTGGTAAGGTGAACGCTCACATGTGGCAAGACAGCTGTCCTAAACCTACCACCGCCGGTCGTAAGTCCGGAATCCACCCTTCACCTCCCAGAAGTGTAATAATTATATATGATGGGCCCGATTTTTGGTCGGTAAATTCCATGGCAGCTCCGTTTGTATTTTATTTTTATGGACTATATGTTACCTGGCTTTGGAAGCGGCAGCCGGGTGGCGGTCTCTGCCGGCGGAGAGCTCCCCGTAGGCGTTCTCGGCGGAGGCGGGCGCGTGGGCGGGGGCGGGGCGGCGCGCGCCGGCTGGCCGCGGCAGGGGCGGCGAGCGGCGGCCGGGCCCCGGCGAGGTGGCCGGACTGCGCACCGCCGCCGCCGCGCCGCCCGACGAGTTGCCGCGCGCCAACGCGTGGATCGAACTCGTCGCCGCGTTGAACTCCTGCCAGTCCTATGAAAAAATCGACATTGGCGCGTTAATAGGGTCTTCGACGAGTAAAATGCGATAATGACTTACATTACATTACATTTACGCCGTATAAGAAAAAGAAAATATGTTTAACGCAATCTACTAATGATAGTCTGGATCTTTATCATCGATAGCGATCCAGATTATCATTAGTAGATAATCTGGATAGATTGAGATTTATATGACATTATACAAAAATGTTACCTGATACATGCGCAGCATGTATCAGATAACGACTAGGACCTCATGCAAAGAATATTTCAGCAAGGCAAGGGTAATGACTATGTATTCGGCAATACAATTTGGATAATACGATGAATAATTTTACTACGTATCTTTTCGAATTACTAACTACTTCAAATATTAGGCTTCTATTTTGATTATTTATATTTATAGTTTGACAATCTAGTAGTTAATTCTTGACTACCTATGTATGTTCAGTAAAGAGTAGTAACGAAACTTACAACCTAACCGAATTATTTTGACACGTCAAAGAGCGGTCTTTAGCCGTCAATTAGACACGACAAAAATGTAATGTAATGTAATTGATCCAGGCTAGCCATCAACATCAGTTACAAAAGTGATTATTCATGCCAAGAAAGTGTTACTGTGTCAAGTGCGATTGGAAAGGAGTTATGAGGGTCGGGGTCACCAATATGAGGGTGGCCACCCTCCACTAGGCTCCAATTGCTCGTGAGTGAAGGGTGGTTCTCATCAAGGGATTTTCTCCGTATTGAAAGTCATTGTTGCTGAAGTTGAAGTATTTATTCAGAAGGTTTGTGTCGGTTGCCAGTTTGTAACGCCTTGATTAATAAGTCGCCGAAAGTGTGTAGTGTGTGCTTGAAGTAAATGTCGCTGTTGTGTAGCCGAAGTGTGAAGCGTAGTATCGCGGAATGTAGTGACTGCTTGATGATGATGTTAACGAGATATAAGCGCGTACTTGGAGCGGGCGACGGCCGTTGAGAGGATGATCGTGATGTGTAGCCGCGCCGGTTACTGACTAGAGGATGCTGAAATATCGATCGAATGTACTGCTTTTTATATGATATGTATGATGCAATATTCAATGAGTGGGGGAGAATAAGTGTGTCAATTCGTATCGATCAGAAGAAATGGCATTAGTCATCGGCTGAGTGTGCAGTAAATGCCGAATTTAGTTGGAATTTAATTGCAGTTGGCTCGAGTATATTTGAGCGTATTTGCGGTTTCGATTCTAGAGAAATTACTTCTTTTGTTGACTGATATGTGGGCGAAGTCCTCACAGAGTCATGTACTACGAGCTTCAGTAACAAGGTCAAACTGTTACAGCTGAACGCTACCAGGCCCAATTGATCAAATTAAGTGATGTTCTGGAGGAAAAAGACCAATTCAGGGCCAAGGAAGGCGAAAGGTGATATTGCTGCATGACAACGCTCGTCCACATACAGAAAAATCAACCCAGGAAGTCATCTTCTCCTTAGGCTGGATAGTTTTACAGCATGCCGCGTATTCTCCAGGCTTGGCTTCCTCTGCTTACCACTTATTCAGACCGATGTCATCATATTTGAAAGACCAGCGGTTCACGAAAATTGAAGATGTGCAAAAATAGCTCGATGAATATTTTGCTTCGAAACCACCAAGTTTCTATCGCGAAGTCATTCATCATCTACCTGATAAATGGCAAAAGATCATAGATAGTAACGACGAATATTTCGATAGTTAATTTGTGTAACAAGTATCAACTTGCATACCTAATAGGTTTCGGCGTTCGGATACTTTTTCATTATTAAGATATCTGTAAAATGGTATGCGCACTTTATCTATCAAAATCTAAACAATATTTTCCACTTTTTAAAACATTTCTTTAGTGACTGCTGCTGTAGGGCGACCCGTGTGAGGGCAATCCTTAGTTAAAGTTCTTCCACGCCTAAACTCAGCACACCAACGTGCAAACGTAGAATATAGGGGAGCATCAATCCCTAATGTATCTCTTGAAAGCTCCCTTGCTCTGCCTAGCGAGGTGACATAACTTTACTGTTTCTGATGCTTTTTTTTCCTATTGGTTTCGTGCAGGTGCGGATCTACGTCTTGTTTTTGGGAAGGGCGGACAGTGAGGGTGGGTTTCTGTCTATAGATAGTTAAAACAAATTATAGTGTGAATTGAAGGCATCCAATATGCTGAATAGAGATAGGTTTTATATTAATTAAGTAACTAAGGATTATAAAAAGGGAAAAGAAATAATGAGTACACTCGTATGTTTATATTTTACTTCTAAATGAACAATGAACAAATGATACATAATAGTGCATAACACAGAATTAAATTACAAATTGCAGTTTCCGGTGATTTTCTTTGCAAATCTTTCAATTATCTTCTCTTTGTCTACTGGAATATCAAAATGAATATGCAGGATCGTCAACCCTGTTAACCTATCCTCTACCATCGTGGATCGTAGTATTGATTTTACTATAAAATCAATGATCGTAGCCAGGTTTTTTAGTCGCCCAAGAGTTGAAAAACTTCTTTCGGCAGTCGCCACACTTACGGGCAAGGAGGCCATGATAAGGATGAGGCGATGTATGCCAGGGTAGATGAATTCGTTGGCCAGATCTAGAAAATCTAGAATATTTTTTGGTTCCGAATAAGGGATTATTTCTCGTTTCCCTTCTAAAACTTTCTTTCCAGATCTTGTATTCTCCCAGAACTCCTGCCGCATGAACTCCTAGGAGACTCTTATGTCAGTGTAAAAGTAACAGTGTAGTCGTTTAGTCGTCAGTGTAGACGTATAATCGTCAGTGTAGGGAGACGATAAAATCCGTAGATTGTAGGAAATCATCATTCAGGAATCTTGCCAGCTTTTTGTCAACAATTTTTTTTTCAATCCTCGTTGGGGGGGGGGGCGGTCGCCCCCTCCGCCGCCCCATAGATCCGCGTCTGGTTTCGTGTAGCTTGGGTGGTTAGCTACTTTTTATGTCATCTGGTCTACCTAACTCACACTTAAAGGTGTCAACTACAACGTTTACGTCACCTCAGCAAGCTTTATCGATAGTAATCGTTCTATCTCCTGGGAGGTGAGTGTAGATGACTTGGAGACAATACAAATTTACCGTATAGCTCAGCTAACATGCCCGCCAGACCAGAGGCCAATGCCTTACGGCGAGGCACCCTGGAAAGGTACCCAGCGGGCAGCCTCGCTTTGTTTTGGAAGGATATCTCCTTCTGGAATTAACCATCAGGATAATTCCAACCTCCCGACTGATTACGGGTCCGAAGTCACTTGTGCGACCTTTCTTCTTCTCCATCGCTCCCTCATTACTGAGGATCGTGGCCACTAGACAACAGTTTGCCTACGAGGCTCCTCCACTTCGACCTGTCTTCTGCATGGCGGGTCGCAGATTGTATTGACCCTTTTATAACTTCTTTGATGAGGTCGTTCCATCTGGCCGGTGATCTGCCTCTGCTTCTTCTTCCCTCCACTTGACCCCCGGAAAGCATTTTCTCCAGATTCTCTGGGTTTCTCCTGGCAACATGACCAAAGAACTGCAGGACCCTTCTAATGCATACGGTGGAGAGACTCACTTGGATGCCGAGTTCTTCCAGGACAGATTTGTTGGTGCGGTGTGCTGTCCATGGGATTCCTAGCATTTTATGCCAACACCACATCTCCAGTGCATCGATTTTCGTGCGTATCCGAGCCTTCAGGGTCCATGTCTCCGATGCATAGAGAAAGATCAGGAAAACCAGAGCTCGAATCAGCCTGACCTTAATCCGCTTGCTTATACCCCGATTCTTCCACAGCCTTTCTAGCTTGCTCATGGCCGATCTTGCCATCTGGCTTCTGCGTGAGACTTCGTTTTCACAGTATCCGTCGTTGCATATCATGGAGCCCAGATAGACAGTCTTTCACCGCTTGAAGGTCACTCAGCTCGTTGGTGCGTTGCATGGTTCCAGTCCGGTCCACAAACATGAGTTTGGTCTTGCTGCGGTTCATGTGGAGTCCATACTCCTTGCTTTCCTTCTCCACCCTGCGAAATAGGGTCGCCAACTCATTTTCTATGATGGTCGTATCGTCGGCGAATCTTAGGTTGTTGACGCGACCTTAACCTGCCGTAAATTCAGCGGTTATTCAGTTTAAATCTATCGCGGCACAATGGCATCTTTTGCCCGGCTCTGAATTCAGTATCAGGTAGCATTTCTAGAGTGGTTGACGACAGGTCAACATCCACCCCCGCTGCTTATAAGACAGCATATTTCCATAGTCCCCAGACTCCCTCAGCAATTACTCAGAGTGCAACGTCGCCGAACGGTGCGCAATCCGTCCAGTTCCCCCAGGAGAAACCGATCCACCAGCCGTGAGGCCTGAGACGCCAGAGTCTTACCCGGGGTAGCCTTCCACATAAAGAGGCTACTGAATAGGAGTTGAATCATGAGTTGGACAGATCCGAGTACACAATGGATCTTGTGATTTAAGCTGCTTGAAACCGTTTGCTAACAAACTCACAGTTCAAAGCCTTTTCGGTGGCCTCCTCGAAGAGGGACTTAATGTCAGGGCCGCTGTGCTTCCGCCACGGCCGTAAACTGCAGCCGGCGGCAGTTCCGATCAGAAATTTGCGTGTTCGGGGGAATATGGCGGGCAAAGGGCGCCTCGGTTTGCGATATAATCAAACTGAATCACCGCTAACATCGATAAAGGCTGCGCAAGCGGCCTCGAATCTGTGACTGGAAGATGGAGAAATCCGGCAAAATCTGGTAGTGAGGGCGAGAGGTCGGCCCACTGTTTCTTGCACGCACTTTCCAGTGCGTTAGACAGTGGACTGTGTTGTCCCTAAGTTTCTGCTTTTACCCCACGGGAATGGCGGTTATAAATTCCTGGGGTGGCGGATTCGCCCGTGTTAGTTAAAAAACTCCCATGTAACAAAAACTTTTTTTTTTGTTGTTTTGTTTTCGCACCTGTAAGTTCGCTGCACCTATAATTTCATTTTTGCCGGTGTTTTTCCGGTTTACTGGTGGTTTCTCGCTGCTTCCGTGTATTCTTGCCATATTTCGACAATTAAATAAATATGTTCGTGCAACGTCGTAAAAATTCAGTTTGACAGCTGGCGAGGCGGCGAGCTCTGACGTGATTGGTCGAGATTGCGGTTTTGTTTTTTTTTAAAGGCGATATTGAACAATCTGAACTAAGGCCACTATGGGCGGCCAGTGATCAAACTCGATCGGTAAAATTCAAAATGGCGTAACCACGGTTGATGAAGATTCAATGGGGCCGAGGATTTAGGATGCAGCAGTTTAGTTGTACCGGGAAGCATGTGAGGTGTTCGTGTTTTTTCCTGCGGTGGCATATGAATTGCTGCTAATTGTGACGTTTATTGTAACGGAATGTAAGGGTTTATCTCGCAAGACGATTCCCTTGGGATTTTTGCCTTCATGTGACAGAACTAACTTGAATTTTTGGCTGGAGCACAATTTTTTGGTCGGCGCGCATGTGGCACGCCGAGAAAACAGGATCTTCAAGAAGTGGTGCCTTCGAGGCGTATTAAACGCAAACTTTACCATACATGCATGTTTTCTTTCATGTGTTCTGAGGGAAACGGATTTGCTGTGGACCAAATCTAATGAAAACAAACTTGGCCAACTCTCTGAGATTGTTTTTTTTTTTTTGTAGGGTATCTGGGATTAATATTTTTTTTTGGGTGAGTATTTTTTTTTGTTTAGTATTTTTTTTTTCTTTTATATATATATATTTTTAATTAGTTTTTGTTTTTATCTGTAAAAGACGGTGGCGTCCATCATATATTTTTTTTTTGTTTTATCTTCCAGTTATAACTCTCAAGTGGTTGTGATGCGGTATGACCTGTGAATCTTTATGATCCCTAAAAATCAAAGAAAAGGAATATTGTGGACAGGAAAGCGGGTGCAAAGCAATAGCAAAAAACAAATTGAAAAATAAAGTTTATTTGACTTTCGTGCAGTAAAAATAAATTGCATAAATAATCTTAAAATGTCTAAATTTTATCAACTACATAAATCAATACAAAATAATAAGGTTTGTATTTGGTGAATTTTACGGAAAGTGTCTTTTTTAGAAGGGTCTTTTTAACATAAAAATAAAACGTCGCTAACGGGCCCAGTTGCGTTTCTTCGTGAACTAAAATCATTAGAATAGATTGTAAAATGAATGGTTGTGTTTACCAGCATAAAACTACCAATCGAACAGTGGCATAAATAAGACTGGACAAAATGTTTTCAAACTAATTCAGGTGGTTTTATGTTCGGCGGGTAGTTTTTGTGCGGGAAAAGACACAATCGTTTATTTTACATTCCGTTCTAACGCATTGCTCTTTTGTTCGCATGAGCCATTTTCCGATATTTGTTGAAGAAGAAACGCAATCAAGCGCATTGTGGTTGTTGTTCACAATTTATCTTTATAAAGTACAACCGAGACATGCAATGGACTTTTGCAGAGGTTTCTTAGGGTGCTACCACACCAGATCGATCATCGATCGATGCTAGAATAGATCAGTCGACGTCAATCGTCAGTCGTTACCATACTAATCGATCGATTGGTGTGGTAACACTTTTAGACTTCTTTGTTTTGGCGACCCCAAAATTTTGTAATACTGCTGCTATAGAGATGGGTAGATCTCGTAAAGATATATGCAACTGTTTTTTTCTTTTCCTAAAGACATTTACCATTGAGAAATCGATCTTTTTTTGCTTGGAGAAATATCTGCGAACCCCCTTCTCATGGATTCTACGGTATAACGCTTTTGTGGCATGCTTGTACACGCATCTCGGTGTGCGAATAAACCATCCCCAGGATTCTGAAGTGGCGATACAATACATCAACTTGACCGGACATTGAATTTAAAATCGTCCTCGATCAGAGGACTTGAAAGATTCTGTTTCAGAATCGTCAGCTAATCTCGGAACTCAATACTTCCCACGTGATTCCCACCCCGATATCGTGATCTGACCCGGGTCGGCCGTTTAGCAGTGAGCGGCGTATGCTCAATTCGGACCGGCCTCTGGGCAAGGCTTAGCGCTTTGAGCTAAGGGCAATTTGGATCGCATTCTTTATTTATTAAATTGATTGGATATTCTTATTTACCGCCGCTGTATTAAAATTTTTTAATCGGCTTGGGTGGGAATAGTCGGTAATTATTGCTGTTCGGCGATTTTAAGTGCTATTTACCAGCTATCTCCAAGAGCAACGACATGCAGACGACACCTCATGTGCTGTCGTCTGTCCTAACCTTACTTCTGACGATTGAAGGACTGTCAATTCACTTCGAGAATCGCAAATATCGTCGAGTGACGACAATATCGTCGCTTCAGAATCCGGGGTCCCGTTAGTCACTAGCGTTAGTACTTGCATTCTAAAAGCCCCTAATTTACAAAGACCGACGTCTAGTACCCGAATGATACAATTGAAACTGCCTAAAGTATCTGCTTAGCCGATAAATAGAAAACAAACATAAGGTGGTCCGAAAGGATGTCAGATTGCAATCTTAAAAATATCTAATAAAAAAATCAATTCAGTCAATCAAAGAAAAGTGCTTAACTATGGAAAAAACATAAATTATATTTGGTTAAAATTAAAATAAAAAAATATTTATAATAATTTAAGTAAAAATGGAATGTAAAACTAAGAAGTTCGGAAGACGAGAATAGTGGGAGTAAACGGAATATTCAAACTGAGTTTATAAATCATTCAAGTATTTAAAACCAACACATTGATTTGTTTTTACTGCAGGACTATCGAATATTGGGAAAAAAACAAATTTGCGTTTTTTATTGTTATTGGTGTAAAATCACACTCCGGATCGTTAGGTCCCGAGGGCTCAAATTGCTTAGTTTTCTTGTAATTCTCATTGCAACGTACTAATGATTAAACGATCCGAATGAAGCGAGAATGCGAATGTAAACAGACCGCTCGCGTTCGTTGCGAGGTCCTTCGACTCGCGCCCAAAAAAGCGGTCCCGATGCGACGCGAGCGCTGCGAGTAGCGAGACGAGGCGAGCTGCGAGTGCCCGTTCACACACTCGCCTCGTGTCTCGTCTCATGCCTCGCCTCGCCACTCGCAAGAGTGTAAATAAACCATCATAGTTTTAAGTTACACTAGATTTTGAAAAAAAATCATGGCTATGTATCATTCTTTGGACTCTTTGAGTAAAAAAAAACCTTTTTTTTTGAGAGCTTTTTCCATGATTATATTCTTAAATAGTTACACTATCTGTAATTACCTCTAATTCACAATTTTGACGAAAAAAAACTAAATCTTTTGACATTTTAAATTTTTTACGAAAACTGAAATTTTGCTGACATGTTTTGTTATTCAAGAAAATTGTTATATGGCTGTAAATGTTGTTTTAGACAGTAGATTTGTGCTATTCAGTTTGAATACTTCGTAAAATCACCCATTTAAGAAATAAGTAGAACTTAGAATTAACTTAATCGTAGTCGAATTATGTACAAAAAGAAATAGTTAAAAACTACTTTTTAAAATAAATAGAACACTATACCTACTTAATATCTAGAGCTCATCACATAAAAATATCCACTCTGTCTGAGGAGCATATCGAAAGATTGGAAAGGGATATTGATGGAAGAAAACGGGGATGCTGGTCACGCCAATCGGATTAATACTACGATCATTGATTATAGGGTATTAGATTGTTCAATGCAATAAAACGTTTTGGCAACTCTTCTGCGGCGGTGACATGTAGGTGGCGCTGATAGCAATGTCTGGCGAAACTAATAGCAATTTATTTGGCCGTCTATAATGATATTGATAATGAATGGTTATATTATAAATGACTGATGGATTATAAAAACCCTATTTAACCAATGAGAACAATAATAACATTAAATCATTAGTGACATCTATCACATTTTTATATAGGCTCGTTACATCACATCACATTGTTATATAGGCTGGTTACATCACAGAAATAATACGGAGATATTAGAATACCATCTATTCAGATTGGATTATGGAGGTCGATTCGGTCCCTAAGCAGTATAAATTCCCTGAAAGTCTCAGATGCACAGCCCTGCGTCAGATATAACTCTTTACTCTCTATCTCGCAAGATGGTCCTTATCGTAGAAATAACTGTTCCATGGGAATGAAATATCCCGAAAGACCACGAATACAAATTAAATAAATACCATGATCTCGCAAATGCCGTCACCCGGAACGGCTTCACTGTTCACCTTCACGCGGTGGAAGTAGGCGCTCGTGACCTGCCAGCTAAATCTTTGTTTCACCTTTTTAAAGATCTTGGTCTCCCCAGGAAAATAATCAACTCCTTTCTAAAAAAATTATCTAAAGTCGCGATTTCCTCATCTCAAATTCTATGGCTTCGAAGGGGGAGTGAATGGGTGGTAAGGTGAACGCTCACATGCGGCAAGACAGCTGTCCTAAACCTACCACAGCCGGTCGTAAGTCCAGAATCCACCGTTCACCTCCCAGAAGCGTAATAGTTATATATGATGGGACCGATTTTTGGTCGGTGAATTCCATGGCAGCTCCGTTTGTATTTTATTTATAGATCATTAAAGCGTATAATTATTATGAATTGAAACCTGTATAGCAAATGTAAATTGACATCTTTATGTAAATAATATTAAAATAATAAGAGCTATAATTTTAAAAATCGTTGATTTTATATTATTTTAAATAAAATTTGTGTATTTTTTAAATAAAACACTATATAGACATGTTTAGAACGCCATCTTTTAGGGCTACTGAATATAAAAGATTAATCAACGTTTGTAACTACGAGTGCCTTCCATACGTTGCGTTTCATAGTTAAATAATCTTAGCTACCAAAATGTAGTATGGCATTGAGCAATCTAATTTATAACCAATGATAGAAGTAATCCTAATGCTAATCCTAAAGGTTTTTGAAATATCTGCACCACGCTGCCTCACCCCCCATCTTTGGGGACTTTCAGTAAGTTCACCTCGAGGAATAGCTTACCCGATTTTCAAAACTATGTCAATTATTTGAGCTTATTTATCCAATTTTATCGTGCTAACATGCACTTAATATTGTCGATGCTGTAGGCAAACCCATCTGATGATAGTTAGTTAGTTTTGCTGGGCTATTTCCCGCACTTAGCCTCTTGATTGGGCCGTTGTGCATGGCTCATGTTTCTATTCGTGTTTATGTTACTCCAGCCAACCCAGGCTGTCCCAGAAGGTTAGCAGCCTGTTTGGGTTGCTACAGGCCTCCGGGACAGATGCTGGAGATTGTAGTATTTTTTCCCGTTGCTCTGCCACGCTCCTGCATTCCATGAGCACATGCTGTGGCGTTTCTTCTTCCTCCATGCATCCTCTGCATAGAGGGCTGTCCGTCACACCTATGGTAAACAGGTGTTTGTTTAGGGGACAGTGGCCTGTCATAGTACCTATGACTTTACGGATTTTGTCCCTTTTTAATCTGGTGAGGTTGTGGGCAAGTTTTTTAGACGCTTCCGGAACCGTGTTCTTTCCCATCTGATGACGCTTTTACGATTGGTGGTCTTTCCACCCTGAGATGATTCACAAAGATTTCGGTATGTAATATAGTTCAGACGGCGGCTGCATGATGACTTACCTTATGTAGTGCAGAATAATACTGTTTACCAAGAAAAGTAGACTTCAAATAGGTAAGAAAAAATCTTCAGGGGTTCAGGTTGGGGGAGTTCTTTGCAGTGACCATCATCTTAACTCACATTTTGAAATATTCAAAAAAACAGCTTGAGTGCGCAATACACTGAGTTGTTAGGGGCTCTCTAGACCATGGGTCTTCAACCCGCGGCCCGCGGTGGCATTCTTGGCGGCCCGCTCGCGACCGCACCCACCTGCAATTTTACTACTACGGGCGGGTTGCGACGGACAAACTCGTTTCGTTCGCTCGCTCAGTGCGTTAATGAGGGATAGATGGAAAATAGAAAACGGGCGATGAAAAAAAAAAAAAAGGCGAAGAAAAATAGAAAATCACGTTGCAACTTGCAACCTTGAGACCAGTTTAAGAATTGCAATGACCACTATAGGGGCAGATATTGATAAAATAGTTAAAGACTAAACAATGTCAAACATATCATTGATTGAATTTTATAAAAACATTTTTTGTTGGTAAAATTGTATAATAAATAACTTAAACGATTATTGTTCTTCGATTACTATTGTTTATATTGGAATATATTGTTAATGTTGCAGCCCGCCGAACCAAAATCAAAGTATTGTTAGCCCTTGACCTCAAAAAGGTTGAAGACCCCTGCTCTAGACGATCAAGCATGCTTGACAAGCTGGAGGGGATCGTAAACGGGGATCGTCAACCGCAGGAAATATGCAAATATGAAATAGGCAGTCTGGAGGCCGGAGAAATCTGGCCGTAACTGGAAGTGAGGGCGCAAGTGTCGGCCCGCTGATTGATTAACCTGGTTTTTGCGGTAAGGCGTTGGTCTCTTACGGGTGAGTGGCGTAACTAGACAGTGTACTGTTTCGTCCCTAAGTTCTACGCTCACCTCACGGGAGACAGAACGATCAAATATCGTTAAAGCTTCCTGAGGTGACGGGTTCGCCCGTTGTAGTTGATACCTCTAAGTGGACCTATAGATTCCAGAGAAATAATGAAAGTAAGATTGTAAAGAAAGGCGGTCGATTCGAGCACCCCTAATCTCCAAGGCGAGTCGGTTGCAGGATTTATAGGGTGGATATGAAGCGACAGTGACCCTAAAAGTAGGACTAAGTGCGGATAGTCGGATTACAGTTTTCGATATGCCCTATCAAACAAAGAAGCATTCAGCTATCGTGCCATGCCATAATCACATAAATAAAAAAAAACCTAAAATTAAATATGCACACAAAAAAATGATTATTCCAGAATATGTACACATTACGATATTATACAGAATGAGTTTTTAGTTACTGGCATCTTTAAAGAGAGTGAATCAGTACTAACAAATAAGAAACTTATTTTTTTTTTTAAATTATAAAAACAATTTTTTTTTTCTTTAACCGCCTATGTATACGAACGTACGTAATACGTCAGCTATATTATCATATAGAAATATTTATATAAAATATATTAAATATAAATATACAGGGTGTTAAGCGGTAGGTAATAAGTCGTAAATAAACAATATCAGCGACATTTTACCAACCGCTAGGTAGCGCATCGTGATCACAGCTTTTCATACTATATTTAACCCTTGGAGTAAATGGGTATTTTCATGGATGCATCTGTCTCTTTTTTGCAGGATTTTCGGCGACATCGACTTAAAGTACTATAACTACGAAACTACTACACCAATCATAAAAAGAACAACTGCACAATGATTGCATTGAAATTTCGAATATAGAATATTGAAATATCATTTCGTAAAACAATTAGATAATTATGAATAAATATGAGAACGTCAAAGAAGTGAAAAAAACGCGCGACCAGATTTGGTCGACTCGTACTCAACGGATAATTGTTTCGCGACCAGATTTGGTTGACTCATACTCAACGGGTTAATCATAAAATAAAAAAAACAAATTTTTAAAAATAAAAAATTTTCAATTCAATTTTTTTTTTGTTTTTTTTTTATTTAAAAGTTGCTTACTTTGTTGTACTGATTCACCCACAGAAAAAAAAGCCCGTGCAGTAATAACACCCTGTATATATATGCATATTTATATGAAACCGCTATATATTTTGTCTGGTATTTTAAACAAGTATTGGTGTTGAGAAATCTAATGAAAAAGATTATTTACCTACTTTTTGAAAAATAACCCAAGGTAGGGCGGTTAATTTGTAATATACAAAGTGTTGTTACTGCAGGGGCATTTTTTTTGTGGATGAATCAGTACAACGAAGTAAGAACCTTTTGATAAAAGTTTTTTGTTTTTCATTTTAATTTTAAAATTTGAAGAAATTGACTTGTAAATAACGGTTTGAGAAGCGTTTGAGCGCGCTGCGCCATCTAGCGGCAGGTAGGTAGCGGCGTATATAAACAATATTAGCGATATTTTACCTACCGCTAGATAGCGCTTCGTGGTCACAGCTTTTCACATTGGAAAATAAAATTTTAAAAAACAAATTTACAAAAAAAAATGCTTTCAAATATAAAGACCCAAAGAAAGCATCAGATGCACTTCAAATGGGACTCCAAGTATTACACAACTGGCTGCAGAAATGGAGAATCAGGGCTAGCGCCGCCAAATCAGTCCATGTAACCTTTACCCTCCGCCAAGGAAACTGTCCACCGGTCAAACTTGGAGATAGTATACTGCCGCACAGAGATTGCGTAAGATACCTGGGACTGCACCTTGATCGACGCATGACATGGAAAGACCATATAAAAATAAAAAGAGACGAGATTGCAACCCGACATAAAAAACTCTACTGGATGTTAGGGAGAAACTCCAGGCTATCATTGGACAACAAACTCCTTATATACAAGGCCATTCTAAGACCGATATGGACGTACGGTATCCAACTCTGGGGCAGCGCTAGCGACTCAAATATTAATGTCATACAGAGACTACAGAACAAGATCTTGAGATCAATAGCAAATGTACCGTGGTATATTACCAACAATGAAATGAAATGAATGAAATGAAATGAAATGAAACGAAAATCTCTTTATTGCACAATAAAATAAGGTACAATGGCGGACTTATTGCTACACTACAGCAATATCTTCCAGTCAACCAACTACATCAAAACCTGTCTGTGAGCACAGTAAAGGAGGAAATCCGAAACACATCAGAGATATAAGCAGCGGCTAATTGATCATCCTAACAAATTAGCACGCCAGCTGATGACACAGAACTACGCAAAACGACTGAAGCGACACAACATCCTAGAGCTGCAAGACAGACAGTAGCTCTAGGCCTTAAGGATGAGTGGATGCTCTCGCTGGGGAGCACATTCTGCAAGAGATTAAGCTATGTCACTACATCGACTCATAGTCCTTCGACTGATTGCCGATAAACCAGGAACAAAAAAAAAAATATATATAAATATTTCTGTTCTTCAGTTTTTTTTTTTTAATTTTCATCAAAAGTTGCTTACTTTGTTGTACTGAGTCACCCACTTAAAAAAATGCCCGTGCAGTAAAAACACCCCATATATCCAATGAAAGAAAGTTTGAGAAGCGTTGCGCCTGCTGCGCCATATAGGGGTAGGTAAAATATCACTAATAAACAATATTAGCGATATTTTAGCAACCGCTAAATGGTGCATCGTGCTCTACGCTTTAAATACTATTTTTTTTTTTTTTTTAAATTTCAAAAATGACAAAAAAAACTAAATTTGCTTATTTTTCCTACCGATTCACCCACTTTAAGGCTGTCGGTAATTAAAAACTCACCTGTAGAGATATTGATCAGCAGAAATAATATTTTAATAACCGTATTATGGAATAATCCACATTGTATATAAAACATTCAGATGAGACAAAAGTGTAATGTATGCCACTTACTTCTGTCCGCTAAAGTATTTCGAGGTATTGTTCACAGTATTGTGGGTCATAGTGATATCAGTGCGCGCTTTGTATAAAGAAATTAAAGAATTGCCTACCCTGTTTTAAAACCTTGCAATAATATTGGGCCCGATTGCGTTTCTTCGTGAACTAAAATCAGAATTAGTTCATTAGTTTAGTTTAGTTTATCTGGGCTTTTTCCCGCACTTGGCCTCTTGATTGGGCCGTTGTGTGTGGCTCATGTTTCTATTTGTGTTTATGTTGCTCCAGCCAACCCGTTGCTCTGCCAAGCTCCTGCATTCCATGAGCACATGATGTGGCGTTTCTTCTTCCTCCATGCATCCTCTGCATAGAGGGCTGTCTGTCACACCTATGGTAAACAGGTGTTTGTTTAGGGGACAGTGGCCTGTCATAGTACCTATGACTTTACGGATTTTGTCCCTTTTTAATCTGGTGAGGTTGCAGGCAAATTTATTAGATGCTTCCAGAACCGTGTTCTTTGTTTGCCTGCATCCTGCGTTTTTTTTTTCTATTCTGTAAGGTGGGTTTCATCGGTGTTCCTGCGTAGCCATGTTTTTATTTGGGCCGGGGTATGGGCATCAAGGGTTCCGAGCGCATTGTGGCATTCCAGTACAAGGACAGAGGTTATAGTATTTTTTGCTAGCGCTTGTAGAACGGAGGCACTGTCGGAGACAAATTTCAAACTTAGGTCTCCGACATCTTTGGCTGCAACTGCCTGTGCTGCACTGGTGATGTCAATGCATTCTGCTTGGAAGATCGTATTTAAGTTGCCTAGGGTAGTTGATATTTTGATGTTTAGATCATTTGAGAAGACGCCGGCTCCGGTACCTTGAGTGGTTTTGGAGCCATCTGTGTATATCCTTACTTCATTTGTACCAGAGTGATCTGCTGGTTCTGCAATGAGTTGGATATTGTATCTACGATCAAAGACATGATGGCATATTATTCTGTCCATGGGTGCGTCCAGAAGAGGTATTTCTTCTAAAACCCGTTTCAGAATTTTTGAGTGTGGTGTTTCTGTGTTTTGTTTCCACAGTCCATTTGCTACAGTCCGTATGCCACAGCAAGGTTCAGGGCTGTATAACGTTCCCTTTGCTCCCGTTTTAGCAAGTTTGTCGCCTTTTTCATTTCCCTCGATTCCTGCATGGCCGGGAACCCATCATAGAACTACCCTGTTCTTATATAGTCCTAAGTAAGAGTACAAAGCTGGAATACGTTTATTATTCTTTGTAGGCAGTACTTTTATTCATTTATGCAGTGCACGCCACTGAGAGTGGATAACCCCACATGCAGTGTAAATTTGGACGCTAATCGTCATCCTCTCCCTGAATACAGAAGTCAGTGGCACAATAATATGTTATCTATGACGCTATGTGATACGAGATGATATAATCTGAAAGCATGAAGCGCAACGCACACACACAAGAGGCGCATTTCAAATCGCCAGCAGTTCTGCCAACTGTGTCACACACTAAAAGCGCGCTCGGGTTGCCGGCCTGAGACTTAACCATGCAAAGATTGCGTGCCATGCTAAAACAAAAACAAACAAAAACAATGAATACATGTGAAAAAGCATTAAACATAGAATTAGCGAGTAAATTGGGTATAGGTATGTAATTATGATTTTCAGTCTGGTCAGATTAACCTGCTGTTGTTATAAAGTAGACCATGCTGAACACGGTCGCTGTGTTACAACAGGAGAGTGTTATCATCTACAACAGACGATAACCCGTCTCTCCAGGAAGGTATAACAATATATGATCGCTGTGTACCAACAGTAGGGCGGTGTCGACTACAATGGGCGAACCCGTCACCCCAGGCTGGTATAACGATATGTTATCATTCTTTCAGCCAAGGGATGAGCGTAGAAGACCTAAGACAAGACAATCTACCGTCTAGCACTGCCAACAAGCCCGCTAAAGACAGCGGGAAAGGTAAACAGCGGGCAGCCTCGCCCCTAGGTATCTCCGTCTGGAGCTAACCTTCAGGATACCTCCATCGTCCCGACTGGTTACAGGTCCGAAGTGGCTTACGGGGCCTCTACCTGTTGTAATTACAGTGGTAATTCAATTTAAATTTATCGCAGACCTGGGCGTTCTTTGCCCATATTGCCATGTGGGATCGAGTGGCCCAAGGTCATTTTAAGAGTGGCTTGACAACAGGTCAACATTCACCCCACTGCTTAGGAGACAGTATATTACCATAGTCTCCAGACTCCTTCAGCAATTAGTCAGAGTGCACAAACGATTTGCGACGTCGAACGGCGTCGCCAATCATATAACACCTATAGCAGTCAAAATGCACCTCTCTTATTATTATTATTATTATAAACGAATAGGTAGACAGCATTGTGTTGCTCGTGATCACAATTATGGAATATAGGCTCCTTTATAATTATCGATAATAATATCCTAATAATTATCGATAATTATTTTTAGACCTAACTGGACCGTGCAGCTTAGGCCTGAACTACTTGTTTTTAAGTTTGACCCAACTCACAGCTTCCATCCAGTAGCCTCCTCGAAGGACTAACCTGGAAAGCCCTCTGAAACACTGTTTGCGGCTGTAAGTCCAGTCGTGGGCAGTTAGGAACTTAGGTTCGATCTGGGGGAACACCTCGGGCGGTTCTGGGCAGTTTGCGAATAAACGGGGAAGTCTGGAAACGTACGCTTCTTAAGCAGCAGGGGTAGTTGTTGACCTGATGTCAGCCACCTTTGAAACGATTTGCAGGCCACCCGATCCCTGTTATATTGACAGCAAAGGGCGTCATGGTTCATGATAAATTCGAACTGAATTACCTCTAACATCATGTAGAGGCCGCGCAAGCGACTTCGAATCTGGGATCAGACTGGAGGATTGGGATATCCGTCAAAATCTGGTAGTAAAGCAGCAAAGTTTGCACGCTGGGTCCTCTTCCCAGTGGCTCGCTGTAAAGGTGGATATCTATTAGGTTCGTGCATCAACTCTGCTCCATGCATCTTCTTCTTTTTAAAGTGCCATCTCCTATCGGAGGTCGGCGGTCATTACGGTCACTTGGGCCCATGATGTTGCGGCGCGGAACAATTCGGTGGTTCTTGAGTTGAACCATTCAACAAGGTTTTATAGCCAGTGGGTTTTTCTTCAGCCAGGTCTTCGGCGGCCTTTTATCTTTCCTTGCAGGATTAATTGGAGAAGGTGATATTTGTTACCACGCATTATGTGGCCCATGTATTGTAATTTCCTTCTCTTTATGGTCTTCAGTAAATCTAATCCTTTGTGCATTCTTTGTCTCATTTGTTCAATATTCACTTGTAAACCCACATTTCGAAAGCTTCTAACCTTTTACACAAAGTTTGGGTTAGTGTCGACGTTTCTCCTCCGTATAGGAGGACTGAAAATATGTAACACCGCACCAGGCGGTATCTAGTGGAGAGTTTGAGACTACGGTTGCAGAAATTATAAAACTCCGCGCATCTGCAACAGCTCAAATGGAGACGGTGCACGCATCAACTCAAGAACAACAAGTGCTCCGCAGTTTTCATTCGAACGTTAAGCGAACATGTCGTTGCCAGAATTTATTTTTAAATTTCTCATCCTTCGGATCGTACACCACAGCACTGTATAATTTCGGTACCCCCCGCTTAGAGCTAGACATTTCTCTTCGGCCCACTCCATAGTGATAGATTCGCGTTTACTGAACGCCGAATGCGATGCGCGAGACGTACCCACCAACGTCTTACTTTGCTCGCGTCTACGAACACACTGCGCTCCCGTTGGCAGCATTTACCGCCACCACGTGGAACGCTCGTCGCAGAGCGTGCAACGTTGCTCGCTCCAGGAGCGCTCCACTACTGGAGCAGTTGCAGATGCGCGGAGCAGAGTTGATACGCGAACCTAATGGATACCCACCTTTAGGCTTTGGAACCTTACGGACCATTGGTGTAGCTTGACTGTGGATTATTTTATCCGCAAAAGTTTTTTACACTCACTCCATAGGAGACAGAACAAGGTCGTTTTAACTCCCTGGGGTGATGGGTTTGCCCATGTGATTGACACCCCTCGTTTCACAATTAATATTAATATTGATCACTTGAAAAACTATTTATTTCATTATTGAAACTGTTGACATTTTTTGCAAGCACCACTTCGTTGAAAACTCTATGTTGGCTATAAAGTGCTTCCTCAGATTCAGTGCAGATCTTGTGACTCAAAGAATTTGGTCACAGATTCCTCGGGAGCTCTCGTTACGCGGAAACAGGAATATTGTCAATTGTAATACTCGGAAAGAATGTAAAAAGTCTCCATATAGTTTCCTCATTCTCGGCGTTTCTGCAGGGTTGTGATATTGAGGACTCGAAGCTCATTCTTCTAAATGATATAGCAATTAATAATAAAGTGCCGCTGTTCTCTCTCCAATAGGTTCACATCCTTAGCAAAGTATGTGCCTCTCTCTTTATTCTAATCCTATCATAGCCTAAAAGATCTTATCCTCCATCCAGAATTAAGTTATGTCATGATAAATCTTACCTCGGAATCGTCCAGATCGTCAGTGAGACCGTTGAAGGCGGATCCTAGCGATGACTGATTGGATATTTTAGAATTATTCTGTATAGCGATGCCCTGCCCTGGTCGGTCTTTCCCTCCGTTTGTACTCGCGGTGTAACCACACGAACCATCCGAAGAACCTAGTAAACACACTTTGTCAATAAAATAAACATAAAAATACCATTCAATTAGGGAGGCAAGCAATAACCAGCAATTTCATTAGTTAGCTTTACTACTCTAACTTGTATAGATCAATAAAATAATTTATTTTCCTAAAAACTAATACATAGTTGTATAGACAGTTGTATTACATTTACATTTGGCCGTGATACGATTGAATTCTTCATAAATGATCAAATTCTTCTATTAATAATCAAAACATAAAAGGTTACTCGTAAGAATAAAGAAGGTATTATTGTAGAATTAAATCGAGTCTCACCATTTAGTTTACCAGATAAAAAACACAGAGTAAGATATGTAGAAAGTATGATATAGAGATGTAAGATATAGAGAAGATATGTAGAAATTAACTCAATAAGTAGTGATTCTATTACATTGAATATAATAAATAATGTAATGAGAAAAAAAAGAAGGTTATAATGAATAAAATAAAATACAAACGGAGCTGCCATGGAATTTACAGACCGGAGTCGGGCCCAACATAATACTATTTTATTTTTACACTTCTGGGGGGTGAGCAGTGGATTCCGGACTTACGAACCGGCTGTGGTAGGTTTAGGACAGCTGTCTTGCCACATGTGAGCGTTCACCTTACCACTTATTCACTCCCCCCTTCGAAGCCATAGAATTTGAGATGCAGAAATCGCGGTTTTAGATAATTTTTCTAGAAAGGAGTTGATTATTTTCCTGGAGAGACCAAGATCTTTAAAAAGGTGAAACAAAGATTTAGCTGGCAGGCCACGAGCGCCTACTTCCACCGCGTGAAGGTGAACAGTGAAGCCGTTCCGGGTGACGGCATTTGCGAGGTCATGGTATTTATTTAATTTGTACTCGTGGTCTTTTGGGATATTTGATTCCCATGGAACAATTAATTCTACGATAAGGACCATCTTCCGAGATAGAGAGTAAAGTTAGTAATTAATTCTTTAAAATACCGATAAAAATAAGTTTTTTTAGTATAAAATTAATAAATGTAATGTCAAAAATAACAAAAAAAAAATGTGACGATTGTCAAAAAGTAAAAAAAAATGTCTTAGTGATTATATTGCAAATAAAAATAGTCCTACCTAATAATAGAAATAGTCAATACATTTTAGTCAAATTGAAAATCGATTAAAAACCTATTACAGAAAGAGGTATAGTCGAAATGCATACAGTTTTTAGAGATCGTTAATGTCGTACAATTCTCTTTCAATTAGATATAATTCCCAATTCCCACCTCCTTTCATGTGAGTGTCTTCTTCATAGAAAACTGTTAAGTGTTTAAATTATTAATATTTAAGTGGAAACATGTTATTAGCATTATCTTTGAAACTTAATAATTTTGTACCCAATGTTTTGCAAAAGCTGTTTGTTTCCTTAACAATAATAAAATAAATAAAAAAATAATTTGAGTTTATTTTTAAATTGGGGCATTTTTCCTTCGCGGCATATTTTTTTGATACTAGAGGGTAGCTTATTGTAGCATATAATTCCGACGTAGTTCGGATCCCTTTTAAAAAGTTCTAGATTTGGACGAGGAAGAATCAGATTATTTCTCTCCCTGGTAAAGAGTTTATGGGTATCTGATTGTATCGGCAGCTGAGCTAGGTTTTTTATGATCAATGTAACGCCTGATCAAGTTACAAACCTGACCTGAGTTTTTATGATCAAGTTACAAACCTGACGGGGTCGCTAAAGGGAAACTTCATACAAGAGGCTTAACCCGCTCAGCACGTAACATCCATTTGGGGACATGTATGGCGGCCGCCTAAAATCCGAAACATCCGCTACTGGATATCGCGCTCGCCGCTGCGAAAAATGCAATTTACGATTCGAAACGTCGTACTTAATGCTTTCTGACGACGGAACGATATGGCCAAATAATCTTTAATTCGGCGGCCACCGGCGAAAATATCGAACGGCGATTTAAAAAGTTAGCATAGACGTCAAAACGGCAGTCCATCGGCAGCGCCGCGGCCGCGTATAGTTCCGCGGAATGGTGATTTTGTGCAGTGTTTTGTGGATAACAGTGCAGTGTTTACTGGATAACAGTGAGTAATTTGCATTTTTAAGTAGTTTAGGCATTAGGATTAGTTAATTGAGATAGTCCATTTGCTGTTTTTCACGAATTTTTAAAGAAAACACTTCGGCGACAACAAACGGCTCGCGGAAAAATGGTTGTTATTATTTTGTAATGTTTATGAAATATCCCGATATATTGCGAAATATGACGTAATGTCGCTTTAACCCCTCGCGGCCAGCGGTTTGAATTTTAATGTGTGCCTTACGGCCCGTAAGAAATACGCGAGTCTCAAAAAAAAGATGGCGTTTCAGAAAAAAAAACGATTACTCCGAAACTGTCACACCGATCGTCTAAAAAAGACCTGTTTTATGTTCCTATTGAAATTTGCTATTAGATATTTGTAACGTCGTTATGTAAAGCAATAAAGATTATTCATAATTATTAGTCGATTAAATAATCCATAATTAGCGGTCGGCCTCGCCTGGCCATTTCGGGCCGTCTGGGGTTCGACGGTAAATATCAATTCTGGACGTTTCGGGCCGTCTGGTACGCGAGGGGTTAATTTACTAACAAAATAAGTATTGCTTCATTTACATCCTAAGTTATCACATAATTAGGCGTATTTTGAAAATTATATCTTGTTTTGTAAAATGAATCGCGCAAAGAAACTTGTTTTGATAATTACTATGAGAGAATAAAGTGCGATTTTCCATAGTTTTTCGATGAAATGTGACTCTTTGGAGTATAGTAATTAGTTATTAGACATATAATAAGTCTATGATAAGACAATATAATTGAAAAAATCTAACGAATTTTATATTATGAGCATTCAAAGTTTATTATTAAGTTCGGACGCGGAAACTCTCAAAACTTTAGATTTTTCTATAATGTCAGACAAAGCTCAAAGTTCTGGTGTGATTTCTAAGAAGTGTGATGTAGTAATAAAGTTATTTTGAAAGAATTTCATATAAAAAAATACCATAAGTAGTCACAAATTAAAAATTAAAAATTTTTTTTTTTACGAGAATACATAAAATTTTTCTTGGCTGAATAAATAAATATTTTTGTATGCAAATAAGTAAAAAAAAAATATCGTTTCGGTAAAGCATTTAATAAAGAACATAACTGTATTTACAATTTTTCCATATTTTACGTATTTTGTGACAAAAAAATCGAAATGATTTTATAGGCGAGTTTTTTCAGTTTGCCAATTTTGTAATATTTATTCATTATTATCTTAATTGTTTTACGAGATAAGGTTATAATGTTTTATATGTCAAATTTAAATGCGATCATTTTTCTCTTTATCTTTTTTTAATCCGTTTAGTGGTTTATAAGTTATGATCGTTTTTCTCAAGGCCGTTGACTCGCGTCGATTTTTTGCCCGAATATGTCGCGCGCAAAAGTGATAGGTGAGTTTTTACCTCGCGAGAGGAGGGGTTAAGCAAATGAATTTTAAATGTCTAGTTATTCAGGTTGTGCAATCAAAACTTCAGGAAAATAATACGTACAGTGGAACCTCTCATAACGAGCACTTGTCATAACGATTAATTTGCAGTAATTTCTCATAACAGGAAATTTGCACCTCTCATAACGAGTATGGAAAAAATTGTTTCTCTCAACGAGTAAGAGTCTGGAACGAATTATGCTCGTTATGAGACGTTCCACTGTACTTCAAAAGCCAAGTCGACCTCGACAATTTAATCGAGTTTGTACAAATAAAATATCTTACCGGGACCGAGACTGCCATTACAGCTGCCGCCCGATCCGCCGGAAGAACCGGAGGTAGGTGTGCCGCTCTTGTTGCCCTTTCCTCTCCGGCCCGGTTCCCACGCGTCCACCACTATCTGCTCCGTGCCTTTGATCTCCGCCCGGCAGAACGGACAACCTTGACCTTCCGAATCCTGAAATACCACAGATGATGACATCAAACTGCCCATGGGTCCAGTCGTTTGGAGATCACACAAGGAAACATACTCCGCATCGTTGGAGAAAATTCAGCGTAAGTTTCTGAGGTACTTAAATATGCACAAGCACGGTTACTATCCTCAGACCATTGATTATATATGGTACTAGCTGACCCGTGCCCACTTCGTTGGGCGGTAAAACTCTTTACTTGTGATGAAATTATGAGTGTGGTTCAGTTAGTACTGAGTGCTATGATATATTTCCGGACTGCCAAAAGAAGGGTTATAATTTTACTGCATATGTATGTATGTATTTGCATGCCAATTTGACTATATTACCATTATTTGTGAGTGTATTCTTGTGAGTGTCTTATCTCTTTAACCATTTACGCAGTAAAAGGGAAATCATATGCAGTAAAAGGGAAAAGTCTTTTGTTTTTTTAAACACTTGAGACGATAAATTTACTTATTTTGATATGAATTCATAATTGTTGATAATATGACCAATAAACATGACCTAACGATTTAAATTATTTTTTTAATATAAAAAACTACTTTTAGTGACTTAAATATAAAATTTAAACATATGCTGTCGCTGACTTTTTTGTAGGCATTACCAAGCTCTACAACTTTTCTCTAGAACTTAATCATATATCTCTCATCGTTAAGGCAGCGTTGGTTAGAAACGTTTTCGTTCGACTGTTTTTTCTCCGACTTACTTTGCAAATCCGACTACCACGAAAAAGTCTATTCATTTTTCGAATTGAGATGACACTCACAAATAACGTGGCTTTCTATTGGTAAAAGAATTTTCAAAATCGGTTCAGTAGATCCAGAGATTACTTCGTACAACCTTACAAACTTTACCTCTTTATAATATTAGTATAGATTAGATTGCTCAATGTCATAGTACGTTTTAACAACACTTCTGCGCCGGCGACATGCAGGTGACGCTGATAGCACAGTCAAATTTCGGGCATTCTGTGTAGCCATTAAATTCATGTAAAACACCTCGACTTCCACAGCGGCAGAACCCGCAGCGCCGATGTGTTGATTTGTCGCCGCCTGCATTAAATTTCAATGCCTTCGTTTTTCGGTTTTATGTAAACCGCATTAGCCCTATGGATTTTTTATTTAAATGCCATGTGCGTATGCTCTGGCCAGACTACTAATTTCCTAGAGGAATAACCCAAATTTAGGGCAAACCGGTCTGGAAGTAGCCATTGTGTGAGTTGTTTTCTTAAATCTTTTGTGTAGTCACATAAAAGTAGTCACAACATTTCTTTGTAAATGCAAAATTTTAGTCATTATATTGTTTAATTCTGCACTAAGTTTCGTTTGTTTTATTTGGGGAAATTTGCCTCGAGGCTAGACGAGTAGATACCCATACCTGACAAGTTTTGGATACCCACACCTGAGTTTATTTTGGTTTGGAGTTGTAATTTTTTTTTAGGTTGTTTCTTTTTATTATTTCCAAATTTAGTTTTCCGCGTTTTATCTCTCAAAACGTGGTGGTGCCCAATAAAGTTTTTGTTTCTTTTATAAATTCCCGTTATAAGAATGCTATCTATTATGCCGGCTCCACATATTGGCGAATGTTCGTGTTACAGATCAGGTAATGTATAAGATGCGGATTTTTAAAGAAAAAATAATAATTTAGCGGTTGTAGGAAGAAATACCACTTTCATTACCAACCACACGGCTGGTAACTTCACATTGTAGTCAATCGTTAGAATTACTTTTTGTAAAATGGCGATTCATGAATCCAGTCATGACAGCGCGCAGCTATTAAAATTAAAAAAGTGCGTATTGCGCTTTTTTTATTTTAACAGCTGCGATTAATTTAATTTAATTTAATTTAACTTGGACACGAACATTCGCCAATATGTGGAGTCGATCTAATACCCGAACCCGGCCCCCCACCACCGTTATAACCTAGGCAGTGGCGGCAGCGGTATGCAGTCTACCCGCAAAACAACGGATTAACAGCTCTTTCAGTCTACCCTGGACAACGGCGGCTGCAACGTCACCAAAACGTTGGGTGCTACAAATTTTGTGCGGTAAATTCGTTTCTATCCTATTTATAATGTCAAACAACCGCGATAGTCTTCAATTTTATACCCTATATACTTATGTATAATCAATGATTTAACTAAACGAAAAAAAAGTTACTTTGTTTTTTTTCTACATAATTCTTTGTTCAGAGGAATTTCTTGATCAAAACAAAAAATCAAATAAAAAAAAGTTGTATATTTTCAACATAGTTTTTCGTGTAAAAATAATCTGTGGGGGGGGGGGGTAAAATTTCAAACAATATAGACCTATAAAAATTCAAACAGCAGTTTAAATATAATATAAATAAATGGTTATTTGAATTAGGGAGGTCTAAATCCAAAAACTTGTCTTGTATAGCGTATATTATATAATGGTTGATTTTAAAGCTAATATCGTATACATATACATAAAGTATTATGCATATAATCATAATTTATCGTATGGTATTTCTTATTTTTCCCAATATTTTTATAATCGTATTAATATAATTGTATTCTAATATAAATATTTTTATACCATTATATATTTATTATTTATTATAATCGAATTTAGGTAGGTATCTACTTACTTACCATATTATTACATAAATATGATTAGGTATATACATTGTAATATTTATACAGATTATTATATTATATTATATATTAAATTTTAATTAGGTACATTTACTATTTCTAAAAATAAAACGTTAATCAATTTAGTTCTTTATAAATTAAATCGCTAATTTTAATTGTTTACTCTGACCTGCCTAGATACAGGACATTACAGTCCTAGTTAGGTGGGCACTGACCATTTGCTACATTTGCGTGTTAATTTTTTCCGAGTTACTTTATAACATTGGTAAGAATGTGGCTATATGTATATAAAAAAAAAAAAGTACTAAATAAATAAAAATAAATAGCCACAAACAAGAGGTTCAGGGCGAAGGATATCTTGGCTGCTATGATATCAAAATCTACCGGAATGACTTCAGAAATCTACCACATCCCTGTTTCAAGGACAGCCAATAAAGTTAGCTGTAAAAGCCAATGTTCGGTAAAGGACTGGCACCACAGAAGAAGAGAAACAAAGTAACTTACAATTTGCCATTGTGTTAGACAAGGGGTACAGAGCAAATGCCCGCATGGCTCTATCCGTATATCTTTATCATTCTCTGCGCATATTTTGCACAGTTGGAATGTGCTACCTGAAATGTAAAATAATAACAAGTATAAATATAAGACAGTCCTGGAAAAAATATGCTTAACACTTAACTACACGCGCAGGTATATAAAATACACCATCTAGAGCAGAGGTACCCAAACTTTTTTGTCCCGTAGACCATTTGCTGTTTTCCATAGCCCCCCCCCCCCCCCCACCCCCTGCCTGCATAATATTTAATTTTCCTAAATGTGTTTTTGACAGCTCGCACATAACTGATCACTTACATAGGGTTGCAAGATGCAAGATAAGACCTCTCGCTCACACTCGCTGTCTTTCGCTCGCACTATGGGGATGCGTGTTTAAAAAATAATAATAGCAGTATCGATGGATTATAATCGATGTATCGATGGAATATCGATGGACTATGATGGATCGATGGTTGGATCGATATAGATACCAAGAGATATCGATGGATATTATAGATTATGATGAAAATTTTCGTAATAATTTGTAATGATTGCTTTAGTTAGTTTTAAACTCATTTATTAAGAAAAAAATCGTAAATACAAACTAACGTATACATGCAACAATAAAGTGAAATAAAAGTTTAAAGAATATTAAAAATATATTTTAAGTTTTTAAGAGAATAAATTATTTGATTTGATTTGAGTAAATTATCGATAAGCAACGTCGACTTGTTGGACATCCTTACGCGCGTTATCCGGCCTAATGATTTATGACTCTGGGTGCACGTTGATATTGGCCCTACTATAGTCGATTGTGGAGGTTAACCGCTGGAATGTTAATTTCATCGATCGGTGGTTTTTCCGTTGTGACAACTCGCAGGCGGCCGATCTCCGTTTTTATGCAATTATATAATTATATGCGAAAAAGTCGCCTTCATTGAATAAGCCATCATTATACATTAGCATGCGTGCACTAGTAGTAGTAGTAGTAGTAGATAGAGTGGGGGGCTTGTTTCCAGCCCTTGATGTCACCTAGATCTGTAAGGTCTTTTGTAACTACCCACTGTGTGGTTAGGTCAGTGGTCAGCTAGTCGCCCGGTACTTCTTACCAGTCCAAGTAAGTCACTGACCTTCAAGTTGGGCAGATCGCTGGGTTCGAGAAAGGCTCGTCCCAGTAAACTGTGTCTTTTGGCGGCGAGCCCTGGACAGCGACCAACAATGTGTATGCTGTCTTCAGGTTCCTCGCCACATATTCGGCAATCCTTGCTCTCAGTCAAGCCAAGGTTGAATAGATGAGCTCTAAGGGTCGTGTGTCCGGTGAGGAGACCGATAGTGGTTCTAAGGTTCTTCCTGCTCATGTCAAGTAGGGCCTTGGTTTTCTTTTGTAGTGGTTGCTCCATCATGGCTTTGGCCTGGTGACATCCCTGACTCTGTTTCCAGGAAGCCCGATGTTCCTGCTCCAAGCAGTCCCTGATGATTTTCTTACCTGTAGCGAAGGGGACCCCTACAGCTGGCTCCACTGGGCATTCCAGTGTGCCCAGTTTTGCCAGTCTGTCGGCCTCTTCATTTCCGAATACGCCTTGGTGACCCGGTATCCATATTAGGGTGATTTTGTTGGATTTTCCCAATTTGTTGAGCTCCTGCATGCAGTCCCAGACCACAGAAGATTCTGTGGTGGCTTTAGCCAGAGCGTCCAGTGCTGCTCTGCTGTCAGAGCAGATGAGGATTTGTCTGTTTTTTACCTCAAGTATGCGTGCACTAACACCCTCTACAAATAAATTTTCGAGAGTTAAAAACATGCCTTTGTGAGTTTAATTCCCATGCCTAGCATTCTAAGGGTTAAGGCACACGACTAACAAGATCACGACAGATAGACTCGTCACACGAATGAGCAAGCGAGATAGTGCTACATGTGCCATTATGTATGTCTTTTTCAAATGCTTCGTACTCCAAGGTCGGAGTCGTTTCAAAATTCATCTACTTTCAATAGAGCTACGAATAAAATAAAGTTTTTCTCGTTTACAACTACCACTTTACCAAAATTCATATTGAATCGATCCGCACCATACCAACTGCTGAAAATATAGAAATATTCATTATTAGGCAAGGAGGGGTTACGGAAAACAAAACATCTACAGGACCAATAAAGTTTGGGTACCTCTTTTCTAGTCTTCCCCATGGACAAAGAAAGAGTAAGAGTAGAAATCAGTACCTATTATGACAATGAAGTTTTAGTAAATTGTCAGAGGCTGACTGAAGTACGAGACCGTGGGAACTTAAACTTATTAAATCACTTACCCATTTCGCAGTACAGTTCATACTGCTCCTGCGTGACAGCTATGTGGTCCTCCGAGGGCGACTGGACGGCGTAACTCAGATCGGGGTTGACCTCCCTGCCGTCGGGGAAGAGGTAGAAGCCTTCCCGGTAGCCGTCCAGCAGCGCCTGGCAGAGGCTTTTGTTCTGGGGGATGGTCTGCAGGATCTCGCCTTCCGCCGTCACATACCCGATGGCCCACTGGCCTAACCTAGTACACGATAACCTGAAAGAAAGCACACGACTTCCAGATTAACCTCTCACCTTTGTGGCCTATACACAGCTAAAAATATGCCCTAACCGCAGAGCATAATTGGATTGGTGTGCATTGCGTCGTCGCTGTGTGTTTGTGCTATGTTTCATAAACTTCACACTTTCCATTGCCATAAACGAGTGCCATGTTAAAAATTGAGCTGTGGGTAGTTTAGCAGTATAACATTAGGATCCAAAATTGTCGGTCACAACCTCTTGCAAGCTCAAAACATAAGTTTTATAGAATTATTATTATTAACATTCTTCTTCTCCGTCGCTCCCCCGTTGCCGAGGATCGCAGCCACTAGACGACAGTTTGCCTACGAGGCTCCTCCACTTCGACCCGTCTTCTGCACGGCGGGTCGCAGATTGTATTGACCTCTTTGAAACTTCTTTTATGAGGTCGTTTCCATCTGACCGGTGATCTGCCTCTGCTTCTTCTTCTCTCTGTTCGATCCCGGAAAACGATTTCTTCAGATTCTGCGGGTTTCTCCTGGCAACTTCTGCAGGTTTCACTCGGATGCGGAGTTCTTTTAGGTAGGATTTGTTGGCGCGGTGTGCTGTCCATGGAATTCCTAGCATTTTACGCCAATACCGCATCGATTTTGGTGCGTATTCTAGCCTTCTGGGTCGATGTCTCCGATGCATAGAGAAAGATCGAGAAAACCAGAGCTCGAACCGGCCTGACCTTAGTCCGCTTTTTAAGTCACCCCGATTCGATATTTGACATTATAAATAGGATAAAAACGAATTTACCACCTGACGGTTTGGCGATATTTCAACCGCCGCTGCCGAGGGTAGACTAGACAATGGCGGTTGCAACATCGCTGACACGTCGAGTGCTACAAAATCCATGCGGTAAATTCGTTTTTCTCCTTTTTATCATTTTAGGGAACATTTACTCATTTTTTTATTATTCTGGATTCTGGAGATTTCTTATCAGCTTTTCAAATCTCGGCATTGGCAAATTCGGTCCTAATCGGTTGTGTAGTTTTTGAGATACATCGATGTTTTTGCTCTATAAAATGAAATTTTTCAAGGCTTTCAAAATACTCATCTACAGCAGTAGTAACATCGTCATTTGTCTCAAATTTCTGTCCAACTAAAAAAGTTTTGAGCTTGAAGAACAAGTGGAAGTCGGACAAGCTAGGTCAGGCGAATTAGGTGTATGGGCTAATAAATCGGTAGTGTAATTCGTTGAGTTTTGTCATAATCTTCACGATGTGTGGACCATTGCATCGCTTGGTCTTTCAGTCAGGCCTCGACTTTTCACCTTACTCTCATATATTCCAAATGTATGAGAAAAGTATAAAAATGAGTTGTTATGAACAGCATTACAAACACCGTTTTCTTCTACATCTCGCCTTTTATAATAGAACATAGAAAAGTTGCCATTGGCCATTGCCACAGAATTAGTTTATCCACAAAACCTCTCATTTCATCATATGATGTCAGCTTATTCTCATTTTGCCCTAGCATACTTGCATTTAATTTATTAAGACGCTCAAACAAATACGTTACGAAAGCCAACTTTGTGCAGCAAGTTTCAAGTACCTGATAAAGAATACCTCAAAAACCTGGCGCCACACCGGGAGGTTTTTATTTGTTGAGTGGAGCTATTCTAAGGTCTTTATGAGCCTTTTAACACTGCGACCATTGCTGATCTATTGTGTTCGCCACCTACTATAGTTCTGCGCTAAGCCTCGTGTCATTTAAGAACCGCAACAGGCTTTTGGCGCCAGATTGTTTTACCTCCTCAGGTTGGAGGTAATGACCACCCAAGTGGGTGTATCAACGGGCCACACTCGCACATGAGGTGCAGGGGAGTTTCCTCTGCCCCTCGACAGAACCTGCACATTTTTGTATCTCGGAGCTTGAGGTTGAACATGTGTTTGTTCAGGCCACAATGCCCCGTGAGCGCCCTCACCAGTATGCGTAGATTGTTTCTATTTAGGATAGGGCCTAACGGGTCGTCTTACAGTCGTAAGCCTTAATAAGCGCTTTGGAATTATTCAACCCTCGCGTGTTGTTCCAGTGGTTGACGGATTGTTCTAAACATATTTGTTTGAGCATTAGGTTTGCAAGGCTTTTTGGTACGCCACAGCAAGGTTCAGGGCCGTATAACCTTCCCTTTGCTCCCGTCTTAGCAAGTTCGTCGGCGTCACCGGGAGTTACTCGGTTTTGAATCGGTGTGCGAGTAACCTCCACCGGGAGGTTACTCGCATGCCGGTTCAAAACCACTAGTGTATTTGCATGTAATCTGAATGGACTTACCTAAAAACGTAACTTCCAGCTTTTCCAATGTATTTCTGTAACCTCGCTTTAACTTCATCATATGTGAGAAATGCCACATAACCGGGATGAGTTACTGCGAGAATTTGCCAATTTCTAAGTAACGTACTCCATGGTTGAAATAACCTAAAATTAAAAAAAAAGCAATTACGATACGAGTATCAACGATTATTGGTGTTTTTTCGATTAATCGGAATCGACAATTGTTGCCCTGATTATTTTGTGATTAACAGTGAAAAAATAGAAGAAACAGACTAAGAAAACACTGATAAATCATATAAAAAAACAAAATCTCACAGGCTGATATAGTAACACCCGAATCATAGTGGATTAGCGAATGCTTAACCGTCGGATGCCAACAGTGCCAATAGGCACTTTGTGTCAATTGACAGATCCGCGCGTAACCATTTCGGCCGGCCCCAATATATATTATATAAATATATAATATACATGACTAACAAGATTAATTACTAGGTAACAAGAGGGCATTCATGGAAAAGCGATATTGTCAGTATTTATTTATAAAATCGACCAAAAACTTGCGGTGCAGTTTTTTGCTCGCTAAGGCTGGTTTCCAATAGCTTAACCCCTCAAGCGGCGGGTGTAAATCTTGTCAGTCACCTGTCATTTCTGAGAATTGAAGGTCAAAAATATAGCACTTTAGAAAAATTATCATAAGAAAGAAACTACTTGATGGATCGTGAAAGAGAAGAATTGTAGAATGATCGCACTAAAATTTGAAATATAAAACAATAAAACCTCATTTTGTAAAACAATTAGATAATTATGAATAATTATTAGAAAGTTGGAGAACTGAAAAAAAAACACTTATTCAGCGATATCGACGTTTTATCTCAAAATACGAAACCCTATCTAGAATTATCTAACTCTATCTAGCATGTAATATCTAGTTATTACATGCTTTACCAATCTATTAGTTCGTTTTATTTATTTTCATACATGCCAGAATGATTGGACAACAATTGGGGACTTTTGCATTCCGCCTCCAATGCACTGGAAGGTAATGCTCTATGACTGGACGCCAGAGATGCTGAAATTTTATTTGAATGCCTTTCAGCATACACTTCCAGACCCCAGTAACCTCGCTCGTTGGAGCTTTGCCGAGGATAGTTCTTGTCCCCTCTGTAGCAATACCCCTTGCACAGCTAGACACATTCTAGCTGGCTGCAAGGTGGCCCTAGATCAAGGACGGTACACTTACCGCCATGACAAAGTTCTCGCTGTTATTCGCGAGGTAATTAGTCTCTCAGTGGCTCGTGCCAACAAGGGTTTGACAGTATCCTCCAAACCCCCAATACAGTTTGTGCGGGATGGCTCTAAAGGCAAAAAACATTCAACTACAAAACCTTTCTCAATAATCGAGAAAGCTACAGATTGGATTCTGGAGGTTGATTCGGTCTCTAAGCAGTATAAATTCCCTGAAAGTCTCGGATGCACAGCCCTCCGTCCAGATATAACTCTTTACTCTCTATCTCGGAAGGTGGCTCTTATTGTAGAATTAACTGTTCCATGGGAATCAAATATCCCAAAAGACCACGAGTACAAATTAAATAAATACCATGATCTTGCAAATGCCGTAACCCGGAACGGCTTCACTGTTCACCTTCACGCGGTGGAAGTTGGCGCTCGTGGCCTGCCAGCTAAATCTCTATTTCACCTCTTTAAAGATCTTGGCCTTTCCAGAAAAATAATCAACTCTTTCTTAGAAAAATTATCTAAAACATCTCAAATTCTATGGCTTCGAAGGGGGAGTGAATGGGTGGCAAGGTGAACGCTCACATGTGGCAAGACAGCTGTCCTAAACCTACCACAGCCGGTTCGTAAGTCCGGAATCCACTGCTCACCCCCCAGAAGTGTAAAAAAATAGTATTATGATGGGCCCGACTCCGGTCGGTGAATTCCATGGCAGCTCCGTTTGTATTTATTTATTTATATATTATCCGAAGAGAAGCTACATAATATCCGAAGAGAAGCACAGATCCGAGCAATGGCAGCACTCAACTAAGCAGGGTTGGCAAAAACCCGGGTTTTATCGAAAAATATCTGCCCACTGGGTTATTTCGGGTTTTTTCCGGGATTTTCGGGCTTTTTTGGGGAATTTCGGGTTTTTTCGGAGTTAATGAGAATTTTGACATTATTATATTTTAATTTTACATTTAATTTTATTTTATTACCATTTTATTGCATTTCTTTCTCGCAATCCAAATATATTTACTGCTGAATAAAGTTGTAACACTACCATGAAGGGAATTCCTCCGAAAATCGTTATTGTCAGTTGTCGGTCAGATTCCCTTTATTTTCACAACAGGATAAGAGTTAACACTAACAATCGCTAGTGGCGCTGTTTCGGCGCGAAAGTATTGAGTATTAGTGCTAGCAGCGTTTCGGCGCGAAAGTATTGAGTAGTAGTGCAAACGATTTTAGAACTAAATAGTGTAAATTGAAGTGTGTATTTGAAGGGTCTTTGTCGCTTGAAGAGTATTGTAATAGTTTTGTAATAAATCAAGTTGAGTGTTCTACTATGTTTTTGCATCTTCTGCTGCCTATCCACGTAACAATATTATCCATAAGTCATCTTAAAAATCATGCCAAAAGTAGTCGGCATTACACTTGTCCGGCCAGTTCTGCATCAATTGAAAGACTTCTTAACATTTGGAATGGTCTGGAGTAAATTAAGGAACAGACTGGGTGTGTCACAAATACATCCTTTTTTTCTTTTTGATAAAATATAATATAAATGATATTCCGTTCTTTGATTTAATTATTATAAACAAGTATTTTTTCAAAAACCCACATTCGTCAAAAACCCTCGGGTTTTTTCAGGTGGGTTTTACCCAATTTAACCCAGTGGGTTTTTTCGGGTTGGGGAAAATCAAGCCAACCCTGCAACTAAGTGCCCCCAGAATACAAACAATTATATTAGGGATTCTAGACTGCAAGAAGCACGACTGAATAATCGTCAAGAGAATAAAACAACAAGAAGAAGAAGAAGAATAATCGTACAATACAGATTTTATCCGTCTTTCTCACACATATCTAACAGGGGGTGGTTGCACTATGATTTTGGAGTAAATTCAGTTCATTGAGAGCACGGTTTGTCGCGTTGTCGCGCAGCGCTCGTACTCGTTTTGGGACGTTACTGAGCACCGACTACAATACATCGTACCCGATTCGAGACGTTACTGTCTTGAGGGGTTAAGCATCGATTGTGTTTCATATACAGTCAAGTTTCCTAAGCAATGCTTAAGAAAATGGGATTGTTTCCGTTTCATCTGAAAATATACATTAAAATATTGGCCACAAAACGAAGAATATTTCTCTTGTGTTAAATTCTCCTAAATAAATTACTAAACTTTTATATTGTGTATCAGAAAGGTTATGTAAGCAGAAAAGTATATTCTCGTTGTGTTTATGCTTTTATTAGTGTGTTTGCTTTAACCAAATTAGCTAAATTCTGCATTTTAACTCATTGCCTGCATTTCTTTTTTTAAACTCATCACCGGCCGCCATTTTGCTTTGTCATGCTCTGCTATTGCAACTGAACGGTTCATTTTATAACTTTTTCGTATCGAAATACAAACGAATCAATTTTAATGAATGAGTTTGACTTTCTCCTGTATGATCTCTGTACCCCAGCCGTTTTTGTGCAATTTTGTAATTTTTGTTCGAAACATTCTTTGCGATTTTGTCGGGTTTCGCTTTGGAAACTTTTCGGCGGCTTAAAAGGTGTCGAAAACTTTGTATCTTTCGAATTTGATTAGTTACAAGTCACAAGTATGAATTTTGTATGAGTAGGAATATGAATGTGTGTATGAATATGAATGTGTGTATGTATGAGTATGAATATGAATGTGTGTATGAATATGAATATGAATGAATTGTATGAGTATGAATGAGTTTTGTGACAAATGCTTTTACGAAAAACATTTACTATCAAATTAAACCACTCAAGTTACCTATTTTTAACACTCTTTTATTAGGTCGACCTGTATGTAACTATGTAATGGAATCTAAGGTAACTAATTTAACCATCTTCCAAGGATCGTAGCGTCATGAAAATTGGCAGCTTTATGTAGTTCTGATGACAATACAATAATATGGTACTGTCGAACTGATCTGATGATTGAGTCGGAAGATATAAACTGGAACTTCATGATAGAACATCGTATCATAGCTGTGTTTGGACTTGTTAGAAAAGTCTTGGAATGAACTTTGACCACGATTAGGTTTCAAGATCTGATGATGTGGTTTTTACGTGCATTTATAAAAGCGTGTTTTTAGTGTTTTTTTTTTCAAAACTATTAATTTATTATTTATTTCATACATACTCAAGTGACTACTAAGTTTTGACTTTCAGTGACTTGTACTTTGATGTCGACATTATATTGTACATAAAATAATCAATCTGAATATTTTATTAACTAAGTATAAAAAAGTATGTTTTTTCCAGAGATGGATCGATATTTTAGGTTAGGTGCCGTTTTAACACCGTTTGATGTTTAATGAATGAATGAATGTCAGCCGGCTGCTGCGGGCATGCGTGATAGTTCACGCATGCACGCATCTTGCTTTAGTAAGCGATGTTGCCAATTCTCTATCGCTAATGGTAAAAAAAATGCAAAGTGAAATGTGTTTTTTATAAAATCAGTCGATAAAGAGATATTATGTTTCTCTTTGCTAAAATCGTTTTCAAAGTGTAACATTTCAGTTCAGTTTTGAGTTTTTTAGCGGCGGGAACATACAATTAATTCAGTCTACATAAAACTGTCCAAATATGAGAGTAAACAGTTTTTGTGTTGTATCATTATTTTCCAGAAACGGTCCCCAGGTCGGATAACAATGTGTCCATTCCAAATGAAAAAGAAAAGAAACACTCACCTAGTGAAAACGTCGAATTCAAAATTTGAAATAAAGTCATTACAAGTTAGATCTATGGTGGTTTTCAATGCCATCGTTTCCAACCCGGACGAGATGGGATGGATGTTGTTTAGTTCCTGTCTGAATATCTTCCATGGTACTAAAGTGCTGAAACAAAGAGAGAAAAAATACAATTTTAAATAGATAGAAACGGAGTTGCCATGGAATTGACCGATCATGATATTACGAGGCGTGTTTTTAAGTAAGTATCGTTTTAGAATAAAAATAAAACGAGTAGACTTCTCTTACCATTTTTATTTTTACTTGAAAACCTGTACTTTAATCTACCTTTCTACATAATTCTCACCAATATTAGGGCACTTATCGTATCGTACAACCAGCTATTGAATACCATCCTCGTAGAAATCTGCCGCCTGATTAGACAACAACTGCAACATGGTCGTTTCGACATCTTCATCGTTGTCGAGGCCCTGACCACCCATGATGCCTCTTCAAATGCAGGAACAAGTGGTAGTCACCGAGCGCTACATCGGGGGGTGATCAAGTTGTTCCCGGGTCCAGAAAAAACCATGTTGCAGTGGATGTATAATCTACTAGGATGTTATTCAAAAGCTGGTTGTACAATACGATAAGTGACTTAATATTGCTGGGAATTATGCATCGATATATAAGGGCCTAGATAGGCCTTTCGCGCGCGAAAATTACCAATACCAATATGGATCGCCGCCAGTAGTAGTTCCACCAATACTTTCCAGTGTAAGCGGACCCTCGCATACTGTTCTATGTATTGCTCTCTCTCTTTCAACTTTAAACGGGGCTGTTGGGGCCCCTTTCGCTATAGGTAAGAAAATCATCAGGGACTGCTTGGAGCAGGAACATCCGTCATCCTGGAAACAGAGCCAAGGATGTCGCCAGGCAAGCCATGATGGAGCAACCACTTCCTAAGAAAACCAAGGCCCTACTTGACATGAGCAAGAAGAACCTTATGGGGCGTTTACACTCCCGCGCGAGGCGCGAGGCGAGACGCAAAACCATGTCGTAAACAAACGGAACAGAGGCAAAGCTTCTAGCAAGTAGGTAAACATTTTGTACGCTCGTTAGAAGCTTTGCCTCTGTTCCATTTGTTTACTGATATGGTTTTGCGTCTCGCCTCGCGCCTCGCGCGAGTGTAAACGCCCTATTAGAATCACTATCGGTCTCCTCACCGGACACACGACCCTTAGAGCACATCTATTCAACCTTGGATTGACCGAAAGGAAGGACTGCCGAATATGTGGCGAAGAACCTGAAGACAGGATACACATCGTTGGTCGCTGCCTAGGCCTCGCCGCAAAAAGACAGTTTACTGGGACAAGCCTTTCTCGAACCTAGCGATCTGCCCAAATTGAAGATCAGTGATCTGTATGGACTGGTAAGCAGTACCGGGCTACTAGCAGACCACTGACCCAACCACAAAGAGGGTAGTTACAAAAGATCTTATAGATCCAGGTGACATCAAGGGCTGGAAACAAGCCCCCCACTCCGTTTACTACTACTAACTTTAACATTAATCAATAAACGCCAGATTTCAAGAAACAATTTGTTTATCCCAATTATTTGTGGGTATTTCCCATTAAATAAAAAAAATAAAATACAAACGGAGCTGCCATGGAATTCACCGACCGGAGTCGGGCCCATCATCATACTATTTAAATTTTTTTTTTACACTTCTGGGGGGTGAGCAGTGGATTCCGGACTTACGAACCGGCTGTGGTAGGTTTAGGACAGCTGTCTTGCCACATGTGAGCGTTCACCTTACCACCCATTCACTCCCCCTTTGAAGCCATAGAATTTGAGATGCAGAAAAGTCCAAATGTCATGACGAATTTTAGAGGGGCGTATCTCTACTGTCTACAAACAAATTGATAAGAGACCGGATATACATTTTATGTCTTTGATAAGCAGCTATAATCATCCGTAATCCGTTAATGGGTAAAAACTCCGTGACGTTATCAAACTACTCACGGAGGAAATGAATATCTTTGATTAACCTATTCCGGTCAAAAAAAATCCAATGTTTTAAAAATTAAAATGAGAGAAGTTTTGGAATATTAATCCGAAGTAGTCATATGAAGGGTTACGACGAATAACGACCATTGTCAAGTTTTTAAAACTTTTGACAATTCCATTTTTAAAACAACCTAATTTAAAAATTACATTTTATCAATGGTTTGAGCGAGAAAAATATATATTCAGTCGAGTCTGTAAATCAAATATATTTGAGTTTCTCAAAAAAAATACATTTTACTTAAATTACACATCAGAAAAAAAAAACAAAAACTATAATAAAAGAATAATATAATAATAAGAATATTTGAGTTTCTAAAAAAACATTTTACATTATTCCTCAGAAAAAAAGCAAAAACAAAGAAAAGTCATTGGTCTTAACCCCTTGAGTATGATACGACCAAATCTGGTTCTGAAACAATTATCCGTTGAGTATGATACGACCAGATCTGGTTCCGCGTTTTTTTCACTTCTTTGACGTTCTCATATTTATTCATAATTATCTAATTGTTTTACAAAATGATATTTCAATATTCTATATTAGAAATTTCAATGCAATCATTGTGCAGTTGTTCTTTTTATGATTGGTGTAGTAGTTTCGTAGTTATAGTACTTTAAGTCGATGTCGCCGAAAATCCTGCAAAAGAGACAGATGCATCCATGAAAATACCCATTTACTCCAAGGGTTAATCAGTATTTCCATCACAGTTTCTCCTCAGTGTCAACCGGAGGGCCATCGAGCCCCCACATCAACGGCGGATCCAGGGGGGTCATTGGGGTCATGACCCCCCTGGTGCCTGAGCTGGGCATACGCCAACCACTGATATTTTTATTATTTTTTTTATTTTTTTATTTAGGTAAAAACAGTCATACACATTTGTGTGAAAATAATACATAATACAAACAGACCTACCTATATTACCATTAATTACTACAAAACATTATAAATAGTAGCAAAGGGAAAATTACAATCAAAATTTCACTAATAACTTAATAAACCAAGCAACCAAACCAACTAATGCAAGCAAAAAACAAAAAGTTTTACTTAAAAACAAATTAAACTATAAGCTAATGCAACAACAAATCGCCTATGTTGTTCCTAAAACTAACCAACGTGTCGGAAAATATGTCGAGGTCATTCGAAGCTTTATTATAATGTAAACATGACCGTCTGAAAAAGGTATTTTTCGCATGGTTCATGTGAAAAGAGGGTATATAAAATGTATCTTTTGAAGGAGAAGAGGGAGACCGAGGAATTTTAAAAAGAATTTTGCCCAAAAGGGGTGCAGAATTAATATGGTTATGATATTGTCTAAGAAGGCACGTCTTGCATACAAAAAGTGTACTTTGTGTTTTGTCGCACTCCCTGCATAATCTGTAGACATGTTACCTGTCCGAAAGTCCAATGATTTTAGGAATCTCTTTTGCACCCTCTCAATTCTATCTATATGAACAGCATATTGGGGATTCCAAACTTTGCTTCCGAATTCTAGAACGCTACGAACGTATGCATTGTAGAGTACTTTGAAAGTTTTGCCTCTGGTAAAAGGTTTACCTATGCGCAGAATCATTCCAAGTTGTTTGAAAGCCTTAGATACGACCATATCAATATGAAGATTAAAGTGCAGCTTAAATAAATAAAATACAAACGGAGCTGCCGTGGAATTCACCGACCGGAATCAGGCCCATCATAATACATTTTTTTTTTTTTACATTTCTGGGGGGTGAGCAGTGGATTCCGGACTAACGACCGGCTGTGGTAGGTTTAGGACAGCTGTCTTGCCACATGTGAGCGTTTACCTTACCACCCATTCACTCCCCCCTTCGAAGCCATAGAATTTGAGATGCGCAAATCGCAGTTTTAGATATTCTTTCTAGGAAAGAGTTGATTATTTTTCTGGAAAGGCCAAGATCTTTAAAGAGGTGAAATAGAGATTTAGCTGGCAGGCCCCGAGCACCAACTTCCACCGCGAGAAGGTGAACAGTGAAGCCGTTCCGGGTTACGGCATTTACGAGATCATGGTATTTATTTAATTTGTACTCGTGGTCTTTTGGGATATTTGATTTCCATGGAACAGTTAATTCTACAATAAGGGCCTTCCGAGATAGAGAGTAAAGAGTTATATCTGGACGGAGGGCTGTGCATCTGAGACTTTCAGGGAATTTATACAGCTTAGAGACCGAATCAACCTCCAGAATCCAATCTGAAGCTGTCTCAATTATTGAGAAAGGTTTGGTAATGCCCAGATCATGAATATTGTTTACTCGGGTCAAGTTTTTACCGGCGATATTGTAGTTGTACATGATTGGATGATTTTTTCTGGTGAATGTTATAAACATTGCATTTATTTGTATTTAAAATTAATTGATTCTTATTACAGTATTGTTCAAATAATAATAAATCTTTCTGTAAGTCTACACAATCTTCGGGACATTTAATAATTTTATATATTTTTGTATCATCTGCGTAAAGCAAGTGATGTGATTTCTTAAAACAGGGTCCAATATCGTTTAGGTATAAGGTAAAAAGAAAAGGGCGAAGATGAGATCCCTGGGGAATTCCCGAGGGGATTTTTAAGAAAGAAGAGCGGTAACCTTTAAGGGCAACAGCTTGACTGCGATTTATTATGTAGGACTTGATCCATCTAAGCAGATCACCGTGTATACCGAAGCTTAAAAGCGTTCGTATTAAGATGGAATGACTAATTTTGTCAAAAGCCTTGGAAAAATCGGTATACACGGCATCAACCTGCTGTCCAGAATCAAGGGCATTCAACATAAAATCCGTGTATTCGAGAAAATTTGTGTTCACGCTTCTGCCTCTAAAGAATCCATGTTGTTCAGTTAATATAACATGCTGCATTTGATCGGTTAATGATGTAGTAATTATTTTTTCAAAAACCTTACCAAATAAGCCTAACTTAGAAATAGGCCTGTACTGCGTAATGTCATGTTTATTACCACCTTTTGGAATTGGGGTCACTAAAGCTTTTATCCAGATTGTAGGAAAGCAGCCTTCGCGTATAGATTTCCTATAAATTATGGTGAGTGGTAAGGAAAGCTCTTTACTGAGTTTACTAATCAAAATAGGGTGGATGTTATCGAAACCTGCACCCTTGTTTATATCTATTTGCTTAAATAGTTTAGATACAACATTTTGTGTAATTTCTATAGTCGAGATGTTAACCACAGATAAGCTTGTATCGGTACAGGCAACGTCTCTTGCTTGGAGAGTTTCAGAGATATAAACAGAGTTAAAGTAATCATTACACATATTGCTAATAGTCTTACTATCACTCGAAGACACGCCATTCAAGCACATATGAGTGGGAATATTATTGGAACCAAATTTAGATTTTATGAATGTCCAAAAACATCGAGGGGCTTTGGTAATTTTTTCTTCCGAGAAATCAATGTAATTTTTATAACATTCCCGTTAAAGTCGCTTTTCCCAAAAATAGGTAACTGATTCTTCAGTGTTCAAATTTGACAGAACAGTAACCCAGTGAACATTCAGTAACTCCTTGCTTATGCCATCAAAGTCAGCGGCATGATAGATCAGTTTCAAACGCTCCTTAACACTCATCATATAAGTGTGACAAGGAAGGTCAAAAACAATATCTAAAGATTTGTGATGGGGGTCTTCCGGCGTGAGCGGCGCTGCTGAGCTTTTTACTCTGCATCTAGTTGAGCATAAAACTAAGTCAAGTATTCTACCATTTATATTTATACATCCGTTGTGTTGGGATAGATTAGAAATATTCATGAAATCACTCAAGTCTGACACTTTGATATCATCGTTCAGCTGAAAAGAATCAGAATCTTCTGAACAATACCAAGCTGCATTAGTAACATTAAAGTCACCGAGGATTAAAAAGTTATCGTTTTGATAATTCTACATGATATCGAATGTATTGTTATAAAATGATCGAAGTGCCTCAAGATGAGTGTCGTTGTGCGGGAAATAACAACAGGCTAGGTGTGTCCGCGTGATTTTTTAAATAGTGGCGGTGCTTGAGGGAGCGCGGGTGAGGGGTGCACCGACAGCGCCGAGGAGCTCGAGGGTCAGCCATTGGTAGTGGCGCGCCGGCTGTGGCGCAGAAGATGGGTTATTGTTGTTATTTAAAACATTAAAATACTATTTGATTTACATTTATTTTTGTAATTTTGGAGCCTCTCCCGGCTGGACCTCGACGATGTTGCCCCCCCCCCCCTGACTCGAAGGCTGGATCCGCCCTTGCCCCACATCTGGACCTGAAGGGAAAGAATGATCAATGTCCACCATCACCGAGTGGACCTGAATTGTTATTTCTCATGACACGTTTTCATCTCTCTTCATTTAAGGACAGACTATGATCCTTCCTTTCGAAAATCGATTCATGTTTTGATTTGTTTGGGAATAAACCACAAGATGGTATTAGTATCTCATTTTCACCAAAACTAAATAAAATACAAACGGAGCTGCCATGGCATGGTATTCACGGACCGAAGTCCGGTCATCATAATACTATTATTACACTTCTGGGGGGTGAGCAGTGGATTGATGAAAGGAATAAGATTTCTGACACAACCTTTTATTTTTTTAAACAATTTATTTATTATAAATAGGATAGAAAACGAATTTACCGCGTGAAATTTGTAGCACCCGACGTTTCAGTGACGTTGCAGCCGCCGTTGTCCAGGGTAGACTCTCTACCCTGATAACGGCGGCTGCAACGTCACCGAAACGTCGGGTGCTACAAATTTCACGCGGTAAATTCGTTTTCTATCCTATTTATAATGTCAAACAACCGCGATAGTCTTCGATTTTATAATTTATTTTTTTTAAATTTGGTCAAAAATGGGATTTTTTCTTTCCTGAGATGCCGTTTTGCCAAAAATCAAAATTTAGTCTATTTCTTCGATGAATACCTAGATTTATCTATCCACTAATAGAATTTTCTAGTTTTTTTATTTCAGATAATCCAAAACACAGATATCTCACTCACCGCCAGACACCTTTTTTTCCCAATCCAGGAGACCGTCTACAGGAGCAGTGTAAAGCAGTATTTAAAAAAATTAAAAATGGTGAAATAAAGTTTGAAGTTACCACTGCATTTATTAATACTTCTTGTATTTAAATAAAAAAAACCATTTCAGAAAAAAAACGTAAAAAGACGACTTTTTTTGGCCTTGCAACTGCGTATAACCCCTGAATAAACTTAATAATGTTGACACCAGAAAGTGTTGCTGTTTATAAAAAAAGCTAAGAAATATTGAAAAATGCCAATTACTACTGAAATTGCATGGTAGTCCTAATGTGATGGCCACCCACTGTAGACAACTTCCCTTTACCGGCATCTTAAATGGGTTTTCCTCTTACAATGCCCTTATCTGCAGGTTATTTTCAGTTTCAGCATTAACGTATATGGGAAAGTTAATACGAGTCGTGTGGTACTGGTTTTTAGAGATGTTACATCAAAGTCGTCATTGTTTAGTTAGTGCTTTCAGCACAACAATTTTTTCTCGGCATATTTTTCGTATTTTTTTTTCACAAATCAAAGCATTTCCTGTTGATTACAGAGCAGCTTTTTTCCATTTCCAGCCTTAATGTATATGGGAAAGTTAGTATGAGTCGTGTCGAAATAGTTTTTAGGGATGTTAAACTGATGCCATCATTGTTTAGTATTTTTATCGGTTTTTTTTCTCGGCCAATTTTTCGTATTTTTTAACGTTTTTTTTTTTAGATAAAACTCACAAAACAAAGCATTATCTATCAATTACAGATCAGCTGATCGTTGAGCGTACTTCCCGGATGTATACGGCGCCGTATAAACAGAATACGCGTGTACACGCGAGCTATGTGGGCAGAACGAAACACATCGTCAATGACGTCACTGGCGCTTAGGTACAATTTATTACGTGTTGCGGCCACCGTATATGAAAAACTAACCATTAGAAACGTAGAAAAAATAGTAAATAACGATCTAGGAGAGTGTGCAGCGTGCGCAATCAATGAAAGGGCCGTCGGAACACGAGAAACGTGAATAAAATCGGCGCGGCGATTGTAGCAGTTTCTTTGGCGAGTTTTATCAGAATTCATCTCAAGAACTGAAGAATAATTGACATACCTACATAGAATATAAATGTCGTATACGTGATCCAGACTACTATTCTCGTTGTATCCGCCATCATGTGCTGCCATTGGCTTTGCGAAGAAACATAGCTGACATCTCACTTTTACTACGAATTTTAAATGGCTCGATTGATTGTCCTGAACTACTATCTAAAATATTTCTCCGCACTCCTAGCCGGGCACTTAGAAATAGGGCACTCCTTGTACCTGGCTTTAAAACCAAATACAGGCGTAATTCTTATTTTATAAGGGTATGCGAAACTTTCAACACCCTGAATGCTGACGTTGATATTGACCCCTTTCTCACGAATATAGATACTATAAGGAAGCAGGTTTTAGGGCGGTTTTGTGATGACCAGGCTTAGCATTTTCTTCTTTTATTACAGTCTTGTTTATGTCAACATGTTTTCTACTGTACAATTTGTATCTTCTTGTTTAATATCTTCTTTATGCTTAATATCAGTTCTAAATTCACGTTATTATTATTGTCATTATTAGTGGTAACTTGTAAATGGCTCTAAGCTTCCTATTTTTGTTCACTACAAAATTATTGGCTGTAAGTTATCCTTAAGAAAATAAAATAAATAAATAAATACCTACCTACCTACTTAACCCTAATTAGTTGAAGCTTGTTTAAGACTCTCTAAATACCCTAAATCAGGGATTCCCAAAGTTATTTTTATAACGACCCCTTGCTGCCAAAACAAAATGCTTACTAGTCGGGGAGGTAGTGAATATTTTTAGGACTATTTTCCCAGTTTGTAAAAGTAATTAAATCTGGTCTATTATTGATACTAATAAAGAAATTGCGAGTCTGGCGATGATTATGCAATGGGTGGGTGGGTAGGTACTTACTTTCCCAGTTATATATTTTTTCCATTCACTAGAGTCGATCATTAAATGCACAAAAAAGCAATTGCAATTATTTACAATTGAACGAAGCTATTTCTACAATTACAAAAACGGAAAAATATGATTTACGGACAAGTCGCCCTTTATTTTTACATGTTTAAAACTTATAATACTTATAATAATCATTTGAAAGAAGTCTGTCTACTTTAAAAAGTCACGGAATGCGTATGGCGGGGTTTAGAAATTAGACAAAAACAAACTCATTTTCAGTCTTAAATTTTTTGCAGGGTTGCGATGATTTAAATCATTTGATTTAAATCGATGACTTAAATTGCGATTTAAATTAAGTGTCTTTTTTTTAAATCAATGATTTAAATCAATATTTTTTTACTGCAACCAAAAAATGGCAACCTCAGCCAAAAAATGTCAAGGGACTTCCCCCGGCATTAGTTGATAAACAAGTCATAGAGCAAACCGCCCCTACTGATTGGTGGATAGCAATACATAATATGAAAAAATGTATAACCGAAGAAGAATTGGATATAATCAAGCAACTGCTGAGTACAGTTGCTTCATCCGCTGGGGTCGAAAGAATATTTTCGGCATTCAATTTGGTGCACAGCAAAATAAGAAATAGATTAGGCAACGAGAAGGCGGCTAAACTAGTCTTCCTTTTGAAAAAACTAAATTTGAACAAATTACAAAACCAATAACATCTAAGTTACTGTTACTAATATAAATAATGTAAGTATAATAATGTAAGTATAATGTAAATATAAGTAAGTGACTGCGACTGCGGTGAAACCCATATGGTTTAATTTATTAATTTTAAGACATTTTTTCTTTGTTCACTTCTTGATAAATATGACAAAAACGCTACAGTATTTCTGTTTTTAAAAAAATGATTGAAAAATATTTTTGATTTAGAAGAAGTAAGAACTCCTTGATTTTTGTACATTTTACAATAGTTTTTGCTACTGTGTTTTTACTTTTAGAAGAACTAATATATGTTGATTTTTGTTAATGTTATTTAAACATATTTAAATAAGTAACAATTGTATTGTGTTTTTCTTGACTTCCAAAATTAAAAAAATACAAATATTTAAAAAATCAAAAAAAACAGATTTAAATCAAATAAATCCGATTTAACCCATTGAGTGTGAGTCAACCAAATCTGGTCGCGAAACAATTATCCGTTGAGTACGAGTCGACCAAATCTGGTATCGCGTTTTTTTCACTTCTTTGACGTTCTCATATTTATTCATAATTATCTAATTGTTTTACAAAATGATATTTCAATATTCTATATTCGAAATTTCAATGCAATTTTTTTTATTTTTTTTTATTTTAAACCAGTTGATAGGAGTTCCTACACTTGGTTATGTCAAAAGTAATAAAAATAACAACTATAATATAAATACCTATTAAGGTATAAGATATAAACGTCGGTATTGCAAGGTATGAACGTTGAACATCCAAGCGCAGATTTTCTAGGTTATATATTATGTAGAGGAAACAACATTTTCCCATATTTTCAATCAAAATTCTTAAGTAGGTAATTTCGTAAAATTTTCTATATAATCTAATTTTCTATATAATCCTAAGTACTAAATAATCAAACAAATATTGGATAATTTCACAAATTATCATACGGGAAGATATTTTAAAGAAAAAACACAAATACAAAGAAATCAGTAATAATAATTATAGTCAATAAATAGTTAGAAGACGAAAAAAAAAACGCAATTGTAAAATAGTCAATAATAGAAAGAATAAGGAATAATAATAGTCAAGTAGGTCAATAGAGCTGCGAAAAATTGATATTGTCGAAATCCTCAATGCTATAAATGGGGTTTTTAGTCAAAATACCCTGTACCTTTTTCTTAAAGTGAACCTCCCCAAGGCCCCTAATGTGTAATGGAAGTTTATTGTAGAATAAGTAAGATTGGCAGATAAAGCTATTCCGAACCTTACTCAGACGCACCTTAAAATGACGCAAGTCCTCTTTATTTCGCGTATTATGCGAATGAATATTTGAGTTAGTTGAGGTAGTCTCGATATTTTTTCTCGTATACATGATGTTTTGGTATATATACGCGGCGTACAAAGTCATGATACCAGATTCGATGAAGTACTGCTTGCAAGATGTTAGCGAAGATATTGAGAACAGATTTCTAATCGCTCGTTTTTGTAGGCGAAAGATCCTTATAACATTTGCAATCATTGTGCAGTTGTTCTTTTTATTATTGGTGTAGTAGTTTCGTAGTTATAGTACTTTAAGGTCGATGTCGCCGAAAATCCTGCAAAAGAGACAGATGCATCCATGAAAATACCCATTTACTCCAAGGGTTAAATCCAACTAATCCGATTTTTTTGACTTTTTTTTTTTAAATCATGATTTTTATCAACCCTGATTTTTTGCACAGGAGCTTCCAAAATCTTAAAAATGTGTAGATGTATGAAAATTGTCAAGTTCTAAATTCATTATTAAAAAAAACTAAAAGGTATTTTATTTATTCGTTCTACAAACTTCATATTACAACATTTTATATAATTATTTATTTCCATGACCATGCTATATTAATATTTTAAATATAATTATAAGTTTAATTTGAATTCGCTTATCTATTTTATATTTTATCATATTTTGTATTTTTCATTTTAATATTATGTGCACATGAATAAATCTTTGCCATACATAAGAGTTTTCCTTGGTACGGGCTATGGCCTAGTTAGGCAGATTCTGCAACTATACAATTGTAAATTTATGTTTTTGAATTAATAAAATTATTATTAATAATAATGATAGGCTACATATAATAGAAAACATTCAGTATTTGGTCAAAATAAGAGATAATACTTTTTCAGGGTTGAACACCCACTCTAATAATGAAACTAATTTTTAAAATGCAGTCAATGCATGTATTAAAAATGCATTGCAGAATACAATAAAAGATATTTTGTCCAAAAACAAAAAAGTTATAACGTTAAATGCAAAATTTCAAGTTATAAAAATTAAAAAAATGCATTGCTTCTAGGACAAAGGGTTTATGGGTAAAAGCTAGCAAATGACCCCTCCAATCCCCCAAAAAATTGTGTTGGTTTATCTGCCAAACACCCTGTATATATGTACTACCAAGTGTGGCTAATTCGCCAAATGAATACAAATGACATGTAAAGTAATTGCCAATGTCCTGATGGGAATAATAATAATCAGCATATGCGTTGCGACGATAATATAGGTTATTTATCATTTAAAATGCATCAACTATGGTACATTTTCAAGAACATGAGAGGCTCTCTAGAACCAGAATCACTCCAAGTAATTTAACACCGTCTCTGTGGGACTGTCATGTACAATGGAATCATAGCAGGCCCGGACTGACTCCTTTGGGAGCCCTCAGCTAAAGACTGAGGAGGGGGGTCTGGGGATATTTTAAAAATGACATGCTTGAAAACCATATTTTCCGCTATTTTGGCACTTGAAAAGTATTTGAGTATAGGCATGATCTATATAAAAGATTAGGCATTTCTTTTGTAGTTTACTTATGCTTACAATAAATGAAATACAAACGGAGCTGCCATGGAATTCACCGACCGAAGTCGGGCCCATCATATAGTGTTATTACACTTCTGGGGGGTGAGCAGTGGATTCCGGACTAACGACCGGCTGTGGTAGGTTTAGGACAGCTGTCTTGCCACATGTGAGCGTTCACCTTACCACCCATTCACTCCCCCTTCGAAGCCATAGAATTTGAGATGCGGGAAACTGCGGTTTTAGATATTTTTTCTAGAAAGGAGTCGATTATTTTCCTGGGGAGATCGAGATCTTTAAAAAGGTGAAATAAAGATTTAGCTGGCAGGCCACGAGCGCCAACTTCCACCGCATAAAGGTGAACAGTGAAGCCGTTCCGGGTGACGGCATTTGCGAGATCATGGTATTTATTTAATTTGTACTCGTGGTCTTTTGGGATATTTGATTCCCATGGAACAGTTAATTCTACGATAAGGGCCATCTTCCGAGATAGAGAGTAAAGAGTTATATCCGGACGCAAGGCTGTGCATCCGAGACTTTCAGGGAATTTATACTGCTTAGAGACCGAATCGACCTCCAGAATCCAATCTGAAGCTTTCTCGATTATTGAGAAAGGTTTTGTAGTGAAATGTTTTTTGCCTTTAGAGCCATCCTGCACAAACTGTATTGGGGGTTTGGAGGGTACTGTCAAACCCTTGTTGGCACGAGCCACTGAGAGGCTAATTACCTCGCAAATAACAGCAAGGACTTTGTCGTGGCGGTAAATGTACCATCCTTGATCTAAGGCCACCTTGCAGCCAGCTACAATATGCCTGGCTGTGCAAGGGGTATTGCTACAAAGGGGGCATGAACTATCCTAGGCAAAGCTCCAACGAGCGAGGTTACTGGGGTCTGGAAGCGTATGCTGAAAGGCATTTAAATAAAATTTCAGCATCTCTGGCGTCCAGTCATACAACATTACTTTCCAGTGCATTAATTATATTTTTTTTAAATATTGTATCTAAACTTGGTACACATTAGATAATAAAAGTAATCAATGACAACTGGAGTGGCTCATTACTTGGTGAGAGAATATTTTGTATGAATATGAGGGTGAGAAATATTTTAAGATTTAGACAACTTATCTGTGCAATCCTTTATCTAAATCCTACGGCAATAGCTCATTTAAAAATAATAATTAGGGAAAATGCTAATGAGTAAGTAAGCAAAGCATATCGTCGCCTTACAATTATAACTCGATAACTCGAATTTAGTATTTCTGAGATAAACGCGTTTTAATGTTTTTTAAAGTTTCAACTCGTCCACCGCTTTTGATTTGTGGAAACTAATAAATGGACCTAAATACTAACCTTAACGTAGATAAGTGAAGATATCGAGTTTTTGCGCTACGATAGCAGACAGTGCTGCGAACGTTCAGCTAGATACTTATCTACATATCGATTTTTTATATTATAGCTGGAGCTGATTTTCAACTTATCAGCCACCGTTAACTCCGAACGGCGGGGGAATTTCATTTATCTGGTTTTAAGGGAATATAGAGTTGATATTTTTACATCCTCTGGCATACTTATCTCGAAAATGCCAAGTTTCGAGTTATCAAGTTATAATTGTAAGGCGACGATATGTTAAGAAAAAAGTTGTCTTTTCATAAACGATTACGTTTTGATAATCAAAAGAAAAAATGCTCGAAATGAATTATTTAAAATTTCAACCAATAAGTATCCTAACCTAACAGCTTTTTAGCCAGTTCTTCACTAGTCCTGGCTACTTCATCTATATTAATATTTTTATCCAAGTTATATCCTCCATTTGAGGCTCCTTTGAGGCCCCCTTGAGTCGGAGGCCCTCGGCGATCGCCGATCAGCCGACATAGCCAGTCCGGGCCTGAATCATAGAATAGGGTGTAGGGCATCATAAAGTCAGACGACCAAAAGTGCAATCTCTTGATTCTGTAGTTATACAAAAACTTGAATACAGCTGGAAAATCAAAGGATAGAGTAAGATGAAATAGAGGAATATTTATTATCTTAATTCCGGCTGAGTTGTTTCCAGTTAACATTGATTGCGCAATAAATGTTGCCGGCAGCTCGATGATGGGTATGACATCAATGAAAATGTTTCTGGGTTAAAGGGGAGACTCATTTGCCAATTTAGCTAGTGCATCAATGTCACTTTGTAGCAATAATGTGGTTAACGAGGTTATCAGTGTTGTTCCTAGTCTTGCTACTATCCATATCTATTATGACCTTAAACTTAGGTGATCCCATTAATTCTCCACAAATATACACACTGTTACATTTATATACGATCAAAGCTTAACTTCCTGTTTTCATTACAGTATAACATTCTGAGAAAAATAAAACAAGGTTTAAAGCTCACAGTGCGGTTTTCAACCGCGCCCGTCGCGGTTGCGGGCCGGCGGCCACAGTAAAATGCAGATATGTATGTAAAATTATTAAGCACGTTTGACCAGGCGAGTTACGCCCGCAGCGGGCACGGTTTTGCGTCTACAGGCTGCCAGTGTGACCCGCACAAACTGGGGTATTCGTTTTCCGGCGGTGAGAACCATCTATCGAGGTCTTTACGTACGTGTGTGGGCTACCGATACTTTTTCTGAGGCTGGAAGAAAGGCTCTCCTACGGGGCCAGCGGCTCCCTCTGATTGCTATGTGCGCGGCTTATCGTACAACTTCGACGATGGCGCTTCCAGTTATCGCCGGCGTACTTCCTGCAGATCTTGAGGTACTGGAGCGAGCGGCCATTACGTGGGTCCGCCGCAGGGGTCGCGCTGTGGAGTACCACTCCGTTATTGTCGACCCAGAAACTACGAGGTTTGCGGATTGTGTACGCGCCCTCCATTAGAGTATGGCAGGAGAGGTGGGATACCAGTACCAAAGGCCGCTTAACTCACTGTTTCTTCCCGGCAGTCGACATCAGGATGCGGAACGGTAGTTTCTTGCGGTTTGACTACCACACTACACAAATGGTCGGGGGTGAATTCAGGGCCAAACTTTTTGACTTAGGGCTCGCCGATGAACCTTGGTGTGTGTGTGGTGGGGGTCATCAGACTGCAGAGCATATACTATGGTCGTGCTCGTTACTGTCGTACGCCAGAGAAGAACAGCTGGACGCGATGTGTCACCACATAAGTGGATATCCCATTTGGTATACTGACCTAGTCAGTAGCAAGGAGTGCTTTGCGGCATTTCGTATCTTTGTGGCGCACTGGGTGTCGCGGCTAGAAGAACTGAGACTTCAGGGCACTCCCCCTCTAGGTGCGAGTGACTTGCCGTCTCCGTGAAACACATGCTGCCCTCCGCGCTGTGCCGGTTTTAAACGCCGGTGCAGCTTTAAATTAAACTTTGTTTGTATTGTTTCTCTCCCTAACGGGTGTGTCCGTGCCACCGCACCAGGATCGCTCTGTCCCCACTCCCTTCTTGCTGCTGTTTGCGAATGCTGCTTAATTTATAGCCTATGCTTTACCACCTGCCAAAATATGAATGTATTTTTTTTCTTTTCTTTTCATTATTACATTTTTTTTAAAATTTTAATTTATATAATACGTATTGTAACTATGTAATGAAATGTAATGTATGTGTATGTGATTGTAAAATGTAAAAAAAAAATAAAAAATGTAATTATAAAACGAATAAATAAATGACTCCTTGGGGGACTGGATGGGGATAGAAGCCTCTGATCTTTAGGTATACTATTAAGCTCGGGCAGAAAAGACGACTATAGTCATTATAACTGCTCGGGTGGTGGATGGATTGGCTTCTGTCTCCATCCACCTCGTTGGAGTAAGAAAATGACATGCAGGCTGCCAGTGGAACGGCACGGGACGCAGTGACCTGCAAGCTTAACCTTTAAATGTATATTGTTGCCAATTGTCTACATACATTTTCACTTAATTTTATTCAAAAACCTTTAAAAAAGAGTGTCCGTTTCCGAATGCACGTTGATAATTTTAGATAATAAATCATGTGTAAACGAAAAAAAATTACATTATTTTTTAAGGGTAAGTTATGGGTGATGCGGGTGATGAAGTTCAATGTTTTTGAACTTCATCACCCACCACAATATTCTTGAAGAGATAGTTTTTATTGTCGAGTTCCCTATAAAGGAGTGATTTATCCATTTCTTAAAAAAATACTTCTTATCTATTGTCAGGTAAGCTATAAATGTTTGATGTTGTATTTGAAAATTATATTAGATACAAGCTAGATTTTTGGAATATTTTGGGCGGTGTCGACTACAACGGGCGAACCCATCACCCCAGGCTGGTATAACGATATGTGATCGTTCTTTTAGCCGTGGGATGAGCGTAGAAGACTTAGGGCGGCACAAACCTGCAGTCCAGCAAAGCCACGAACCCGCCGGAGTCCATCGCCTTACGGCGAGGCACTAGGAAGGTAATCTAGTGGAGCTACTTGGCCCCCTGGATACCAGCTTTGGTAGGATATCTCCATCTGGAATTAACCTTCAGGATACCTCCCTCCTCCCGACTGGTTACAGGATCGAAATTCAGTGGTGATTCAGTTTGAATCTATCGCGGGCCAAAAGCATCTTTTGCCCGGCTCTGAATTCAGGATCAGATAACGTGGAGTAATTTCAAGAGTGGTTGACGACAAGTCAACATCCACCCCCCGCTGCTTAGGAGACAGTATATTTCCATAGTCTATAGACTCCTTCAGCAATTAGTCAGAGCGCACATCCGATTGGCATCGCCGAGCAATGCGCAAACCGTCCAGCAGCGCCGGGATGCAATCCCGCCAGGAGAAACCGGTCCACCAACAGTGAGGCCTGAGACGCGAGAGACTTACCCGGGGTAGCATTCCGCAATAGGAGCTGAATTGTGAGTTGAGCCGATCCGAGAACAAAATGGATCTTATGGCCCAAGCTGCACGAAACCATTCGCTACCCAGATTATTGGAACAACTTGGGTTGTCGACTACAGCGGGCGAGCCCGTCACCACAGGAAGTTTTAAAGATTAGTCGTTCTATCTCTCTGGAGTGAGCGTAGAAGACTTGGGACAAAACAGTCCACCATCTAGCTACAACACAACCCGTTAGAGACCAACGCCTTACCGCGAGATAGCCAGTAATGTTACCTGGCAGGCGACACTCGCGCCCTAACTACCAATTGTGACCAGATTTCTCCGGTCTCTCGATTGGTTCCGAGTTTGAGGTCGCTTGCGCGGTCCTCTCCCTTACGAAGCGGTGAAACGGTGTATACCGAATCTATCGCGGACCATGGCGTCCTTTGCCCGGCTTTCAGCCAGGATCGGATGGCCGATGGTCATTTCAAGAGCAGTCGCCGTAAGGTCCGCAACCACCCCCGCTCTATAGGAAACAATACAGCTTCCAGACTCCCCCGACTGTTAGTCAGAGTGCACAATCGATTGGCTTGCGCCGCACGGTGCGCAGACCGTCCAGGAGCGCCAGAGGTTTGATTCCCAGGGGAAACTGACCAGGGCCAGAGTCAGGGTTGGCAAAAACCCGGGTTTTATCAAAAAATATCTGCCCACTGGGTTATTTCGGGGATTTTCGGGCTTTTTCGAGGAATTTCGGGTTTTTTCGGAGTTAATGAGAATTTTAAATGAAAATATTTTAATTTTACATTTAATTTTATTTTATTACCATTTTATTGCATTTTTTTTCTCCCAATCCGAATCTATTTACTACTGAATAAAGTTGTAACACTACCATGAAAAGAATTCCATCGAAAATCGTTATTGTCAGTTGTCGGGGAGATCCCCTTTATTTTCATATCAAGATAAGAGTTAACACTAACAACCGCTAGTGGCGCTGTTTCGGCGCGAAAGTATTGAGTAGTAGTGCAAACGATTTTAGAACTAAATAGTGTATATTGAAGTGTGTATAAGGGTCTTTGTCGCTTGAAGAGTATTGTAATAGTTTTGTAATAAATCGAATTGAGTGTTCTACCGTGTTTTTGCATCTTCTGCTGTCTATCCACGTAACAATATTATCCAAAGGTTATCTTATAAATCATGCCAAAAGTAGTCGGAAGTGGTAGAAAGGAAGGGGCAGAAGTTATTAAAATAGATAATAAAAGAGTGCAGTGTAAATACTGTAAAATAGGAATAAGTGGAAAAATTGAACGTATACGAGCGCACATGAACAAGTGTTTAGTTAGGGCACGGGACGGGGACGTGAACCGGCGTCGGGGTTACCAGCACGATGATTTGGATTCCGATGAATTTCAACTTCAAGAGTTTGTTTTAATATCATCACATTCAACAGAGGGTTCTACTGCTGGATCGTCTCGCTCAGTGTCAGTATCATCAATGTCAATAAGTATTTTTTCAAAAACCCACATTCGTCAAAAACCCTCGGGTTTTTTCAGGTGGGTTTTACCCAATTTAACCCAGTGGGTTTTTTCGGGTTGGGGAAAATCAAGCCAACCCTGGCCAGAGTCTTACCCAGGTTTGCACCTCGTGCGTGGAGGCAGTCGGATGGGTGTTAACCCGTGAGTGTGACCGACCCTGAACAGAATAGGTCTTCGTGGCCAACCCAGCATGGGCCCATTAACTCCCAGATTATTGGAACAGCTAGATGGAGAAATAGAAACCGAGCGTAAATGGTTTTCATCTTTTTTTGTTATAATTGGCCAGTTCCAGAAACTTTCAGTATGCGCATTTATAGGCCAGTTTTGTTAAGGTGCAGTTTAAAAAATAGATGCAAACTTTCACATTCTAAAGGATTTTCACAGACTGAGTGCATCAAATGCAAGGTTGCTTTATGTCACAACAAAAATCGCAATTGCTGTGCTGTATTTCATTCATAAATAATATGGTAATTCCAATACTAATGAATATAAAATATGACCATTTGTTTACGTCTATAGTAATTTTAGCAATAAACGCATATTGTTGCCAAAAGGTTACAAGTCTACACACAAGTTACAAATATACATACAAGTTTTTTCAAAATAAATATACCATGTTACCTATATGGCGGTAGGTAAGGTTAGCTTTTTAAAAAAACAATTCATGAACACCTATATGTAGGGTTGCCAGCTGTCCGGTATTTAAGCAAACAGTCCGGTATTTTCGAGGCCTGTCCGGTAAAAAATAAATGGTCATACCGGACAGAACAATGTCCGGTATTTTGAGGAAAGACGGTAACTACTGGTCACAAGCGCCTACAAAAGTAGGCATATGAAATCCCTCAAACGCAAAACTCGCGCGCGCTCCTCGCTCGCTGTCTGTAGCTGAGTCTGCGGGCTGTTGCGTCAAATTCAAAATATGTTAAAAAGAAGTAAGTAGGTACTACCTAAAAGTACCTAGGTACAGTACAACATAAATTACTTTTAGAAGAATGATTCAACTTTATTATTTGTTCATTGGAAGTTCCTATTATTTTTGTTAAACATACCTATCTAGTTTTAGGTGATTTTATTTTTTTCTGAAGTTCCTACCTTTATTTTGTTAACCCTTCAAGCCCCGCGACTTCGATATAGAAGTCAACTGAACGCGTGCAGGAAAAGTGATTTGAATGGGTTTTTCGTGTCATTCCGTATGCAGTTGTATTTTATTTAAATGCACGATGATACAAATATCATCGTGCATTTAAATAAAATACAACTGAATATGGAATGACACGAAAAACCCAATCAAATCACTTTTCCTGGACGTGTTCAGTTGACTTCGATATCGAAGTCGCGGGGCTTGAAGGGTTAAGTAAGTAGTAGATTATAATATATTTTTTTTTTTTTTATTTAGTAGTAGTAACACATCTAGTAAAAAGGTAATGTCATATTTGATTAAGATGTTAGCAAAAAATTGATGCGACATTATTTTTATGATTGACACAGTCGCCTAACTAGGCCTAGGCCTGTTCTAAGGCAGACTTTTAATGATGATATTAAGTGTGCACTGTCAACTTAATCTATAGTTAGTACTTATTTTTAAATCGACAAATATAAAACTACAAATAGTTACGTATATACAAATATGGATAGATACTTATATACATCTATAGATAAAATATATATCCATATATGCACACATACACATACATATATTTATACGAAAATAATAATAAAACCAAAATAAATAAAGTAAAAACTAAAATAATATACATATATAAATCAATTACATATTGATATGACGCTCACATACCTATAATAGTCATTTAAAATTATCATGGAAAAACTAAATACTAAGTACTAAATACTATCATTCAAAATACAACAGTCAACATATTCCCTAAACCGTCCCTACCCACCTCCAACAACCAATCCGTTAGAGATTTTTTAAAAGTGGATGTGTTCTCACTACTTTTAATTGCGTCGGGAAGATTGTTATACATTCTAGGGCCAATGAACAAGAAATGGCGCTGGCCAAATGTTGTGTAAGATCTTGGCACCATCATATCACCAGTTCTTGTTGCTCTCGTCTTTCCAGCTCGTTGATTATAAGGTGTCATTTTATTTTTAGTATATATTAGGGCCATGCGAACATAAAGCTGTCTTACATCCAAAACCTCGGACTGGATGTAAAGAGTGTCTGACGGAAATCGATACGGTTTACGTGCGATTATTTTTAAAATCCCCAAGCAGCTTTCACTTTCACCAGAAGCCCCAAGCAGCTTTCCCTGCTATTACAGAAAGTGGAGCTTTTCTGCGACTGGTCAGGCTGTATAAAAGTGAAGCCCTCCAAATGTTTTTGCCTTGGACTCGCCCGCATGGGCACAAAATTTACATCCTATGACCCCAAATTGGTCTATAAGGGCTCTAATATCTCCCTTATAGACCCAAACAATCATTTCAAATTCCTCGGCAGAAAAATCACCCATCAGGGAAAAGACGTCTCGGGCGATCATGTTATAGAGCATTTCAAAAGTTGCCTGGCGAAAATAGATGCCTTGCTAATTTCTGGCCCTCGTAAGGCCTGGATCTATGACAATTATCTAACGTCACATTTGTCATGGCCCTTTCTTATTTACGATTTTACCAAAACCCAACTGTCCCGTCTAGATGCGCTGGTGACAGCTAGTTTAAAATCCTGGCTGTCCTTAGCCAAACCAGCTGACCCCTCGACTCTCTTTAGGTCCAAACAAAATTTTGGGCTAGCGCTTAAACTGCCCTCTCTGCTCTACGCCAACTCCAGAATAACCAAAAATTCGATTCTCTGCAATTCCAAAGATCCGGCAATATCGAAGCACGTAATAAGTGGCCGTAGTGATTCAAATGATCTACAAGCCCGCGTAGACTTCCACAAAAAGTTCCTTACTGGAATCAGCCAGAATGGCACTGGTCTGGGGTATGGCAGTACAACCACGAGCGACGTGGACTTGAAGAAGTCTCTTTTGCGGGGAGATTACGACAGCAAGAGTATGGCTCATGCTATTGGCCTTCAATGCCAGAATGATTGGACAACAATTGGGGACTTTTGCATTCCGCCTCCAATGCACTGGAAGGTAATGCTCTATGACTGGACGCCAGAGATGCTGAAATTTTATTTGAATGCCTTTCAGCATACACTTCCAGACCCCAGTAACCTCGCTCGTTGGAGCTTTGCCGAGGATAGTTCTTGTCCCCTCTGTAGCAATACCCCTTGCACAGCTAGACACATTCTAGCTGGCTGCAAGGTGGCCTTAGATCAAGGACGGTACACTTACCGCCATGACAAAGTTCTCGCTGTTATTCGCGAGGTAATTAGTCTCTCAGTGGCTCGTGCCAACAAGGGTTTGACAGTATCCTCCAAACCCCCAATACAGTTTGTGCGGGATGGCTCTAAAGGCAAAAAACATTTAACTACAAAACCTTTCTCAATAATCGAGAAAGCTACAGATTGGATTCTGGAGGTTGATTCGGTCTCTAAGCAGTATAAATTCCCTGAAAGTCTCGGATGCACAGCCCTCCGTCCAGATATAACTCTTTACTCTCTATCTCGGAAGGTGGCTCTTATCGTAGAATTAACTGTTCCATGGGAATCAAATATCCCAAAAGACCACGAGTACAAATTAAATAAATACCATGATCTCGCAAATGCCGTAACCCGGAACGGCTTCACTGTTCACCTTCACGCGGTGGAAGTTGGCGCTCGTGGCCTGCCAGCTAAATCTCTATTTCACCTCTTTAAAGATCTTGGCCTTTCCAGAAAAATAATCAACTCTTTCTTAGAAAAATTATCTAAAACTGCGATTTGCGCATCTCAAATTCTATGGCTTCGAAGGGGGAGTGAATGGGTGGCAAGGTGAACGCTCACATGTGGCAAGACAGCTGTCCTAAACCTACCACAGCCGGTTCGTAAGTCCGGAATCCACTGCTCACCCCCCAGAAGTGTAAAAAAATAGTATTATGATGGGCCCGACTCCGGTTGGTGAATTCCATGGCAGCTCCGTTTGTATTTATTATTTGCGCTACTTCTAGAGGGTGTAGAGTGGACCTTGTACAACCGCCCCATCCTATAATACCATAGCATAGTATTGACTGACACAATGCATAGTAGGTGTTTTTCATACCATTCATACCATTGTTCAATAAAGACTTTGTCAAAGTTAGCATAGTCTTGGCGATCACAATTTTATGACTGCATTATATTATGTTACTAATTTAGTTGATTTATGTGATGTTGATTAATAAATTAAAAATTAGTATAAAAACCTGTACTTTTTTGCGACCTAGCATACACCCCCCCCCCCCCAAACCTATATGGCGATAGGTTTAGTTTTTTTTTATACTATCTAGACTTTTTTTTTAAACTATCTAAACTTTTTTTAAACTATTTGGTGGTAGGTTAAGTTAGTTTTTTTTTAATATATGCATTACAGGAACCTTTCTATAAAATCAAAACAAAAAAAACACTATTAGATCTGATCATTGTAATGCTAAATGATATGGAAAAAAGCCTCGGTGCAATATTTCAAGACAAAAAACCAATTTTCTTACATACAAAGAAAAATTATTTTTACTTGTTTAAGATTAAAAAAAAACTAACGTAACCTACTGCCATATAGGTGTTAATGGCGATATACAATAAGCGAATTAATGTTACCATGGAAAAACTTGGTACTTGGTTCCAATTAAATCAATTGTCTCTTAATGCATCTAAATCAAAGTACATAAATTTCTATCTTCGGCCGTCCCAAAATAATATCTTCAATATTATTTTGGGATGGCCATGCTGTTGAAAGATTTTTTGTTGGAAATTACCTCCTTTATCTCCCTGTTTCGTTTGATCCACGACTTTTTGACCACCCTGTATATAACTTTTTGTTTCCTATATAAATCTGCGCTTGGATGTTCAACGTTCATACCTAGCAATGCCGACGTTCATACCTTATACCTTAATAGGTATACATATATTTAAATATTATGCTTGTTATTTTTGTTAGTTTTTGACATAACTAAGTGTAGGAATTCCTATCAACTGGTTTAAAATAAAAAAATAAAAAAAGGTTTTTTTTTTTTTTTCAACAAATATAGCCTACCAAAATTTATGGGTTTGATGCTTCTTTGAATGTTATATCTCGCTTATTTATTCAGGCCGAATAAAGATTACTGCAGATTGAAAAGGGTGTGGTGAATATAGTCGGATGACGTTAAAAAATCAACAATGTAGAACAGGTTCCTATAATTCATTAACCTCAAGAGCCCCAATTGGCCGATATCGGCCACAACACGATTCAGCGTGATGGCCCCGTTTTAATTTTATTTTAATTTAAGTTGTTTTATTTTATTATGTTTTATTATGTTAATGTTTTATTTTAATTATGGGTACAGTGGTTTGGCAATAATTAATGTTTTGGTGAGACAGTGTCATAATTCAATTTTTTTACTAATTTTTACTGAAATTTTTTGGGACATCAACTTGTCAATCGGATGAGGGGCCGAGGCCTGAAGGGTTAATACCCTTGGTATTTATGCAGTTTAGCAAATTCTCCTACATTGACGATGTCTTAACATTACCCAACTATATTCATCGAAGTGATTCCAAATCTGTCGTTCCTGTGACTGTCGTTCCTGTGACCGGTCTGGCCCCCTGTGACTTTTTCTCTAGAGCTAAGATGATATAACAACAATGTAAGTTTAAGATCTACTAGTAAGACTGAGAACTGTATAATTTAAATAATTTCATAACTTACCTATTTCCAAAGTTATTCTTCCAAAATTCAGCGGCATCGCTCTTCGTGATGCGAAACTGATCACCGGCAAAGGTTCCATTAGGGAAAATAGCTTTTAATTCGCTCAGCATATGACTGAAAACTAAACTGAGCTTTGTCAGATTCCTTCTATAATGCGAATTCTCGTCAAACATCTTCTCTTTGCCCTCCTTGAACAATTTGATAGCCTGCTTACATTTCCTCATGAGATTTATAATAAAAATATTGAAATGTTCATTAGAATTCAACGCGGACATGTTGTCCTCGTATTTCGAATATATTATCCTTAGTCTTTGATAAGTGTCTGGAAGAATATCGAGGATAAATGGTGGGCTGTTTTTCAGATTCATTTTCTGGTGCTGGCACAGTTTGACCACTTTGTCCATGAGCTTCCATGTTTTGTCCAGAGTTCTTTTGTCGGTGGCCATTTTTGGCGGACACACGGCGTCCGAGAATGCGCCGTGCAATTTGGAAAATATCGAAGATATATTTTTCTGCTGTGGGCGATTCCTCGGAGCCGCCATCTTGACTTCTTCACCGCTTCCACTTTTGACACAACACTATATTCGCGAAAGCCTATTTCTATCCGTTTTTTCGCCGATTTATTCACATGTTCACTTGATTATCAGACACCGGAACGCGCGTCTCACTTTTTTAGCGTAGAATATCATCTACACGGACGATTTCCGCAAAGATAAAACACCGCGCCGATACCGCTTTTGCGTAGCTGGTAGAGCTCACCGCTTCACAACAGCTATTTCATTATAACTGTAAAATGTAAAATAGCGGACTGCTATTTAAAGTAGTCGCTTTTACAACATCTTTTAAAAGATGTTCAAATTTAAAGTACTCTTCTAGGCATAATCGTCAACAACCAAGCTGCGTGGAATTGCCACAAATAAGAAGAAGAAGAAGAAGAAAGTACTTTTCGCGCGCGAGCTCCGAGGAATCGGGGGCTGGAAATGCGGGCGGATTACGCCGCCCCCGACCATCGCCTCATACCACGCATTTAGTAGGTACTGGTAGAGTGCGGGGTATGAAGCGACGGTCGGGGGCGGCGTAATCCGTCCGATTTCCCAGCCTCCGATTCCTCGGAGCTCGCGCGCGAACAGTGTTCACTAAATGAGCTCATAAACGAGCAGCGATTACTCATACAGTGCAAAGTTTAACGATAAAAACCTTTTTATAAACCAACAAACAAAAAAATATGAACATACTAAAATAAACAAAGTCGTATCTATTTTATTGAGGAAAATTATAAAATCGCATTCTTGCAAAAAGAAATTTTTGCTTGCGTCCATTGCGAAAGTTCACGTGGCGGTTGCCTGAGCGACATTATTGTTTACTATTTTATTTCTCGTCTGCTCCATCGCACACTGGGTCAACACGCCTTTAAAGTTGGCAATAAATCACAGACTCTATTATTGGATCCCTAAGTTAAATATTGCTTTGCAGAGGTGTTAGTATTACAAAATAAAACACACAGATCGCTTCTTAAGTGAATATTTACTTTTTTTATAATCGAATGGTATAAGGAACATAACTCTATAATACAATAAAACTGTTAAGAAAATTCCATTTAGAGAAGCTATGATAACTGTAATAAATTTTCATCGTCTTCAGAATGCGACAACACATTTTCATCACCATTTCCACTGTCATCATGTCCCACTTCATATGGTTAAAAGAAATTTCTGAGCGACCCCGTTTTTTTTCGGGAGTCATGATTTCTTCTGTAATAAAATTGCAGTGTCTATCCATTCAGCATTATTTTTGCGAAACCTTTCGTCTATCCTGAATGGCTTTATCCAACGCGATTTATACTGGGATTCGAAATACGTTTTTTTGTTTAAACCATTCAATAGCTCTTCATCACATTTTTTATTTTTTTTGGTCTCTTTCAAAAAAGCTCATCAATTTCACTCTTCCCGGAACTTAGCAACAAGTATCATATCAACAAATTTCCTCCTCGATATAAACATAATGTACGACCTCGTTCCTGAAATAAAATGAAAAATTTATTAAATTAATATGGGCGAAACACTGTTATATTTTATTTATATATATTTACATACTTTGAAAAAAACAATTAATGAAGAAAAGTGCAAAAAAGTGCCCAAAAACTAAACGATTCTGAAAACCCCAAGCAATATAAATATTATGAAAATTTTTAATTTGGAGCTTTGGCTGATTTGGAACATAACAAATAGCCTGTATCTGAGAATATTTTGAAATTTTAACCTTAACCCCTCAAATGAATGGCGATTAGCTCGGGTTGCCTACGGCAAAATGTATATAAATTTATATTTACATTTACATTTACATAGAGCGGGGTTTACTATAGAGCTATAGCATTACTATAGAGCGGATTACTATAAAGCGGCGCACATTTACATTTATATTTATATTTATATAAATTTATATACATTTTGTATACATTTTGCCAAGGCATCCCTTAAGGGACGCCTCACATTTGAGGGGTTAAGCCTTCATTTTAATTTACACCATTTTTATAACATTACGTTAACTTTCTTTAACCCCTCAAATGTGAGGCGTCCCTTAAAAGGGATGCCTTGGCAAAATGTATACAAAATGTATATAAATTTATATAAATATAAATGTAAATGTGCGCCGCTTTATAGTAATCCGCTCTATAGTAATGCTATAGCTCTATAGTAAACCCCGCTCTATGTAAATGTAAATGTAAATGTAAATATAAATTTATATACATTTTGCCGTAGGCAACCCGAGCTAATCGCCATTCATTTGAGGGGTTAAAACAATATACCTACCTAAACTTGAAGGTTTCATGGCGGTAATTTAAAAATAATTTCAAAATACAGCTCAAACACTTCCTGAAAAAAGGTTAAAAGCTAGGAAATAGTAGGCAGCCACGAAATCCTGGCTGCGGCAGCCAATAGAACGTGCGCTCGTGCACGGCAGCCAGCTGGCTGTCGCAGCCAGAGAGTGTCAAGGCGAATGTATGTGGCTGCCCTCATCGCCGCGCACTTATCGATGCAGCTAGACATAGGCCGCATAGACATATTTTCCATAGGCCTATTTTCCATACCTTGCTCGACTCAACGGTCACGACTGGATGCGCGGGCTGGCTGCATTAACTGGCTTCTCACTATTTTGGCTACCTAGAGCGCGGACGCTCATACTCTACACATGAAATTAACTTCTTATTCTTTTTTTATTTGATGGCTCCACCCAAAGAGGGTGATTTCTGGAAATTGAATTGAAAAAAAAATGAATTGAATTGAATTGAAAAATATTTATTTGCAGCTGTTGTTATAAAAAAACATATACAAAAAAACAAGAACACACAGATTAAAAATTAAAACTGTAAATAGACAAAGGTATGAAATAAAGCTACAAACGCTGCAAATTAGAGGGGTATCCTCAGGATATCTCTTATCCTGGTTTTCAGTACACACCTATTAATTATTGGTACATATAAGATTTTAAAATAAAATAACCAAATCAAATAAATCTTAAAATAAAAAATCCAAATAACCATAATCAAATAAATACACAAATCGAATAATGAAAATCAAAATATTTAACCTGAAATGATATTAAAAGAAAATAACGTAAATACATAAATTTAAAAATCTACATATAATAAATCAAAAATAATCAAAATCAAAATATTTAATATCAAATAATCACGTTACAAATTAATAAATAAACGAAGACAATAGTAATAATCCAATTAGCAAATAGTTATTTTAAAATAAAATCAAATTAAGCCATCTAAATATCTTCCTTTAATAATGAACTTTTAAAGTGGTCCTTAAATACTGCAATTGATTTCGATCGCAAAGCCATTCCCAACCGATTCCATACAACCGCAGAATAATACGAAAAGCTGCACTGGAAATGTGTAATTTTGTGCTTGGGTATTATAGCAAGTTGTTCACGTGCCTGTGTTGAATGGACATACCGGTTACGGGACCACGTCCTAATCGAGTAAAGATATCGCAGCTGTTTATTGCGTACTACCTTGAGTACAAGGGGCAAGATGGAGCTGCCTTCTTTTACTCATATTAATTAACTTCAACTGAGGAGTATGGCGATGAGAGGCATGGGACTGATGACCGTACTCGTTCGTTTTATTATGGAGGGATAGTGTGGCTTCGAAAAATATAGGAGAAACAGTGATATGCTGGTTCATTTTTTATGAATTGCTTATGCTGGTTCATTGTTTATGAATGTCGTTGGTTCTGTTCTGTTCCATTCGGGTCCCATCAAACTTGCAGAAGGCAAATTTGCAGACGGCAATCTTGCAGACGGCATTCTTGCAGGCGGCAGTTTTGCAGAAGGCAATCTTGCAGAAGGCAGTTTTGCAAATGTCAAACTGACGTTTCGAGAACCTAACCTAACCTAACAGAAAAACTTAAAACATTTTTTTTAATGTTTAGTTTGATGTACTAAATCATCCACTACAAGGATGCCGGTAATTAATGTCACTTCGATTTTAGGGAAAGAAAAACCTAACCTAACAGAAAACTTAATAATGTTTAGTTTGATGTACTGAAGTTTGCCGGCTGCAAGGTTGCCGCCTGCAAGGTTGCCTCCTGCAAATCTGCCCTCAACAAATTTGGAGCTGTCAAAAGTGACATTTGTGCAAGTTTTCCGCATGCAAAACTGGCGCCCCCCGTTCCATTCGATCGGACGCGAACAAACCTATTCTTCCACATTTCAAAGTGTTTTCCGAAAACGGGGGATAATCCACCTGTGCAGCGGCAACACTCACAAGCGATCTGACTTTTACATTTTGACATTTCAGATTTCGCGAAGAAAAGTTTTTAAAAAGGCACGTAAAAATGGGAAAAAGGTACTACTGCGAATATTGCGACAACACAATGGTCGATTCTCCGAACATAATAAAAACGCACCGAAGTGGATTAAACCACCAGAGAATGGCAAAAGAGCATTACAACCGGCACAGAGGTTAGATTTTGGTATTTTATGAGATATCTGTCGGGCCATCTATCCTTAGAAATGATCCGTTGGTCATACGATCCCGTGTGGTATTGATAGGCAAAGGGCGCGCCGGTCTGCAAAAATTCGAACTGAATTACTGCTAACATCAGTGAGTCGACCCCGTATGGTATTCTAATGGGGCGTTTACACTCTCGCGCGAGGCGCGAGGCGAGACGCAAAACCATATCAGTAAACAAATGGAACAGAGGCAAAGCTTCTAACGAGCGTACAAAATGTTTACCTACTTGCTAGAAGCTTTGCCTCTGTTCCGTTTGTTTACGACATGGTTTTGCGTCTCGCCTCGCGCCTCGCGCGAGAGTGTAGACGCCCCATAAGAACAAATCAGTAGCATAATAGCATCTGCGTCGCCGTGGTACCGTACATAGTTAGTTAGTTAGTCTGGGCTTTTTCCCGCACTTGGCCTCTTGATTGGGCCGTTGTGCGTGGCTCATGTTTCTATTTATGTTACTCCAGCCAACCCAGGCTGTCCCAGAAGGTTAGCAGCCTGTTTGGGTTGCTACAGGCCTCCGGGACAGATGCTGGAGATGTGGTACCGTACATGTGTGGTACCGTACATGTGGCCAGGACGATGCTTCAAGAAGAATGCGAGTAATCATATTACCATTTGTGGTAGCCCTTAAGATTCCTGACGTCACTTGCTCCGATTTCAAATTTGTTCTAAAGCTGGGCATTGACGGTCAGTTTTTCGCGTCAGTTGAACTGGCGTGCATCCAAAATTTGATCGTGAATGTCGAATCGTCACTCCAGAGTTTTAACTGACGACGCGCCACGAATATTTTCCGTGGCTACCATAATCCAACTGGTGCGTCGCGCCAAACTAACCGTGAGTGCGCAATCGGCAATCCAACGCGTCAGTTCGCTCTCAGCGCTCGCGGACCGCGGTGACAGCGCGTGCTGCGTTTTTGTTTTTGTCATGGCGGTGTCGTCGTCGTCATCATGGCGGTGTCGGACTTGTCATAATGATAGATTTCATCAAAAAATATAGAAATTCAGAATGTTTATGGAAAATAACCAACAAAAATTAAAAAAATAAACAGTATCAACAAAAAACTGTAGAAGATTTTATTTAGATAAAATATTCCAATTTTATTTAGATAATATTTATAAAATTGAATTAGATATTATAGAAGTCAGATTTCATTCCCGATGCTAAGAAACGAAGAGTGGCAGTGAATCTCTCATGAGGGTTTATAGCTTGTCTCATATTAGTATCTTGTTTAACAATGTGTCGCGTTTTTGATAAATCGTGTAAAGCAGGGACGTACCGAGGGGGGGGGGGATACACTGGACTTATATCCTAAAAAAAAAAATTCCCAGCGGGTTTTTAGCGATATGTCGGGATTTCACCGCTTGACTATCTGGCAACACTGGCCGGGTCCTCTCTGAAGCCGGGCGCCAGACGATGCTACCAACACCCTCCAGCGCCGGCTTCAGTCGGTCGCCGCTTCACTGCGGTCGCGGTCGTATTCGTGGTCCGTCCGTGTCTACATTTTCTCCATCAAATTCAATGAAGAGAATTGACACTTTTTTTAAACCTGCGCCTAAAAAAAGGGCGTCTTTCGTTGAAAACTCAACCTTTGGCGATAGTGTCAACATAGGGGGCATCACTGAGAAACCGTCCCACAGCATATATGAAGAACAACAGCCTGCGAGTCCGGATCATAGTGTTTCTGAGGAACAGTTATTGAGCTCTGCTAACCACGAAGAACCGCCTACTAATAGTTCCCCAGGTTGCAGTACTAAAACAAAGAGTGATGTATTCATAAGTGATAGTTCTCCTGACATTGGCATTGTATCAAATGCTATATATAACAAACGCTCGCCGATAATACTCAATGATGCCCAGAGAACTACAGTACTTACTGACACTTTCGTTCCTGATTCATCCTTTATATTTCCAGCTCGATTATACGGCAAAAGAAAACTTCGATTTCGTAAAGATTGGCTGCAGAAATGGGAATGGTTAGCATACTCCCCGGATAACGATGGTGCTTTCTGCAAGTATTGTGTTCTGTTCGGATCAGAGCATGTTGGAAAAGGTTCACACCAGACTGTTGGTAGTTTCGTGTCGAAACCATTCAAAGACTGGAAAAATGCTACAGAAAAATTCCGCGAGCATTCAGTTGCAAAATACCACCAGTTTTCACAACTAGCCGCTATCAACTTCACAAGAATAACTTCCTCAAAAATTCCAGACATTGCAAGCCAAATAAATACGCAAAGACAAACAGAAATACAGCAACATAGAGCAGCATTGAAACCTATAATTGAAACTATAATTTTGTGTGGAGAACAAGAATTGCCACTTCGAGGCGACAATGACAGCGGTCCTCTAACGCTGAAGAAGCCAGTGGAAAAGGACGGAAAGTTTAGGGCGCTACTAAGGTACAGGGCGGCTTACGACGACTCGTTAAAAGAGCACTTAATAAAAAGTTCTAAAAATGCTACATATATTAGCCCAAAGATACAAAATGAAATTATTGACATATGTGGAGAACTAATACAAAAGAGAATTGTAAGCCAAGTAAACGGTTCAGAGTGTTTCGCAATTCTTGGCGACGAGACCCTCGATATAAGTGGTACAGAGCAGTTTTCCGTATGCGCAAGATATATTCACGAAGGCATTCTTCGAGAAGACTTTTTAGCTTTCATTCCCATATACGACCTAGGCGCTGAAGCGATAAGCGAAGCCATACTTCACAAATGCCGCTTGCTGGGTCTTAACTTAGAGAAAATAATCGGTCAAGGATATGACGGTGCCGCCAACATGGCCGGCAAGATCAACGGAGTACAAGCAAGAATTCAACAACAATACCCTAAAGCTGCGTACGTGCATTGCACAGCCCATCGTTTAAATCTTGTCCTGTCGCAGGCTCTTTCTGTGTCTAACGTAAGAAACGCTCTTGGCGTTATCAAAGAAGTATGCAACACATTGAGAAACAATGCTGCAGCTGGAAAGACACTGAAAGAAAACATAGAAAAATACGCTCCCGAAAGCAAAAGAAAAAGACTCGTGGGCTTGTGTGAAACAAGGTTCATCGAACGTCATGACTCTATAAATGTTTTTTGTGAGTTGTTCCTCCCAATAGTCGTCACATTGCGCGAACTGTCCAATACAAACAGAGCAGTTTCGTCGACCGCAGCAACTCTTTTGGCTGCGATGGAAAAAGGCTGTTTTTTAATATCGTTGAAAACGTGCGAATTAATCTTCAGCTTCACATTACCGCTTTCAAAATATCTGCAAAATCCTACTCACACTCTGGCTTCTGCCATGGAATTCGCAGAAAGTGTCACCAGGAAATTAAGGGACATTCGAAACGATGTCGTAAAGGAGTTTTCAAAACTTTATTCATCTTGTTCTGAAATAGCAGAGAATATTTTGGATATAGAAATAAACCCACCGCGTGTCACAGGTCACCAAACTAAAAGAAGCAATCCCCCCAGTGACTCAGCAGAAGAATATTACAGACGAGCTTTATTTATTCCTCGTTTAGATGACGTAATCTGTGGTATGGAAGATAGGTTCGGCAAGAACCGAGACTTGCTCTCCTCACTAGAAGTTGTGCTACCCAAAAATGTTGACGAGAAGAAAGCAAGTACCCTAGAAATGTTGAAAATGTATTGGCCCGATGATGTTGAAGAAGTTATCATGAAGGCTGAATATCGACTCTGGTGTTCAAGATGGAAGGATTTTGAAACCAAACCAACGGACCTGAAGAAAGTCTTAGATGCGTGCGATCATGGATTCTTTCCTTCCATCAGAAAGCTAATACAAATACTCATAACTTTACCCGTATCCACAGCGTCGGTGGAGAGGTCTTTTTCTACGATGAAAAGGATAAAATCTTTCGTCAGGAATAAAACAGGAGATGATCGACTGACTGGCTTAGCATTGCTGTCTACCCACTCAGCTTACTCTCCTACTCCGGAGGAAGTGCTCGATGTGATGAGCGCTAAGTCAAGAAGGAAGAGGTTAATTTAATGTGCCTATGTCAAATATCATTCCAGTAAATTAAATCTTCCTTTGCTGTACTTTTTTCACACATAAAAAAATGTCGTCTATGGATATCGCTGGAAAAGTCTTGTTTCGTCCACAGCACATTTTTTAATTCATTTCAATTTAAAGGATTGCACCTTAATACATTCTAGGAAATTTTAGTATAATCATCTAATCTTGAAAAGCCAACATGTAACTTGTGTTTTGTTGAGTCCGACCGAGATTTTTCCCGAATCACAGGCCTTATTACAACCAAGACTGTATTTAATTAAATCCTATGTTAGTTACAGAGCTACTTACCTACATAGTTCTAAAGAAAGACTCTGTAATACATTAGGTATATCAACATAAGAAAAATTTGCTGTATCGTTAAAATTTTTAAAATTAAGTAAAAGTAATAAAGTATTGTACTGTTATGGTTTTCTATTTATAATAATCACATTTATTGCAAATCTTTACTTAAACTTGTAAACAGACATCTTTATTTTACGTTCTTTTATCTAGCATTAAATGCGAAGGAAAATTAATCGTCGTTTAAATTTTGTACTTCAAATTATTATCCCCCCCCGAAAAAAAATCCTGGGTGCCTGGTGTAAAGGATTAGATATATTTTATGATTCCATTAATTTAATAAAAGACTCGATCATACCTAGCCTATCTCCTACTTCTTAAGATTTCACTAACTGCCATTTTAATGTACTGTATTATATGATTACTATATTATAACAGACTATTGTATTATATCATATTATATATAATAAATATTACTATCCAATTACTCATACTTCTATTTTACTCTATCCAAATAACCTTATTAACAACTTATTTAATTATTAATTTTCTTACCCTTATATTATTATTAGCTTTATTATAATTTTTTCTACTATCAAAGTGTTCGTGTTATTTCTGTTAATTTGTAATGCAAGCATTGCAAACTGTTCATAGGATAGTAAATATGTTTGGTTTGTATATGTATTTAAAATACTAGTATTATATATTTACTATCTGTAAGTTTGCTATAAAATAAAATAAAACAAACAGTAGCAGTAGTAACAAGGAATGTTCCTTTTTCGGAATCGGAATCCATTTTTATTCGTGGAAGTCCGCAAAGAGACACGTCCTTCATGCGGCCGGGCCGGTCGAAAACTGAAGAGCCGGAGTGACGCCAGTCAATGGGCAAATCTAGTTGGCATAAAACCATTTGGAGTGACGCCACAGTTTTACGTCTAGACTGACGCGAAAAACTGATCGTCAATGCCCAGCTTAAGAGAAGCTACTGTCTGGTATACTGTGATATTAGTATTTCAGGTCAAGTTTATTTCTTAAAATTGCCAAAATCTTTCAACTTAAATCTTAAGAATAATTTGTGTTTTTTTTTTTTTTGACAGATGCTCGCACTATACTTGAAGAAGAGAAGGGAAAGAAGCCGTGTTTTCGCTTTTTACAAAATGGCAGCTGCACATTTGGCGGGTTATGCCGGTTCACACACTACTCTGCTGACCAGCTGGAAAGTCTACAACTATTCGGTAAGACTGATATTCGCAAATACGGCACTTACGGCCTGGCCGCAGCGGCCAACTTAAGCCAAGTGCGCGCGGTTGACGGCGATTCCATACATTTAGCAGTAGCTCGTTGGCCGCAGTGCGCGCTGGAGTTAAGACTGATTGCCTTAAGAGCTCTAAAGGCAAAAAACCTTTCTCAATAATTGAGAAAACTTTAGATTAGATTCTGGAAGTCGATTCGGTCTCTAAGCAGTAAAAATTCCCTGAAACTCTTTACTCGTTTGTAATTTTATTTATATTTCATAATTGGTGGCACTTACCTCAGCGACAAGTACACCTCCCGGTTGGTCTGAATGACGAGTGAGATGTTTAGAATGAACTGTGCATTGGGACATTTGCTCTCGAACATCGCCCAGAGTACCGGGACCAGTGAATATGTTAACTTATTGGACTGTAATATTTTATTTTGTTTCAGTATCAAGCAACAATCCTAAAGATAAAGCACTCGTCGACGACAATTCGCTACTATCATGGTACGACCGACGAACTACCGAGAACGCAAATTCAACAGATCGAATACGAGACTCGGACACGTCCATCCTATCCGAGAAAGGACATCTGGTGGTGTGTCCCTGGACGTATCCAGCGGTTTTGGAGCCCGCGCAGACGATGCTGCCGCCGAGTGTCCAAAAGCTGAACTTTGACGATTTTAGAAATGCCGAATTCGCCGATTGGGGCTGATTGGCTTTTAGACAGATTTGATGAAATACGGCCTGCAAGATGTTAACAATTATATTGTAAACAAATTGCGAATTTCTCTTTCCTCTAATCGAAATATTCTTTTTTTTAATAAAAAGGTTTATGAGCCTTGTAACACTGCGACCATTGCTGATCTATCGTGTTCACCATCTACTATAGTTCTGCGCTAAGGCTTGTGTCATTTAAGAACCGGAACAGGCTTTTGGCGCCAGATTGTTTTACCTCCTCAGGTTGTAGGTAATGACCACCCAAGTGGATGTATCTTTTACGCATCAGCGGGCCACACTCGCACATGAGGTGCAGGGGAGTTTCCTCTGACCCTCGGCAGAACCTGCACATTTTTGTGTCTCGGAGCTTGAGGTTGTACATGTGTTTGTTCAGGCCACAATGCCCCAGGAGCGTAGATTGTTCCACCAGTATGAGTAAATTGTTCCTATTTAGCGATAAGGCCTCACGGGCCGTCTTACGGTCGTAAGCCTTAATAAGCGCTTTGGATTGATTCAACCCTGGTTGTTGTTCCAGTGGTTGACGGACTGTTCTAAACATATTTGTTTGAGCATTAGTTTGCAAGGCTTTTTGGCACGGCCACAGCAAGGTTCAGGGCCATATAACTTTCCCTTAGCAAGTTTGTCGGCTTTTTCATTTCCCTCGATTCCTGCATGGCCGGGAACCCATCTTAGAATTACCCTGTTCTTTTCGCCCAGGGAATTCAGTAGTGATACGCAGTTTTGAATTAATGGTATTCGAGGCTAGTGCCATAAGAACTGCCTTGCTATCAGGATATAGATACGGTGGTTGGCGTAGTTCCTCTAATCGAAATATTCTTACCGAATATCTTAAAACAAAACCAATTCACGGAGTGTTACCATCTCAAGGAACGGGACTGCGATATAATTTCGATAAACCCATCAAAGTATTTGAAAAAAGTGAATTGACTATGTTTTTGCTTTTTTTTTATTATTGTAATTTTTAAATCTCCACCTTTAATTATAATTAAGTTAAATTCTCGTATGTTTAGATACTTAGTATGTAAGATTTTTCATTTGAAAATATGTTTCTAAATGTTTGCCCATAAGGAAAGCAATCGCTGCCTATAAGTGGCACTTTTGCCTTTTTTTTAAATAAAAAAAAAACTATAAATGCTGTTGCTCAATTTACTTTAATTTATGCTCTAGTTCCGTCGAGTCGCCTTATTTGAGACAGATTTTGACTTTAAACAAAAAATAAATGCACAATGGATTTAACTACGGCAACAAACTTTCAACCAATTTTCAGGTGAAACTCTGTAAGCGGACTATAACACGGAAATATAATATTAAATTAGATTTTCACACACAAAAAAAAAATTAAAACCTGTCTCATGTTAGATGCCAAAGTTGCCATATTTGAAGACAGGCATGAAAAATACACAAAAGAATCTTGATAGATCGGGGGGCGCCAGTTTTGCATGCGACAAACTTGCACAAATGTCACTTTTGACAGCTCCAAATTTTTTGAGGGCAGATTTGCAGGAGGCAACCTTGCAGGCGGCATTTTTGCAGACGGCATTCTTGCAGAAAGCAAACTTGCATACAAACCCGAAGTTAGCAACGTTTGAGAATGGCGCATTAGGACATGATTACACGAATAAAATAATTTTATATTATTTTACAAACCAAAAATAAAGCAGTAAAGCGGTCATATGTTATTAATTTTAAATTTAGAAAAAGAAGTAGCAAATTATCATGTCAGGGTAAATTAAAGTGGTGAATATTTGGGGCGAATATTTTTACCTCTCCATATTTAATTACCGGCATCCTTGTAGTGGATGATTCAGTACATCAAACTAAACATTAAAAAAATGTTTTAAGTTTTTCTGTTAGGTTAGGTTAGGTTTTTCTTACCCTAAAATCGAAAGTTGATTGCTGAGATCCGCGATGGAGAGGACACTCAAAGAAGTGGACTGGTTTCCCTACCCTGACATATGAAAACGTGGCTTTTGTCGATTTCTACTCTGGTAACACTAAATTTTAAATACGATGTTTTGCTCTAACTTCATTTTCTGCAAAAATGCCGACCCTCGAAACGTTAGTTTGACATTTGCAAAACTGCCTTCTGCAACATTGCCTTCTGCAAAACTGCCGCCTGCAAGAATGCCGTCTGCAAGATTGCCGTCTGCAAATCTGCCTTCTGCAAGTTTGATGGGACCCGATAGATCCTTGTGTGTTAACTTGACATTTTTAAACTTTTGAAGAATCGTTATAAATAAAATACAAAGATAAAAAAGCTCTCGTAATATTTTTATTTTGAAAAAATTAAATCACCGAAATATTGAAATGAAATTGTTTATTAATGTTAATTTGTCGTGCCGAATCAATGGAATGCATGTTAATCTTCTCAATTCTTACAAAATATACTTTAAAGAACTTAAATCTACCTGGAAAACCTGAAAAATACTTAGTATTTTTCAGGTAAAAATACTTAGTATAGTAAGTTTTAAAAATACTTACTATACTACAGTATTTTTATATAACCGGTAGCCTTAAATGGTATACTGATGGGTCCAAATCGGGACTGGACGTAGGCTGCGGTATATATGGAGAGCGACAAACTTCGAAAGAAGTGTAAACTTGGGGAAATACGCTTCCATATTTCAAGCGGAGGTATACACCGTTATTAAATGTGGGGATATCAACCTCCATAAAAACTACGCCAACCACCGTATCTATATCCACTCGGATAGCAAGGCAGCTCTTATGGCACTAGCCTCGAATACCATTAATTCAAAGCTAGTGCAAAACTGCATATCACTACTGAATTCCCTGGGTGAAAAGAACAGGGTAATTCTAAGATGGGTTCCCGGCCATGCAGGAATCGAGGGAAATGAAAAAGCCGACGAACTTGTTAAGACGGGAGCAAAGGAAACGTTATACGGCCCTGAACCTTGTTGTGGCGTACCAAAAAGCCTTGCAAACGTAATGCTCAAAAAAATATGTTTAGAACAATCCGTCAACCACTGGAACAACACGCCAGGGTTGAATCATTCCAAAGCGTTAATTAAGGCTTACGACAGTAAGACTACCCGTGAGGCATTATCGCTAAATAGGAACAATCTACGTATACTGGTGAGGGGCATTGTGGCCTGAACAAACACATGTCCAACCTCAAGCTCAGAGACACGAAAATGTGCAGGTTCTGCCAAGGAGCAGAGGAAACTCCCCAGCACCTCATGTGCGGTGAGGGCGCTCACGGGGCATTGTGGCCTGAACAAACACATGTTCAACCTCAAGCTCAGAGACACAAAAATGTGCAGGTTCTGCCAAGGAGCAGAGGAAACTCCCCAGCACCTCATGTGCGAGTGTGGCCGGCTGATGCGTAAAATATACACCCACTTGGATGGTCACTACCTCCAACCTGAGGAGGTAAAACAATCTGGCGCCAAAAGCGTGTTGAGGTTCTTAAATGACACGAGGCTTAGCGCAGAACTATAGTAGGTGGCGAACACAATAGATTAGCAATGGTCACAGTGTTACAAGGCTCATAAAGACCTAAGAAAAGCCTCCCAAAACATTTTTTTAAAAAAGTGTTTGTGTCCGAGCGGCGAAATCGCCAGGCACTTACGGAGATATTTTTAGGCCACACCGAAAGATTCTTAAATGTGTCAAACGCCGATTCGGGAACGCCGACTTTAAAGGTGGCGTAAGAACGCTCGTTGCGTGTTGCCAATTTTTCAACTTCGCACGACAATCCTGTGACGGTCTCCTGCAAGAATTCCTTCAAATCAGGGGTAGTAGTGTCCGTATGGAAATTCCAGACATGAAAATATTTAATTTTTTCCACCGTCAAGTGATCCATTCTGTCCATTCTGCGACTGAGTTGCTATCGGTGACTGTTGTGATCTCGGCTGTTGACTCTCGGACTGCTTCTAATAGCTGAGGCTCGGGGGCAGAGAGGACGGCGGTGCTCGCTGATCCACGAGCGGCAGTGCGCTGTGCGCGGGCGGAGGGGGAGTACCAATCGAGTCCCCAGAACCGTCCGGCTACATGTGGCACTCCCGGAGTGTTTCGCCGATTGCAGTATCGCTGTAACGTTCTCTCCATTTCAGTCGCTTTTTTTCTCACTTACGGACGGATCGCAATCGCCATCTTCAGTATGATTTTTAACATAAGCGCATTTTGGGAAGCAATAACTGAAGATTGCTTTGCTATTACCTGCCGTTGTGAGTTCACTTTTTCTTGCAACTTCAGCAGGATCTCCTTGATTTCGCGAATCTGTGGAGCGATGATGCTCAACATTTCAGCAATAACGGTTAAGGCAATAAGAAAGGCGTCCATACACAGCGGCGGTATCTTTCTTATTCTGATAACAATTGACCGGCGACGGGGGGGTGGGGGACTCCATGACCAGACTGGAGGAAGATGGAGAAATTCGTCCAAATCTGGTAAGTAAGAACGCAAGTTCAGCCCGATGGTTAGATTTTCCCGGTGCATCGCAGCAAGGCGTTGAACTCCTACGGGCTATCGGAGTAGTTTGACTGTAGATTGTGCTGTCCGCTACGTCTTTTACGTTTTATCCGAATAGCTCAATGTCGCTATAACTCCCTAGGGTGGCGGATTCGCCCATAGTAAGTGACACCCCTTGTGTGTTCGGATGAGATATGTGGTTTCCACTTCAGGTCATTGGATACGGTTCTCCCTGGTCCTTTTGGGTCGGCATCTTTTTGCGTGTCGTACCATTCAGTGTGTAAGTAATTTGGTAGCCAATCATTAGTCCACCTCCTGATTCTATTGAAATCATTCCACAATTGGCGTAATGCCTGCTTCAGAAAAGTTCATTTTGATGGTCCGCATTTCAAACCGACAAAGAAAAGCAAGCCTGTTTTTTCCTCTAACTCAATAGGATTCCAGTTTTTCGTTTCGTCATCTTCTCCACGAGCCATCCTCGTGCCAGGCACCAAAAATCCTTAGTATTTTGCATTCAAAGACATCTAGTTCTCGGTGAGAGTCCATGATTCTGAAGTGACAGTTAAGACTGGTCTGACGAGTCAAGACTGCTTCCGCACAGCTTGGACCTCATAGCCTGCTTGCGTTTCCTTAGGTCTGTCCAATTCAGGGCTCAGCTCCCATCCGGTAGCCTCCTTGAAGAGTGACATACTGGAAGGTCCGCTGCGAACTCTGCCAATGGCTATCTGCAACCTGTTGTGACGGGTTTGCCGGCTGTAGTGACAACACTTTTCTGCACCACAATGTAGTTCCTAATTGTTTCGTGCAGCTTGAGTCTGAATCGGCCTGATAACCTGCTTGTGTTCTTGGGTCGACCCAACTCACAGCTCAGCTCCTATCCGGTAGCCAGTCATTGGTCCACGTCTCAGGTCATCCCACAATTAGCGCAATACCTGTTTCAGAAAAGACTATTTCGTGAAGGTCCGTGTTTCAAACACATGAAGAAACGCTCGCCAGCTCTCTCCTCTGACTCGTCTCGCTCTTCTGGTTCGGTTTACACAAACGTCCGTGCTTGCGCAGTCCGCTCTGGGATGTATAGCTGCGCGCGCACGTTTTACAGACAAACGGACGCAGTCCGGTGTGCGTTCGCATATGACTGTGCACGTCCGCAGAGCGTTTAAATCGGCGGTCGCAGCGCGTACATGCGAACTTCTTTTCGTCGCTGTGTATCCGCTTGTGCCGCGACAGATCTTGATTTTTTGTGAACGAACGTGCGCAAATTTCACAAACGAACGGCCTGAGTCCGGTGTGACTCCTCATATGCACCACTAAGTGCTCTGATCTGGTATACTCCTTAGGGCACGACGGACATTTATGCAGTTTCTCTCCCGTGTGCGTAATCTTGTGTTTTTTCAATATGGCTTTCAGTTTGAACGTTCTGCCGCAGTGTTCGCATTGGAACGGCCGGAGATTTTCATATTTCAAAGCCTCTTTGCCGTCGCTTTCGTCAACACTGCACTTTTCATCATCGATCTCACTCACAATATCACACTCCTCCTTCACTTGAACGATAGCGCGCAGCTTCTCGTCGACGTCCTTGCATTTGCGCTTGAACTCAAAAAACTCGCGCACACTCGACTCGCATTTTTTACAAATGATCAAAGGCAGATGGTCCCCCTCTTCGATTTCGACCGAAACAACGCTCAAAACCATCGCATTCAAACTAACCCCGTCGATTTCTTTAAATATACTTGTCCGCGCTTCGCCCTGCATGCAGAGACGACACGTTTTATCGAAATTTAAATTCATTGTTTAAGTCTCCCAAAACAAAACAAACAACCTTTGTTGATAAATAAATATGGCGTCGTGAGTTTGACAGTTGACTGATCAGTGTGGTGATTTGTTTTTTCTTCGTATTGGCAACACTTTAGGAGTAGTGTTGGTTATACCTGCTATTTTTGCGTTTTTTATTTGAGAGCCGTCTCCTAACAAGAAAAGCACGGGATATGCGTCTAACAGGTGTATTTGGTCTTATCCGAAATCCGTCGAATAAAGAAACAAGCAGTAGTATTGGAATTATTGCAGCATAGAAACCTTTCTCAAAAATTAAGAAATACTCTGCGGCTTAATTGTAAAATTATTTTGACTGCACACATTTTAAATATTTTTTAATGTCACAAATTTATATAATTGTTTAAGAAGATTTTTTTGTAATAATCCTACGGTTTTATTGAAAACATATTTTTTTTACAGTGTGGGAAATGTAATTTGATTAATTCTGATTTCCTATAAAGTTAGGACGGGGAAAATATCATTCATTTTTTTTTTATTAGTAGGTTGTTTCTTTGTATGTAAATAATAACATTAATAAAAGGCAAATTTATATTACGAGTTTCTCTTAAAGCTTGTGATAGCTCATAAGTAAACAGATTTTTTGTCAATACTACCAACCGATGTTTTATAATCTTTTTTTGGTAATGTCTTTCAAATGTTGGAAATATTGTTTATATTATCTTTTAAAGAAGCGTTCTTTTATAAAACCGGTTATAAAAACTTTGTAACCGTCGGTTTCATTAGCTTTGATAACTCAAGGGTCAGTCCAGCTGCTGACTGAACTCCTAATATAATTATTCTCTAAATACAATCTATTTTTTTATATTAAGGAATAGATTTAGACAAAAAAAACATTAGAGATAATAATGTTTTTACAACATTTTTTTCAGATGAGATTTGTGTAGATTTTATAACCCCACTAGATTTTTTGTCTGTTCTGGGGTGATTGTTTAATACCTAGTGACTTCATATTTATGTTTATTCCTTTTTTTCTTTCATTGATTCAGATCGTTCATTTATTATGAAATACCAAAAGAGATTTTATTGTGGCTATGAGGCTTATTACGGGACATTTTTTTTATTCTCTAGTGTTGTTCTTCCCTGATCATGTTTACTTTCTAGCTTATTATTTATCTCGGATGGCTCGATTGAATTATATGGCGATAAAAGGAAATCTATATACTAAGAGGTAGTTTTTATTTGTTTAAGATGTCCGAAATGAATATTATTAGTAATATTATTTACAATGGGACGTGTGAAGTCTTGAACTTAAATCAAAAGCGATCAAGGCGCCTTTTTACGAATTTGAACGCTGACTTTCACACTTTGTTAGGAATACGGTAAGCCGCTATGGCAACACCGGTCGAAACGTCACTTTTTTTGACGTCTTCTAAAAACATAACCTACAAATTGCTCGATTTAGGAACTAACGGGGCAGGGTGTGTTTGTTGTGCTCTGTGAATCCTTGTTTCCTCTCGTTTTTTGTTGTTTTGTCTGTGCTGTCCAGGTCATCCTTCAGTGGTTTGGCGGGGATCGTTCACGGAAACTGTAAGTTTGTCGTCATTTTTGTTTATACCCCCGGATTAAATAGCGTGTCTCGTCAGCCATTCCTGCGGGTAGCATCTCCAAACTTTTTTATTCTTTTTTTTTCAAAATTATCTGGATGTACCCTCCTTAGATTGCCTGTGAATGGAACGGAGACAGGGGGGGTCGACGGGGGCACGCCCGTCGACTCCGACAAGCCCTATTTGTGCAATATCGGAACAGGAGATGGACTCGCGGGCGCCGTTGGGAATGACTGTCGAGGTTAGGTCTGACGTGGCTGCGGGAGAAGCCATCGAAACTAGGCAAATAGCTGCCGAAAACATGTACAAGGAGGACTCGCCCGGGCCCTTCATAGTTTATATTCAATTTTGCCCAGAGAATTCCAACAATTCTGAGAGTACAAATTCGAATTTGTCTATCTACCCGCTTACTGTCGGGAAACTGATTGAAGCAAATAAAGTTCAAGACGTCAAAACAATTAAAAAGACGGGAAGAAACCGCATCGAGGTGGCCTTGAGAACTGCGAGAGCTGCCAATAACCTTACTAAAGCTAACTTCTTAAGAGTAAAAAATTACAAAGCCTTCATCCCTTCCTTCGCCACGGTCAGATTGGGGTTGGTAAAGGGACTGGACACGGATATACCTGATGAGGAGATAGTCTCTGCATTAAACGCCTCCAATCCTTTCGTAGTCAAGCGGATCCGCCGCCTTAATTACCGATCTTCGGACGATTCAGGCAACGTGGTTTATAAACCTTCTCGAACGGTTGTTCTCACATTTGAGGGACAAAAGCTCCCGGAAAAAGTCCTAATATACTACAATAGCCTCCCAGTAGAGATTTACTCCCTTCCAGTTGCTCTCTGTACAGCTTGCTGTCGGTACGGTCACCTAAAAAAGACCTGCCGATCTAAAACTCCCAGGTGCTTTCGTTGCGGTGAGGCCCATGCGGGGGAGAGTTGCAAGGCATCTCTCTCCTTCTGCGTTAACTGTCGCAACGATTCACACACAGCTACGGACCAAAAATGCCCCGAATATAGCCGTCAAAAGGCAATAAAAAACATCATGGCAAAAGAAGGCATATCATTTAATGATGCTCTCTCGAGAGTACCTAAGACAACATCTGCCTCATATGCATCTATTGCAGCAACTACCCCACAAACACAACCTTTTACCTTTAATTCCCCACTCTCCCCAATGAGACCAAGAATTATCGTCTCGGATCCTATCCGTTCAGGTAAAAATAAAGGCGTAGGGAAGAAACGGAAGTTGCAGAGCCCTCCCCCGCCTCGCTCCCCTGTTCACGACAAATCAAACGAACTACGATGGGACTACTTCCCATATAAATCCGTTAACGGCTGTGGTCTTAATGGAGATCCTAAAACTACTCTGGATCAGATAGCAGCCCTCTTACAGGTGCTTATGGCCCAACACAACACCAATTCTGGAGCCTCGGCTTCCAGCGACACCTCCTCAATGATAACTGTCACTGACCTTCAATTATCAGACACGTTGGATGGCGGATCGGGATCTGCCTTCAGACCAACGTAACGCCCCAGTCACAAACTTCCGCTCCAGCTAAATTTCCCACTTACTTGTTTCTTTATATATACATATAGGTATATATTACACATTTTTTATATTTCATTTTTAACCTTTAATTTACTTGTAGATTCAATTTATATCTGCAGAATGGCAACGCTTTGCATCTTGCAATGGAATTGCCGAAGCCTGATACCCAAAAAGCATGAGCTCATCCAACTGCTGCATCAACGTGAGGTTGACGTGGCAGCTATCTCTGAATCTTGGCTGTCCCCCTCCAATAACTTTACCATACCAGGTTACACTGTCCTCCGTGATGACCGCCTCGACGGGAAGGGTGGGACTATCCTTATGTTCAAGAACTCACTTATCCACTCTCCGCTGGCCCTGGCTTCCCCGGGGAACAATGTCCAATTGGCCTCTGGCAGAATAAATGAGTGCACATTTCTTTCTCTATATGCTCCCCCCAGGACGATTATTACGGAAAAATGGTGGTCCCGGACCCTCGGAGGTATTTCCGGGCCTGTGTTCATTCTTGGAGACCTAAATGCGCATGCCCCACTTTGGGGCTGCTCGCTCTCTGACCGACAGGGAGATGCCCTGATAAATATGATGGATAAACATTCTATGTGCATCATGAACGACGGCTCACCCACCTTGGTTCCACTTCCATCAGAACGTTCCTCGGCCCCTGATGTCTCGATATGCTCCCCGTGCCTCCAAATAGACAGTACTTGGCAAGTATTGGATGACCCATTGGGTAGTGACCACTTTCCCATCCTCATTAATACTCACTTCACTCTGATTAATCGAGCCACCATTAGCCGTCGTGCACTCTTTAAGTTTAGTAATAAGGAAAAATACTTCTCGGATTTCTGCGCTCACTTAAACGACGCAGCAACACTCCTCCCCCCACTCGAAAGCACCCCCCTAGAGGAGTGCTACTCCTCCTTGTCCTCTTGCATATTATCAGCGGCTGAAAAGTTTTTCAAAAAACAAACCCCCAAAATTCCAGTCCGACAATCTCCTCCATGGTGGGATGCTGAGTGCAACCAAGCGGTTGGCAGGAGGAAACTCTGCCTCTCTACTTATCTGAGTGATATGAACACTAGCAATCACAACTCATACCAAATCGCAGCCAAGGAAACCAGAAAACTCCTCTCAAGTAAAAAAAGAGAAGGTTGGAAAAAATTCTGCTCCAACCTTTCCCCGGATACTCCGAGTTCCACTGTCTGGGCTATGGTCAAAAGATTCAGGAGAGCTTCGAACCTTAACTCCTCCCCCCCAGTACATGGAGAGACACTGGACCAATTTGTTAATTGCCTGGCCCCCCCATATTGTCCCGGCAGCGACGAGCTCAACACAGAACCGGAAATCCTCCCTAGTGCGCATCCTTCCTCACATACCGAAATGTCTTCCCCCTTCAGCCTGGTAGAATTAGATGCCGCCCTGAACAAGGCTAGAGATTCAGCCCCAGGCGAGGACCTTATTCCCTACGCATTCATCCCCTCTTGCTGCCCTAACATCACAGGGTACTACTTAGATCTCCTGAACGGGTTCTTCGATCAAGGCATATCTCCCACTTCCTGGAGGTCCCAAGCGGTCATCGCTATCCCCAAACCCAATTGTGATCCGTCCTCCCCCAAAAGTTTCCGCCCTATTGCTCTCTCTTCAACCCTGTGCAAAATTTCAGAGCACATAATCAAAAACAGACTAGAATGGTTCGTGGAAACTTCAGCCAAACTAGCAAACTCACAGTTTGGATTCCGTCGTGGATCAGGCACCCTCGACAACCTGGCGATTCTCACCACAGATATAAGACTGGCATTCAAACGGAAGGAATCGGTAGTTGCGGTCTTCCTGGACGTGCAAGCCGCCTACGATAATGTCCTGCTTCCACTCCTCCAGAGGAGGCTACAGTACTTGGGGGTCCCGGACAAACTCTCAACATTCATCATCTCAACCCTCAAAGGAAGAAAGATTAACATTATGACCTCTGCAGAACCCATTTCAAGAACCCTTTTCAGGGGCCTCCCACAGGGCAGTGTGCTCTCCCCCATCCTCTACAACCTCTACACCAGAGGTTTGGAGGAGGTGGTTTTGAGACACTGCAGGTTATTACAATACGCGGACGATATTGTGATATATAGTTCCTCACAAAACATACCTACTGCCCTCCGGAAAGTCTCAGAGGCCCTAGAGGATCTGGAGGTATGGCTCAACGACTCCGGACTATCAATCTCCCCATCTAAAAGCAATGCTGTAGTTTTCACCCGCAAGAGAACCCCGACACCCTTAAACATCAAATTCAACCACTCAGTCATCCCAATTAAATCTCATGCCAAATTCTTAGGAGTTACACTAGATGCCAAACTACAATGGACCTCATACATTGACCAAGTGGTCAACAAAGGAGAGAGAGCACTAAACATACTCCGAGCAACCAGCGGAGTTTGGTGGGGGTCACACCCTTTCACCACTAAACTTCTGTTCAACGCCCTAGTCCGCTCACAATTAGACTACGCCTCCTTCATTTGTTACCCTTTAACCAAAAAACTCCAAGACAAACTGAACTCCCTACAATACAAAGGCCTACGATGTGTCATTGGCGCAATGAGAAGCTCCCCAACAAACGCCCTCCTCGTAGAATCTGGCGAGCCTCCCACTGATCTTCGATGCCAGCTCCTGGCAGACAAGTTTTACATCAAGAGGCTCCAACTGTCCAAACACCCTTTAGTGCCAAAACTAAAGCTCCTATGTGAGCTCTCCCAAGGCTCTCCAAATAGCAAAGTCTCGGCTCTATGTAGGAGCCATCGCAAACTGCATCACTTTAAAGAGGTTATTCAGAGAGATCACATCCTCCCGGATTTCAGACTTCCTTTCCCTGAAAGGTTTGAGCACCCTACCATATGTTATGACTCAGGAATAACAAAGACCCCCGCAGGTGAGGATCCCTCGCCACTGAATAATAGCACCTTTGCGAGAATGGTCGCAGACAGGTTCCTCGGCTGGGATCTCCTCTTCACGGATGGGTCGAAGGCCGAGGCGGGCACGTACGTGGGGGTGGGTATATTTCATTCCAATCTCAACATCTCTCTTAAATTTAGGCTGCCTAGCAATGCCTCCATCTACACGGCAGAAAGCGTCGCAGTACTCAAGGCCTTGGAATATATGCGGGTTAAACGGTCTCCCCAAGGAGTCGTATTCACAGACTCGAAAAGCCTATTAGATAAGCTTAATTCCCCCTCTATATCGCACCGTCCGACTCACATAGAGAACCTTATTAGATCACAATACCGCCTCATCAGTGAAGCTGGGGGCGAGATAATATTGATGTGGATCCCTGGGCACTCCGGAATCTTAGGCAATGAGTACGCTGACAGAATCGCAAACGAGGCACGGTCAGGGGGAGTTCTCCTGAAAATTAAAATCCCGGCATCAGACATTTTTCAAGTAATAGAAGAAAAGATGAAAGAAAAGTGGAATAAGACCTGGCTCTCCTCCTGCAGCAACAAGGGCAAACACTACTACCAATTTAACCCTACAATTCCCTCTAAACCATGGTACTACAAGAAGCCGTTTAAGCGGAAGGAAATAACATCAATCTGCAGAATGCGAATAGGACACTGCTCCACCCCCTCTCATCTCTTCCGCATAAACGTGCTGCCCTCCCCCCAGTGCGACTGTGGCTACCACAATTGCACATTAGATCACATATTCTTTAACTGTCCCCTTCTCAACAACTACCCATCATTTATTCCAAACTTAGTAAAATATAAAATCTGCCTTCCAACAAAAATCGACATCCTATTGGCATCGAATTCGATCAAAGTTTATAAAAACATTACAAAGTTTATTTCCCTTAATAACGTGTCGATATAATTCAAGATGCAAATTTAACCTTTTTACTAGCCATTTTAAAAACATCCACACCCATGGGACATCCTAATTAGAATATCCTGTCCTTTTAATATCGACAATGTGATGTCCACAGGGAAATATCCCCAAAGGACATGTAGTTAGTGCATGGTAGAATTGAAATATTTCCATTTTATAAGGCATGTAAATGTGAAGTCATTTGTCTGTTCTTGGTCATTGTTCAAGGTGGGGGTTTACTAACCATAGATCCCCCAGTCATCGGGAAGCACTAAGAAGAAAGACTGATAAAAAACTGGCACCAATCGCTTGTTGTATAGCGGAATTGCCAAAATAAAAGAAGAAGAAGAAGAAGAACCTACAAATTCATCTCGCCTTTTCGCAAATGCCCTGGGAGGCATTTCTATTTTTTGTTTTATTTCGCGTGTTGCGTTGATAAATGCAGAATGAAGTGCCATTACGAGGTGCTTGGCTTGGAGAGGGAGGCGACGTCGTCGGAAATAAAGACGGCATACAGAAAACTCGCGCTCCAATGGCACCCCGACAAGAATATTGACGATGAGCAGCGGGCGAAGGAGCAATTCCAGCTCGTGCAGACTGCCTATGAGGTGCTCTCCGATCTGCACGAACGAGCGTGGTGAGTATACTACATAAACTGATTTTGCAATATATTTTTGAAAATTGCGCAATTTTTCCCATGGAGACTGCGGTGTCACAGGGCGAACGCTCGGCCGACATCTTATTAGCGATCTGCTCGAACACGTGTATGTATAAATAAGATAACATTCAATTTATCACGTGAAGTTTGTAGCACACATCGTTTTGGCGATGTTACAACCATAATTGTCCAGGGTAGACTAAAGTGCTGTTAATTGTACGGCTACGTAAGGGTTAAACCCTTCGGCTACGTAACGACCAAATTTGGTTGCACATCAGAACACCGTTGACTACGTAACAACCAATATTGGTGGTTTGCTCCCGGAGCGCACAGTAATATTATTTTCTTATTCGAACGCATCCTAAAATCCATACCAAATATCTCATTATTACCATAGATACATAGACGGCCGCTAGAATAATTTCGCGCGTTATTTCGAGGATATTTCGGGTAAACTTCCGTTATCAAACATCATATTTTTTTTTCGAGAAATCAAAATTTTTATTGGATTTTATGAGCTAATATCTATATATTTTTGTATATACATAAGCAAAACAAAATATTTTTTTTGATAGAGAATCTAATAAAGATCACAATTTCAAGATCAGTATTTAAAATTTATAAATAGGATTCCGTATTTTTCCGTAAGACAAGTACAAGTTATAAATGCCAAGTTTTTTTTCCCTTTTTGGACATAAATAAATAAACTAAAAAAATAAAATACAAACGGAGCTGCCATGGAATTCACCGACCGAAAATCGGGCCCATCATGGGTATATAATTATTACACTTCTGGGAGGCGAACGGTAAAGTAACCAGTAACCTCGCTCGTTGGAGCTTTGCCGAGGATAGTTCTTGTCCCCTCTGTAGCAATACCCCTTGCACAGCTAGACACATTCTAGCTGGCTGCAAGGTGGCCTTAGATCAAGGACGGTACACTTACCGCCATGACAAAGTTCTCGCTGTTATTCGCGAGGTAATTAGTCTCTCAGTGGCTCGTGCCAACAAGGGTTTGACAGTATCCTCCAAACCCCCAATACAGTTTGTGCGGGATGGCTCTAAAGGCAAAAAACATTCAACTACAAAACCTTTCTCAATAATCGAGAAAGCTACAGATTGGATTCTGGAGGTTGATTCGGTCTCTAAGCAGTATAAATTCCCTGAAAGTCTCGGATGCACAGCCCTCCGTCCAGATATAACTCTTTACTCTCTATCTCGGAAGGTGGCTCTTATTGTAGAATTAACTGTTCCATGGGAATCAAATATCCCAAAAGACCACGAGTACAAATTAAATAAATACCATGATCTTGCAAATGCCGTAACCCGGAACGGCTTCACTGTTCACCTTCACGCGGTGGAAGTTGGCGCTCGTGGCCTGCCAGCTAAATCTCTATTTCACCTCTTTAAAGATCTTGGCCTTTCCAGAAAAATAATCAACTCTTTCTTAGAAAAATTATCTAAAACTGCGATTTGCGCATCTCAAATTCTATGGCTTCGAAGGGGGAGTGAATGGGTGGCAAGGTGAACGCTCACATGTGGCAAGACAGCTGTCCTAAACCTACCACAGCCGGTTCGTAAGTCCGGAATCCACTGCTCACCCCCCAGAAGTGTAAAAAATAGTATTATGATGGGCCCGACTCCGGTCGGTGAATTCCATGGCAGCTCCGTTTGTATTTATATATATTTATTCATAATTGTCGAATTGTTTTACAAAATGAGATTTCAATATTCTATATACGAAATTTCAATGCGATCATTGCACAGTTATTCTTTTTATGATTGCTGTAGTAGTTCCATTGTTATAGTACTTTTTGTCGAGCGCGGCGATGTTGCAAGAAATTCCAATAAGGTGCCGCAGCCTGCCATGAAATTATGCTGCTACTCGAAGGGTTAATGCAGTTTAGGAAACTCGTCTACATTGAGGATGATTTAATATCACCCAGTGGCGTAAATATGCCAGTGCAACCGGTGCGGCTCACCAGGGCCCACTGTAGTTCAGGGGCCTAAAGTGGAATTTCTGTCTACGATCGACATTCTATCACACCCTGCTAGAAAGCCAAAGAAGCCGAAAAGATGGGTGTTTTCAAAACTGATCGATGATTTTGCAGAATGCAAATCAAGACGAAAACGTTTCTATCTTAAATAGTCGTATTTACTATAGGGGCAAATGTTTCGAAGATTCTCCCGCAATAATGTATACAACGAAGATTCTCCTCAACAACTTTTGACAGTATCCTCCAAACCCCCAATACAGTTTGTGCGGGATGGCTCTAAAGGCAAAACATTTAACTACAAAATCTTTCTTAATAATTGAGAATGCTTCAGATTGGATTCTGGAGGTTGATTCGGTCTCTAAGCAGTATAAATTCCCTGAAAGTCTCGGATGCACAGCCCTCCGTCCAGATATAACTCTTTACTCTCTATCTCGGAAGGTGGCCCTTATTGTAGAATTAACTGTTCCATGGAAATCAAATATCCCAAAAGACCACGAGTACAAATTAAATAAATACCATGATCTCGCAAATGCCGTAACCCGGAACGGCTTCACTGTTCACCTTCACGCGGTGGAAGTTGGCGCTCGTGGCCTGCCAGCTAAATCTCTATTTCACCTCTTTAAAGATCTTGACCTTACCAGAAAAATGATCAACTCTTTTCTAGGAAAATTATCTAAAACCGCGATTTGCGCATCTCAAATTCTATGGCTTCGAAGGGGGGAGTGAATGGGTGGTAAGGTGAACGCTCACATGTGGCAAGACAGCTGTCCTAAACCTACCACAGCCGGTCGTTAGTCCGGAATCCACTGCTCACCCCCCAGAAGTGTAAAAATAGTATTATCATGGGCCCGACTCCGGTCGGTGAATTTCATAGCAGCTCCGTTTGTATTTTATTTTATTTATCTATGTGATCCCGCGTTTCCCGCTGATTTTCTTGGGAACTTGTTCCACAACATGTTTGAGGCAACGCCCTCAAATGAATAAGCAGATTTATAATATAGCTATAATCTAAATATGTAACGCATTTTTAAATTTAATTTGATTTTATAGATTATGGTAAATTTTATTTTATTTTATTAATAATGTAAAACAACCGCGATAGTCTTCAATTTGTATACGGTTATTTTGTGACATCAGCCTGCCGAGATAGTAAAATACAAACGGGCCCACCATGGAAGTCTATAACGGGGGTTGGGCCCATCATAATATACTCTGGACTAGCAACCGGTTGTGGTAGGTTTTGGACAGCTGTCTTGTCACATGTGAGCATTTACCTTACCACCCATTCACTCCTTCAAAGCCATAGAATTGCGGTTTTAGATATTTGTGGAAATTGCGGTTTTAGATATTTTTTTTAGGAAGGAGTTGATTGTTTTCGTGGAGAGACCGAGATCTTTGAAGAGGTGAAATAGAGGTTTACTTAAAGGCGAACAGTTGATGAAGGTGAAAGGTAACGCAACCGTAGCCGCATTGAAGCACTGGTTCCGGTCATATCATCGATGTTAAGCAGCGTCTGGCGTGCTCAATACTTAGATGGGTGAGCTTACCATGTGATGTTATAAAAGCTAATTAATATTAAGGTGGGCCGTTTATGACTAGCTTTACAAGACCTGGTCTGGACATACCAGCAAAGCTGCCTGTCTATATGGGGAGCTAATGGGCCCTTGCTGAGTAGGCCACGAAGACCCATTCTGTTCAGTGTTGGTCACACTCACGGGTCAACACCCATCCGGCGGCCTCCACGCATGAAGGGCGAGCCCGGGTAGGACTCTGGCCTTAGGGCTAGTTTCCCCTAGTCACAATTGGAAGTAAGGGCGTGAGTGTGAGCCCGCTGGGTAACACTCCTGGCTATCTTCTTAGGGGCATGTGGCGGAGCTTGACGGTAGACTGTTTTGTCCAAGTCTTCTGCGCTCACTCCAGGGGGATAGAACGACTAATCGTTAAAACTTCCTGAAGGGACGGGTTCGCCCGTTGTAGTTGACAACTCTAGTTGCTTGCTTGCCTGTTTCTACTCTTTATTGTGAAATTTCACAATGGGCAAGTTTATTATCACATGGCAATCTATTACAACCAACCCTACTATTCTGTGTTTATATGTATGTATCCATGTACCATGTGTGTAAGTGTGTGTCATGTTATTGCATTCAATCGACAGATTTTAAATGGAATTCTGTTAATTTTATCCCAACGGAAAATGGTGGCCCAGCCGGGAATCAAAGCCGGAACCTTACAATGTAAGATAAAGTTGATATAATCACAAATTAGGTAGCTACTAAGTTACAGTGATAACAAGGCGACGGAAGTCGGCATTACATGGTAGATAAATTAAAAATAAAGTCGAGAACTATTTCCTTGTCTATATAAACATCAAAAAGTACTCTCTTGTTACTTACGTAGCTCACAATTATCAAAAAGTACTCTCAAGCAATTGTAATATGTTTTGTATTAAAAATGGGAAAAAAAATACTGAAAAGTTACCAGAATTTAAATTAATATAAAGTTGTAATTCATAGTAAATCGGTAACCGGTTTTAAATTTTAGAATGTTTAAAATTTTGTAGCTCTGTATAATCATACTGTGTGTATAGTCAACTTCGGTACATACTTTATACAAAAATAATCACCTTATTCAATAAAAAATATCAAAACAAATAGAAATCATCATCGAAACGTATGTAAATCATCAGGTATGTTAAAAAAACGGTTGTGTCACCTCAAAACTTTCCCGGCAAGTAGCCAAGGTCTGATTTCATCTGAATATTAATTTTATAAATAAAATCAATGATCCTCTCTAAGGCGGTAGACGAACTCGGACCTCTCGGCTAGCCTCAGGCGGCTCAGCGTCAATATTTAATTAAAATGTATGGCGAAATTTAAATAGCAGTGTACATATGAGATATTCCAACCAAATTTTCACAATATGATTTCGACGCAACAAGGCTTCTGTGTACCAAATATCAACAAGACATCTGTGTACCAAGCCTAAGTCCAATATTTTGACATTGTTATATGGCTAGTGGTCCAATTTCAACCATAATCTTTCTAATTTATGCCATGACCAAAAGATGACTGCATGCCAAATTTCAGCTCAATCGGATTAAGTGTTTGTGTCTTTGGGAGTTAATGGGTCCTGTTAGAGTGGGCCACGAAGACCCATTCGTTCAGGGTCGGTAATACCCACGGGTCAACACCCATCCGGCGACCTCCATGCAGAAGGGAGAGCCAGGATAGGATGCTGGCCTACGGGCCAATCTCCCCTAGGAGTCAACCTTCGGGCGCTCCTGGACGGTTTGCGCACCGTGCGGCATCAGCCAATCGATTGAGCACTCCGATAAACCTGGCGGAGTCTGGGAACAGTAATGTTTCCTATGGCAACTGTTAACCTTATGGCAACTGCTCTTGAAACGACGATTCGGCCACCCGATCCCAGGTGAATAAGCCGGGCAAAGGATGCCGTGGTCCACGATAGATTCAGTTGACACCGAATCACCGCTGCATAAGGGAGAGGACCGCGCAAGCGACCTCGATCCTGTAACCAGTCAGGAGGTAGGAGGTATCCTGGAGGTTAATTCCAGATGGAGATATCCTTTCAAACTGGTAGTCAGGGGCGAGGCTGCCCGCTGGGGACCTTTCCCGGTGCCTCGCTGTAAGGCGTGGGCCTCTGACGGGCAGGTGGCATAGCTAGACGGCGGATTGTTTTTCGTCCTCACCTCACGGGTGCCAAAACGATCAATATCGTTAAAACTTCCTGAGGTGACGGGTTTGCCCATTGTAGTTGACAGCTCTAGTAAGCGTTTGGGCGCTATCGTGTAGGAATACATACACACAGACAGACTTACAGACAGACAGACTTTTATCTGGAAATGGTCTTCATCGTCTCAAAGAGGCTGAAAATGGATATTTCTGTTTCCATGTTAATTTTTTTTTGCGCATTTACAATAATTTCCCTCCTGGTCGGTCGGTGGGCCAGGAAAGTATAAAATGAGGTAGCCGAAAGTTGCAGATTAATGGTAATCACATTTAAAGGAATCGGCGAGCTCAAAAAATCATCCAGCTTTTAGAAAGCTATAATATTTCACTGTATCCAGTGGTGTACCCCAAGTTTCAGTGCTGGGTCCAGTTTTGTTCACCTTGTATATTACGGATCTTCAAGCCTCAATCACATCGCAGAGCAGCTACTTTGCCGATGACACAAAATTCTTCGCCAATCCTATTCTATGCAGTGGACAGCTTCAGCAAGATCTTGACAAGATCAAAGTGTGGACGGAAAATTGGTTGCTTTACCTTAAACGTTGAGAAATGTGTAGTGCTTCATATCGGCAAAAGCAACCCCAACAAACAATTTTTTCTGGCAAACACCCAACTAGAAGCAGTCAAGCAACAAAAAGATCTTGGAATAACAATTACTGATGATCTCAAATGGGAGAAACACATAATTGCAATTGCTAAAAGAGCCAACTCTACTCTCTGTCTAATAAGGAAGGCTTTCCAACATCTGTCAATAGAGGTTTTTATCAAGATGTACAAGGCATATGTGAAACCTATTCTTGAGTATGGCTATTAGATCTGGAACCCTTAATTATGCAAAGATGTAGATATCCTGGAAAAGTTTCAGCGAAGGGCAACCAAAATGCCAGTGGGCCTGAAGAATAGGAATTATGAAGATCGCTTGAAATTACTTGGAATTACTGCACTCAAACAAAGAAGACAAAGAGGGGACCTGATTGAGACATATAAAATTCTAACACATTATTACGATGTACCTGCACTGAAGAATATTTACAAATTCAACGTCAATACAAATCTTCGAGGTCACAACAAAAAACTCAACCGTACAAAATTTAAATCTAATCCTCTTAAGAACGTTCTGCCAAATAGAGTGGTGGGCATGTGGAATAAACTACCACTTGAAGTGATTAGTGCAAGCTCTGTCAATCAATTTAAAAACAGACTCGATTTGTACCTAAAAACTTGTTAATATTGTTTATATTATATTGTTAATATTGTTTAGCTTTACAAGATCTGATCTGGACCTATCAGCAAATCTGCCTGTTCAGAATAAATAATAATAATAATAATAATTAGATCTGTAGAGAAATAACTAAAGGGTTTCTTTTATTTTCCTTCTGTTCAGGTATGATAAGCATCGTGATCAGCTGTTGCGAGGGGCCGGAAGTGAATTCACCGATGATAGTCTCGATGTCTTCCCGTTCATGTCGCCATCTTGCTATCGAGGTTTCGGAGATGACGAAAAAGGCTTTTACGCTGTGTATAGAGAAGTATGAAACATTTCCTCCTTATTTATTGTCTTTAAATTATGATATCATCAGGGTCATACATTTTGCTGTTTCGTTCAATGCTAAAAATGGCTCTCTTGAGGGTTTGTGGTGAGCGTAGGATCTGAAGATATCAATACCATCAGTATACACCCGTAGTTGTATTGACTTATTGCAGATGGTGCTTGCAGTGTTAATAGCAGATATACATATTGACGAGTTACAAATTTTCAAGAGTCAAATTGTCAAGGATGCGTGCCAATGCATCTCCCTGTCGCAGCCCATTAAATGCGTAGAAGGGTTCAGACAGGTCTTTCATGTACTAAAAAGCATTTTTGAATATAATAAGCATATAATAGATTAACCCCTGGGTGGTCAAAAACGCCACGGTTGCGGTGGCTAATAGATCCGTCCGTAGCCATTTCGGCTGTCATCCATATATATGACTGGTCAGGCCGTATTAAAGTAAAAACCCTCCAAATGTTTTTGCCTTAAACTCGCCCGCTTAGACACAAAATGTCCGTGCCATGACCCCAAATTGGTCTATAAGGACTCTATTATCCCCAAATAACCATTTAAAATTCCTTGGCAGGAAAATCACCTGTCAAGAAAAATACCTCTCTGGCGATCATATTATAGAACATTTCAGTAGTTGTCTGGCAAAGATAGATGCCTTGCTAATTTCTGACCCTCGTAAGGCTTGGATCTAAGACAATTATATAACTTCACATTTGTCATGACCCTTTCTTATTTACGATTTCACCAAAACCCAACTGTCTCGTCTGGATGCACTGGTGACAGCTAGTTTAAAATCCTGGTTGTCCTTAGCCAAACCAACTGACCCCTCGACTCTTTTCAGGTCCAAACACAATTTTGGGCTAGCTCTAAAACTGCCCTTTCTGCTCTACGCCAACTCCAGAATAACCAAAAATTCGATTCTAAGCAATTCCAAGGATCCGGCAATATTAAAGCACGTAATAAGTCGCCCTAGTGAGTCAAATGATCTACAAGCCCGCGTAGACTTCCACAAAAAGTTCCTTACTGGAATCAGCCAAAACGGCAATGGTCTGGGGTATGGCAGTACCACCATGAGCGATGTGGACTTAAAGAAGTCTCTTGCGGGGAGATTACGACAGTAATAGTATGGCTCAAGCTATTGGCCTTCAATGCCAGCATGATTGGACAACAATAGGGGAATTTTGCATTCCGCCTCCAATGCACTGGAAGACATTGTGGCTTGTGGTTCGTGCCAAAAAGGGTTTGACAGTATCCTCCGAATTCCCAATACAGTTTTGCTACAGCGGCTGACGAGAGTTGAAAATGTCAGGAATTCAAGTTCCTGCGATAAGGTGGTCACCGTTACGCCAGATAGGATTTCAACTTATTAATACACTCGTCGTAAAGTCGGTCTATATTCTATCAATATAATTAATATTAATTTGATCTTTTATCCACAGGTTTTCAAGAAACTTGCGACTGAAGAATCTGAATTCATGGAGAATCCGGAAGACGTGACAAAAATACCCACTTTTGGTGACTCCGCCACCCCGTATGAAACTGTCAATGAGTTTTACAGTCATTGGATGTCGTTCTCTACTAATAAAAGTATGTATATATATATGTGTATTTAGTACGAGTATATGTAATTGAATAAAAAGCTGCCATGGAATTCACCGACCGGAGTCGGGCCCATCATAATACTATTATTATTATTATTTATTTATTTATAAGCAATCAAGCAAACTTGATTGTAATATTAGAGTCATGTCCACCCTAGAACGGGCTAGTCCCAGTTGGGTGACAGAATCAAATAAGCTAAAGGTTAGGTTAGGTTAGGATGGAGGTCGATTCGGTCTCTAAGAAGTATAAATTCCCTGAAAGTCTCGGATGCACAGCCCTGCGTCCAGATATAACTCTTCACTCTCTATCTCGGAAGATAGCCCTTATCGTAGAATTAACTGTTCCATGGGAATCAAATATCCCAAAAGACCACGAGTACAAATTAAATAAATACCATGATCTCGCAAATGCCGTCACCCGGAACGGCTTCACTGTTCACCTTCACGCGGTGGAAGTTGGCGCTTGTGGCCTGCCAGCTAAATCTCTATTTCACCTTTTAAAGATCTTGGTCTCACCAGGAAAATAATCAACTCTTTCTTAGAAAAAATATCTAAAACCGCGATTTCCGCATCTCAAATTCTATGGCTTCCAAGGGGGGAGTGAATGGGTGGTAAGGTGAACGCTCACATGTGGCAAGACAGCTGTCCTAAATCTACCACAGCCGGTCATTAGTCCGGAATCCACTGCTCACCCCCCAGAAGTGTAATAACACTACGATAGGCCCGACTTTGGTCGGTGAATTCCATGGCAGCTCCGTTTGTATTTTATTTATTTTAATTTTTTTTAAATTTTACATTAATGAGAATGTTAAACGCAATGACGAATCGGAGTGTAAGAATACATTTCTACTGGAGCAGAATAAAATGTTATTGTGTTGTATTGTGTGCGGCTGTTGCCAGTATTATAAAACTGAAATTCCCTTGTTTTAGCGTTCGTGTGGTTGGACAAGCACGACATTCGCGACGCGCACCGCAAACTCGTCAAGGTGATCGAAAAGGAGCATGCGAAAGTGCGGGCAAACGCGCGCCGCGAACGCAACACCGCCGTTCGCACGCTTGCCAGTTACGCAAGACGCCGTGACCCGCGAGTCAAGACTCACGTCGCTGAATTACGCGCGCGCGCAGAGCAGAATAGAGCAAAGGTAATGGAAAATGTTCTCCTTATAATAACCTTCTTCTCCTTGGTCATCGTCTGAAATAAGGATGTGGTAGATTTCTGAAACCATTTCCTTAGATTATGGAGCTAAGATGTTCGTCTTCAACTTCAACTTCAATTATTATTACAGTAGGGCCATGGTTATCCGAGCCCCGATTAACCGAGTTCCGGGTTATTGAGATCGAAAAGGCCAAGGCTTTTTGTAATTTATATATGTAATTTTGTAATTTATATATGTATGTATTGTATGGTGGCGGATGTGGTGGTGAATGGTTTCGTGCAGCTTGGGCCAGTTCGTTCTCACATCCACTTCGTTCTCGGATCGGCTCAACTCACGATTTAGCTCCTATTCAGAAGCCTCCTCTAGTGGAAGGCTACCTTGGGTAAGACACCCGTGTCTCAGGCCTAAAAGCTGGTGGACCGGTTTCTGCCGGCGGGATTGCATCCCAGCGCCACTGGACGGTTTGTGCACCGTTCGGCGAAGCCAATCGGTTGTACATTCTGACTAATTGCTGAAGGAGTCTGGAGACTATGGTAATACACTGTTTCCTAAGCAGCGGGGTTGGATGTTGCCCTGTTGTCATGCCACTCTTGAAATGACCTTGGGCCACTCGATCCTGTGTGGTACTACGAGCAAAGAACGCCCAGGTCCGCGATAAATTCTAATTGAATTACCGCTATATTTACAACAGGTAGACATCGCTTAAGCGACTTCGGACCTGTAACTAGTCGGGAGGACGGAGGTATCCTGAAGGTTAATTCCAGACAGAGATATCCAGCCAAAAGTGGTAGTTAGGGAGCGAAACTGCCCTCTGGATACCTTTCCCGGTGCCTCGCCATAAGGGGTCGGTCTCTAAATGGTTGCTGGTGAACTAGACAGTAGATTGTCTTGTTCCCAAGTCTTCTATGCTCATCCCACGGCTGAAAGAATGATTATATATCGTTATACCAGCCTGGGGTGACGGGTTCGCCCGTTGTAGTCGACACCTCCCTACTGTATGGATTGTATTACATTTTAACTGATTACATTTAAATATGTAATAATTGTATTTTTTTACTGCATTGACTACGTTTTCATTAATTTTAAATGTTTCCCCCCTATTTAAGACAGAGTCAGTGTTATCTAAGCTTTCGATTATCCGAGGTACCCTCTTCCCCATTACCTAGGATAAGCGAGGTCCTACTGTATTATAATTATTTATTTTGGACAGAAAGCTTTGCTGATACGTCCAGATCAGATCTTGTAATGTTAGTCATAGACAATATGAACAAGTTATTAGGTACAAATCGAGTTTGTATTCAAATTGATTAACAGTGCTTGAATTAATCACTTCAAATGGTAGTTTATTCCACATGTCCACCACTCTGTTTTGCAGAACGTTCTTAAGAGGATTAGATTTAAATTTTGCATGGTTGAGTTTTTTGCTTCGACCTCCAAGATTTGTGTTGACTTTGAATTTGTAAAATAAATAAAATACAAACGGAGCTGCCATGGAATTCACCGACCGAAGTCGGCCCCATCATATAGTGTTATTACACTTCTGGGAGGTGAACTGTGGATTCCGGACTAACGACCGGCTGTGGTAGGTTTAGGACAGCTGTCTTGCCACATGTGAGCGTTCACCTTACCACCCATTCACTCCCCCTTCGAAGCCATAGAATTTGAGATGCGGAAATCGCGGTTTTAGATATTTTTTCTAAGAAGGAGTTGATTATTTTCCTGGAGAGACCAAGATCTTTAAAAAGGTGAAACAGAGATTTAGCTGGCAGGTCACGAGCGCCAACTTCCACCGCGTGAAGGTGAACAGTGAAGCCGTTCCGGGTGACGGCATTTGCGAGATCATGGTATTTATTTAATTTGTACTCTTGGTCTTTTGGGATATTTGATTCCCATGGAACAGTTAATTCTACAATTCTACGATAAGGGCCATCTTCCGAGATAGAGAGTAAAGAGTTATATCTGGACGCACGGCTGTGCATCCGAGACTTTCAGGGAATTTATACTGCTTAGAGACCGAATCGACCTTCGGAATCCAATTTGAAGCTTTCTCGATTATTGAGAAAGGTTTTGTAGTGAAATGTTTTTTGCCTTTAGAGCCACCCCGCACAAACTGTATTGGGGGTTTGGAGGGTACTGTCAAACCCTTGTTGGCCCGAGCCACTGAGAGGCTAATTACCTGGCGAATAACAGCAAGTCCTTGATCTAAGGCCACCTTGCAGCCAGCTCGAATATGCCTGGCTGTGCAAGGGGTATTGCTACAAAGGGGACATGAACTATCCTCGGCAAAGCTCTAACGAGCGAGGTTACTGGGGTCTGGAAGCGTATGCTGAATGGCATTTCAATAAAATTTCAGCATCTCTGGCGTCCAGTCATACAACATTACTTTCCAGTGCATTGGAGGAGGAATGGAAAAGTCTCCAATTGTTGTCCAATCATTCTGGCATTGAAGGCCAATAGCGTGAGCCATACTATTGCTGTCGTAATCTCCCCGCAAGAGAGACTTCTTCAAGTCCACATCGCTCATGGTTGTACTGCCATACCCCAGACCACTGCCGTTCTGGCTGATTCAGCCCTGATACATCGTAATAATTCCCCTCATGGAAAAAACAGGTCCCCTTTTTGTCTTGTTTGTTTGAGATTAGTCAATCGAAGTAATTCCAAGCGATCTTTATAATTCCTATTCTTCAGACCCACTGGCATTTAGGTCGCCCTTCGCTGCACCTTTCCAAGAACATCTACATCTTTGCTTAAGTAGGGGTTCCAGAGCTGATAGCCATACTTAAGAATATGTTCTGGCCTTGTATATCTTTATAGACACCTCTATTGACAGATGTGCAACGTTGCATTTTTTGTGATGATTAAGTATTCGAGTATGCAAATGTTTTTGTTCTCTTAGAAGTCTGATCTTCAGATGTAGGTTGATGTTTCTTCTGCAAAATTTCCTTATTCATCTAAAATAAAGCACTTTTTTCAATGCAGATTTTGCATGGTCTTGCTCTTACTTTAGTTATAGATCAAATAACAGCTAAAGTAAATAATGTTATCAGCTCTGTAAGTTGTAGCTGTAAGTGTATTCACTACTGAATTCCCTGGGCGAAAAGAACAGGGTAGTTCTAAGATGGGTTTCCGGCCATGCAGGAATCGAGGGAAATGAAAAAGCCGTCAAACTTGCCAAGACGGGAGCAAAGGGAACGTTATACGGCCCTGAACCTTGCTGTGGCGTACCAAAAACCCTTGCAATCCTAATGCTCAAAAAAATATGTTTAGAATAATCCGTTAACCACTGGAACAACACGCCAGGGTTGAATCATTCCAAAGCGCTAATTAAGGCTTACAACCGTAAGACTGCCCGTGAGGCCTTATCGCTAAATAGGAACAATCTACGCATACTGGTGAGGGCGCTCACGGGGCATTGTGGCCTGAACAAACGCATGTAGAACCTCAAGCTCCGGGACACGAACCTGTGCAGGTTCTGCCAAGGGGAAGAGGAAAATCCTCTGCTTCTCATGTGCGAGTGTGGCCCGTTGATGCGTAAAAGATACACCCGTTTGCGTGGTCATTACCTCCGACCTGAGAAGGTAAAACAAACTGGCGCCAAAAGCCTGTTGAGGTTCTTAAATAACACGAGGCTTAGCGCAGAACTATAGTAGGTGGCGAACACAATAGATCAGCAATGGTCGCAGTGTTACAAGGCTCATGAAGACCTTAGAAAAGCCCACTTACTTGCCTATGAATTCTACAGGGTCGATTTGGTCTCTAACCAGTATCAATTTTCTGACAGTCTAGGATGCACAACCCTCCATCCAGATATCTAGCAAAACTTTAGATTGGATTCTAAAGGTCAGTTCAGTATCTAATCAGTATCAATTCCCTGAAAGTCTTGATGCACAACACTCCGTCCAGATATAACTCTTTACTCCCTATTGTAGAATTAACTGTAGAAGATGGCTCTTATTGTAGAATTAACTGTTCCATGGGAATCAAATATCCTAAAAGACCACGAGTACAAATTAAACAAATACCATGATCTTGCAATTGCCGTCACCCGGAACTTCTTCACTGTTTTTTTTTCTTTGGTAGTAGTCTTTATTCATAAAAAAGATACAAATTACATGACACAGTTCCCCACTAAGGCTAGTGCCTTTTCAGTGGGTAACTAACAATAATGTGTTTATATCTGACTTATATCTTGATTCGGCAAAAGTTGGTGCTCGTGGCCTGCCAGCCAAACCTCTGTTTTATCTCTTTACAGATCTTGGTCTCTGCAGGAAAATAATCAACTCTTTCCTAGAATAACTATCTAACTACAGTGGAACCTCTCATAACAAGCATAATTCGTTCCAGACTCTTACTCGTTAAGCGAAGCATTTCATCCCACACTTGTTATGAGAGGTACAATTACTCATTATGAGGAATTGTACCTCTGGAGGAGGAACTGCAAATTTCTCGTTATGAGAGGTGCTCAATATGAGAGGTTCCATTGTATTTTCTAAAATAATGTGCAGATGGAGGTGGCGCGAAAGGAGCGTCTGGCTGTGCAGCGCGAAACGCTCCTCGCCGAAGCCGAAGCGGAAAAAGTGCGCCGCGCCGACGAGGATGCGGAATATGTGATGCGGCTTCGCGACGTCGAGAAACAGTTGCAGGAGGAATTCGGAGTCAGCTCCAACGATCAAATGATCACCGATGAAGAGGTATTCACATCATATTTTTATTTTTATTTATTTACTTTTGCCTGCGGCTTGACTTGTGTTAATTTTCTACTTCGAGTGTCACCCTATCGGTTGCTTATTTGAAGAAAGATTTATCATTATCATCGTCATCATTAGCGCTACAACTCATTAGGAGTCTTGCCTTGTCAAGAGTCTCCTTCCATTACACCCTATCCTAGACTTTGGTTTTCCAGTTTGTCTTTCCAGTGCATTTAATATTATTATTTGTTGATGAACTAGCAGCTTAACGCTGATGTGATCATATCTATGAAATTCACTGGTGTTGCTGTTTCCTTTTTTTTCTTCTTTTATATAGGTATCATTTTTTAAATATATATGAAGCCTATTTTTTAATGCGTTTATGGTTGGTTCTTCGATAACTTCCTCGGGCAGTTTATTCCAGCTGTTCACGATTCTGTTTGTCAGAAAGTGCTTTCTTGCTTCAGTTGAAAAGCTTGTAACGTTGGGTTTCAGTCTGTGACCTCTTAAGTGATGGTTTGAATTGAACACAAACTTGCTTTCCAACTCTGGGCAGTCGTAGTGTTGCCTCAGTATTTTGTATGTCTCTATGAGATCTCCTCTGTGTCTCCTTTGCTCCAGAGTTGTCAGTTTGAGGATTTTTAATCTATGTTCATAGGGTGTTTTTCTTAGTGTTTTTGGCAGTTCTGTCGCTCTACGTTGTATACTTTCAAGCAGGTTGATGTCCTTGGCAAAATAAAGATTCCAGATTTGAAAACCATACTCGATCAGAGGACGAATGTAGGTTTTGTAAATTTTTAGAAATGTCTATCGACAACACTTGAAAAGCTTTCTTTAGGTCTTTAAGCACTGATCAAGCTATTGCAGTTTTGGTTTTAGTTCTGCTTAAAGATTTAACTCGCTGAAGATAACTCCGAGCAATTCTAACACCGTTGAGGATCGTAAACATCTCAATATCACCCCTGATCCAATGATCTTTGATTGGAAGGCATTAGCAATCTGCAGAGTCTTTTTGAATATTTCAACTTTTTAAAACCCATCGGTGTCTCGCTCACTCAGCAAGATTCCAGTAAGTACTCAGCAAGGTTCCAGTGCTCACAAAGTAAGGATTCCAGATCTGAAATCCAAACTGTAACATTGGTCTGATGAGGTTTTATGTAATGGCAAAAATATGAGTGTGGCCCGCTGATGCGTAAAAGATATACCTACATGGGTGGTCATTACCTCCAACCTGAGGAGGTAAAACAGTCTGGCGCCAAAAGTCTGCTGTGGTTCTTAAGTGACGCGAGGCTTAGCGCAGAACTAAAGTAGGTGGCGAACACAATAGATCAGCAATGGTCGCAGTGTTACAAGGCTCGTAAAGACCTTAGAAAAGCCCCACTCAACAAATAATAAATAATGGCATAAATAAGGCTGTTAAGAATGATTAGCGGATGGGGTACATAATTCAGTTGGCTTGTTTATCATTATCATCTGTAAGAATAGTAATATCACTTTAACGGGAAGTGCCTTTTGCCTCTCACCGTGCCTTAACCTTTTGGAAGCCAGTCACGCAAAATTTTCGAAGCCCTCGAAATTTTTTATGTAGAAGGTGTGTGCAAGCATAGTAATATATAAGGGTGGCTTATTCAATGGAAGGCTTCAATGACAGGCATTTACCGCAGTGGAGGGAGAAATAGAGCCGATAATTGTATAAATACGGCTATAATACGGATAATACTAAAAACGCCGATCGGTGTGCGTTGCCACCTAGGGATTAAACTTTAACAATGGTTTAATTTGTTATTTTGCAGTCTGGCAATGACGACGACGAGTATGCCGGGGCGAAAACAACTGAAGGCCAGCGCTCGTCCGACGACGGGGCTGCGGAGGGGACAATAGATGGTCTGTCGAAGAACCAGCGCCTGTACTGCTCGGCCTGTCGCAAGCCTTTCAACACGGTGCCCGCATTCCAGAACCACGAAAAGAGCAAGAAACATCGCGAGAACGTCGCCAAGATGTCGCTGAATGAAGAAGTGCGATTGTCGAGCGACGACGACACATCGCTGCCTTCGGAAGTGAGTGTTTTATTATTATTTTTACAGATTCAAATGAAATCATGCAAACAGATTCTTACTGGTGACACACTAAACCGGTTACAACATACATATGTTATTTATTTGTTTATTCACTTATTACAAATCAACATTACAGAAAAACCAATGCATTGGAAACTTTAAATAACTAGATGACCTGGTGAACTTCGTCCCACCTAAAATTGTTTTGATTGTAACTCTGCATAAGCGTTTATTGATCCTAATCAACCTTCCAAATTCAATTAATTGAAATCTATAATATGGCCGAATCATGTACGGTTTGAGTTTCGTTTGGTGATTAAATGAAAGTCGTTTGTAATTAAAATAAATTCAATGTATTTAATTTACATGATGAAATATAAATGCTTTTTCGACTTTTCCGACTTTTTCGGCTTTTTCGACTTTTTCAACTTTTTCGACTTTTTTGACTTTTTGGACTTTTTTGACTTTTTCGACTTTTTTTTACTTTTATTCGACTTTTCCGAATTTTTGACGTTTTAGACTTTTTTGACTCTTGACTTTTCGACTTTTTGAAATTTTACACAATCGCATGGAATGAATAACAGTTATGGATGGCGCAGCTGTCAAACAACAGGATCGCCGCGAACGCCATCTATTGAAAGTGGCCCATTTCCCAAAATGACCAATTTCGATTTTTTCGATTTTCAGTTGTTTCTTTTAATTTTTCCTAAATATTTTTTTTTGTAAACCACCCCTGAATCAAGACAAACAAAACAAAAAAAATATAATTCAAATCGGTAGTAATTTTTGAGATCTTGCGAGACTAAGGCACGGCGATTCATTTTTATATATAAGATAAAGATTTCAACTAGTAACTATACAAATAGGGTGTCGCGTAAAATACCAGCTATCATATAAATAATTATTTGCTTGTAAGTTGGCGGTAAAAAAATCAAAATCTGGTGTCATTGAGTTAATGTCGTTTAAGCGCTGCCAAGCATGCGTCAACAATTTTCACCTTGTAAGGTTAATGCACGAGAACAGCTCCGCAAAAAGATCGAGCATGAAGATTTTTTTTTTATTTGTCGTGTGGGGCTTTTCTAAGGTCTTTATGGGCCTTGTAACACTGCAACCATTGCTGATCTATTGTGTTCGCCACCTACTATAGTTCTGGCTTTTGGCGCCAGATCGTTTTACCTCCTCAGGTCGGAGGTAATGCCCACCCAAGTGGATGTACCTTTTACGCATCAGCGGGCCACACTCGCGCATGAGGTGCAGGAGAGTTTCCTCTGCCTCTTGGCAGAACCTGCATATTTTTGTCTCGGAGCTTGAGGTTGAACATGTGTTTGTTCAGGCCACAATGCCCTGTGAGCGCCCTCACCAGTATGCGTAGATTGTTCCTATTTAGCGATAAGGCCTCACGGCCCGTCTTACGGTCATAAGCCTTAATTAGCGCTTTGGAATGATTCAACCCTGGCGTGTTGTTCCAGTGGTTGACGGATTGTTCTAAACATATTCGTTTGAGCATTAGGTTTGCAAGGCTTTTTGGTACACCACAGCAAGGTTCAGGGCCGTATAACGTTCCATTTGCTTCCGTCTTAGCAAGTTCGTCGGCTTTTTCATTTCCCTCGATTCCTGCATGGCCGGGAACCCATCTTAGAATTACCCTGTTCTTTTCGCCCAGGGAATTCAGTAGTGATACGCAGTTTTGCACTAGCTTTGAATTAACCATAAGAGCTGCCTTGCTATCCGAGCATGAAGATAATCATTAGGCAAAAAAAACACCTTAACTAACAAGCTAAGGTTATCAGTTTTACCTCGAATCAGATTAATAAATAGTAAAAACACATTTAAAAAAAAACAAGCTTTTATTAAAAAATGCTCTCTCCCTAGCGATCCCTGGGTGCAGCAGCCATGTCATAGTGGAACTTACAACGGGCTATCATAATTGAATGCTATAAAGAATTTCGTTTTTGTGCTGTTGACCATTGAGGAGTCCCCTCGTTAGAAGCCAACGCTGGTCGCAGTATCCCAGTCGCAGTGACACTCAGAACAGGCTATCATAATTGAATGCGTATACAAATATTTTTTTCTGTGCTGTTAACCGTTGAGGAGTCCCTTCGTCAGGAGCCGACCCTGGGCAGCAGCAGCCATATCATGGTAAAATTTAGAACGGGCTATCATAATTGAATACGTATACAAATTTTCGTTTCTGTGCTGTTAACTGTGGAAGAGTAGCCTGATTGTAGAATCCTGGTTGTAGAATCAGGTCATGCTCACCATAAAAATGCATTGTCATCGGAACTGACTCGGGAATGACTCAATTCCAAACGTTTTTATTGAAATTAGTGGTTACACAGTATATCGGAAAGACCGCACAGGAAGCTATGGTGGAAGAGTTGCGATTTATGTTGCAAACAGACATAAGGACATACCTATAATAGCCAAAATAAATGAAAATTATATTAAATCATCAGTCGAAGCGCTATGGCTAGATGTAAATATAAACAGCAACAATTTTCTAATTGCAGCAGTCTACCGACCCACAGTATACCATGTTCAAGAAAGTGATCAAATTCTGTTCCACAATATTAAGAAAGCCTCCGAAAACAACACAGTAATTATAGCTGGAGATTTTAACCTGCCGCACATAAAATCGAACTCCACTACGGATATATTAGGCTGTACGGCAGTTGAAAGACTTTTTCTTGAAATATACCCATGACACCAATATTTCTCAACTTGTCAACCAACCTACAAGATATCGAAATAACCAAATATCCCTCTTAGATTTAATATTGAGCAATGATGATGGTTTGATAACCAAGATTGATTACTTAGGACACATTGGCAAAAGCGATCACACAGCGCTGCTGGTCAACATCCAATTGGTAATAAACAGAACTCTGGATAAAAGTAACCACTACAGAAAGAACTACCGAAAGGCAAACTTTTCTATAATTAACAATAAGATTATAGAGTATTCAAAGATGGACTTACCTTGTGATGACATTATCAAAAACTGGATACAGTTTAAAAATATCTAACACAAAATTTAGATAGTAATACTCCCTCTAGCAATAGAAGTGCTTTTATTAATACACCATGGGTAAACAAGGATATTATTAAACTCTCCTATAAGAAGAGAAAGCTATGGGATAATTACAAACTGAACCGAAACCCTGCATCATACCGAGAATACAGAAGTGCAACAAACCCACTTCAATCAGATATCCTGGCATCGAGGTGGGAATTCGAAAAGAACCTTGTTGACTCAGGTTGTAAGCCCTTCTACAGTTACATACATTGACAATTAACGTCAAAAATTTCTTATTCGCCATGCTTACGCGACAATACACAATATTATTACTAGTTAACCCTCACAAGTTGCAAACATTTTTCGCAAAACAGTTCTTCAGTACCTTTGTAACTGAACCTACAGGACCACTGTTGCCCATAAATGTATTACCTAGGGTGCGAAACGCATTCGAATCTGTAAGCATCACAGCAGAAATTGTTGAGACACATCTGAAAAAACTAAATATAGAATCTGCAATGGGTGCTGACTGCAATCTACCATCTGTGCTCTTAAACAACTGCGCTTCAACTTTAAGTTTTCCCTTGGCTAAATTGATGCAACAATCATTATGTACTGGCAAAGTGCCGTCGGATTGGAAGTATGCAGTGGTGACACCAATTTACAAGAAGGGTGACAAGCTGAGTGCATCCAACTATCGTCCCATTAGCCTGTGAGGGACCACCCCTCACTAGACTCCAATTCCTCTAGAGTGAGGGAGTGGTGTCATCAAGGGGTTTTCTCCGTAGTAAAAGTCGTTCTTACTGATGTTGAAGTAGTTTATTGCAGAACGTAGTTGATGGTTGCCAGATGTAACGCTTCGAAGAGTAAGTCGCGGTGCGTGTAGTGTGTGAATGAAGATGATGATCGCGGCTGAGTAGTTGAAGATTGATATCGTGGATAATGAAGTGACTGATCGATGATGATGATGCGAGGTATAAACGCGGCGGTTGTCGACTCGAAGATGATTGACCGGTGTGAGCGCGGAGAGTGACAACTCGAGGATGATCGCGAAGTACTATGCGTGGCGGAGGATCGCCAGAGGATGATGTACCGGTGTGGCTGACTGGCCAGAGGATGATAAATAATTGGTCGAATGTATGGGCTTATATAGCGCATTAAATGATGCAATGCCGTAGGCGTGGGGGAAGTGAGTGTGTCCGATTGAATCGATCAGGAGAATTGATATGAATCATCAGCTTGCGACTGCATTAATTGCCGAAATTAGGTGGAATTCAATGTCAGTTGCGCGTGTAGAATTAAGTGTGTTTGCGGATATGGATTTCTAGAATCTAATTCTTTTGTTGACTCGATATGTTGGACGAAGTACCAACAAGCCTCACCAGCAGAAACACCACACTCAAAAATTCTGAAACGGGTTCTAGAAGAAATACCTCTTCTGGACGCACCCATGGACAGGATAATATGCCATCATGTCTTTGATCGAAGATACAATATCCAACTCATTGCAGAACCAGCAGATCACTCTGGTACAAATGAAGTAAGGATATACACAGATGGCTCCAAAACCACTCAAGGTACCGGAGCCGGCGTCTTCTCAAATGATCGAAACATCAAAATATCAACTACCCTAGGCAACCTAAACACGATCTTCCAAGCAGAATGCATTGGCATCACCAGAGCAGCACAAGCAGTTGCAGCCAAAGATGTCGGAGACCTAAGCTTGAAATTTGTCTCCGACAGTGCCTCCGTGCTACAAGCGCTAGCAAAAAATACTATAACCTCTGTCCTTGTACTGGAATGCCACAATGCGCTTCAATCCATTGCAGGGTCAAATAGAGTTTCCCTGCAATGGATTAAAGGGCACAGCGACTCACTGGGAAACGACGCGGCAGACGAACTGGCCAAAAGGGGATCAAAGGAAATATTATATGGACCGGAACCCTTGATGCCCATTCCCCAGGCCCAAATAAAAACATGGCTACGCAGGAACACCGAAGAAACCCACCTTACAGAATGGAAAAAGAACGCAGGATGCAGGCAAACAAAGAACGCGGTTCCGGAAGCGTCCAAAAAACTTGCCCGCAACCTCACCAGATTAAAAAGGGACAAAATCCGTAAAGTCATAGGTACTATGACAGGCCACTGTCCCCTAAACAAACACCTGTTTACCATAGATGTGACAGACAGCCCTCTATGCAGAGGATGCATGGAGGAAGAAGAAACGCCACAGCATGTGCTCATGGAATGCAGGAGCGTGGCAGAGCAACGGGCAAGAATACTACAATCTCCAGCATCTGTCCCGGAGGCCTGTAGCAACCCAAACAGACTGCTAACCTTCTGGGACAGCCTGGGTTGGCTGGAGTAACATAAATAGAAACATGAGCCACGCACAACGGCCCAATCAAGAGGCCAAGTGCGGGAAAAAGCCCAGACTAACTAACTAACTAACTAACTAACTAACTAAGCCTCACCAGCATCACCAGTAAGGTTATCGAACAAATCATCGTCAAAGGACTGCGACTTTTCCTTTCCCAGCAGAACATCATCATTGAGGAACAACACGGATTTGTACCAGGTCAATCTGTCGTAATGAATCTCATTCAATGTCTCAATGAGTGGACTTCAAGTTGGGATAAGGGAGACCCTGTGGACGTAATATATTTGGATTACGAGATGGCCTTCGACCGACTCCCTATAAACTGCCTCCTTCTCTGCATCTGGGGGTGAGAGTTTGTGCATCTGGGGGTGAGAGGAAGTGGTTTGAGATGGATTACGGACTTTCTTACTAATCGCACCTTTCAAGTAAGGGTGGAAGCAGCTTTATCGGACTCATATAATGTCCTCAGTGATGTACTGCAGGGATCGGTTTTGGGGCCAGTGTTATTCATCCTATACTTAACAGACCTATGAGCTAATATATCAACAAGCATGAGTCTTTACGCAGACGATACGAATAAATATGCAAATCCACTACTCCGTAGCTGCAGCTTACAGATAGACCTCAACAAACTCAGCGCTTGGACATCGGAATGGCTCCTAACTCTTAATGCTGAAAAATGTGTTGTTCTTCATCTCGGTAAAAAGAACCCTAAGCAGCCGTACTTTCTGGAAAAGACCTGTCTTAGTGCTGTGAAAACACAAAGGGATCTTGGTGTAATAGTCACCGAAGACCTAAAATGGGACGAAAACGTGACTGCATTGGTAAAGAAAGCAAACTCTCTATTGCTCCTTATTCAGAGAGCTATCACAGAGGAACTGATGCTGAAAATCTATAAATCATTTGTAAGACCCATTTTGGAACACGCCTATCAGATCTGGAATCTATACTTTAGGAAGGATATCGATCTTCTAGAGAAGGTCCAGCGAAGAGCGACTAAATTGCCTTTTAACTTGAAGCATCTAACATACGAGAAAAGATTGTCGGCTCTCGGTTTGACCACACTGGAGCAACGCAGGGCACGGGGTGACTTAAACGAGACATATAGGATCCTGACTGTATCATATGACGTTCCTGGGTTGCAGACTATCTACACCATGAACACTTAACACACATCTGCCTGGGCATCATCTAAAACTCCAGCGTGAATCATTCCATTCAAATCCCAAGAAAAATTTCCTCAGCAGTAGAGTGGTGAACGAATGGAATGCTCTCCCAAGTGAAGTGATCAATGCCAAAAGTGTCAATGACTTTAAAAATAAACTGGACTTATTCCACAAAAAGTGTAATGCGAGCACGGAATCAGCATAAGCTGGCTGCCTGTTAAATATATAATAATAATAATAATAATTACTGAACCAATGTGTAAAATGTCAACTTCATAGGATAAGAGGAAGTGGTTCTAATTCAGCTTGCAACATTTGACCTAAACAAACATACATACATACTAACTAACATACATTGCAATATAAATAAAAGCTAGTAAAAATGTAGAACATTTTCAGCATTTCCCTTCAGAGACAGAGAGATTTATATCCATCCATGCCTGTGATAAATGCAGTCGGATACAAAAATGGATAATATCCGTACTGCTTGAAGTACCAACAAGTAGTTTGTCATGTTGTGTAATCCAACCACGCGAGTTGGTGTTTCTTCAGCGGCGAGCGTTCGCCATTGGCAGATGGTTGGCGTTGCGTTGCGGGTGCGGCGTCATCGAACGGTTAATGTGGAGCGACGTGGAAATAGAGATTATCAAATATGAAGATTCCTTTATCTCACCCATTTTTGGTCCGTTTGCAGATATTGTTTTTTGGAGGAGAATGCCCAGAATTTTTATGTGGTGAACCTTATTTTTAGATGGTGAACCTTTCCAGCTCGAATACAGCGGAATTACACTGATTTGAATTTATTTCTACCGAGTGATATATAAATTGGTTTGTAGATATTGGAAATATATCCAATACATTATCTATTTTTACTTTGCAGAAAAGAGCCATACGATCCATTTATTGTTTAAACTCCCGAGCATCGCTTAAAGAGAAATTTAAAGAGATCAATATTCTGACGGTTTATAGTCAGTATATATTCGATAACATAATGTATGTTCGTAAAAACTTGCACAGGTTCCGTAGGTTGGGTGACATTCACAATAGGAACACCAGGTTCAAAAATAAACTAGCTATTACAGGCTCTAGGTTAGCAAAAGTGAGTAAATCTTTCATTGGAGACGGTGTTCGCTTTTATAACACTGCCCGAGAAACTAACCCTTTTACCAGACTCTAAATTTAGAAAAATTGGTAAAGATACTTTGTGCTCTAAAGGCTATTATAAAATTGAAGATTTTGTAAGCGATACATTGGTCTGGTCAAGTCGTTTTTGTGTAACATAGCTATGAAAACCTTTGTAAAGTGTTATTATTATTACGTAAAGCCATTGATTATATAGTGTAGTAATCAATGGTAAAGCCTACAAGCAAGGCATAAATGTCTAGAAACATAAAACGTTCGTAAAGTACTGTAAGTCTACTTCGAATAAAAATCTATCTATCTATCTATCTATGTATATAAATATATAAATAAATTAGATATATAAATTGGACCTTGGTTTGAAATTAGCGTTGCCACATTCCTAGTTTGGTTTCGACTAGCCTAGCTATGTAAGGTTAAATAAACGCATCCGGTAAAACTCACACTTGACTCGTTTTGTTTTTTTTTTTTTGAACAGGTGACCGAGAGCGTAAAGAAGAAGAAGAAGAAGAAAAAGAAGAAGCAGGAGAATGCGACGACGCTGGACCCGAGCGACTTGGACCAGTCCAACGACGACCGCAGCTTTGCGGAGCTACAGGGCGGCCGCAAGGCCAGGAAATTGGACCGCAAGATCCGTCTGCTGGCGGGAAAGCGCGACCCGACCGACGAACGCGATTCCGAGTCGGAAAACGCGGCGCTCAACGGGCGGCCCACCGACAGCACGGCGGACGACGTGTCGCCCGACCTGCCCGACTCCATCGAGACCTCGGAGGTGGAGAAGTCGCGGGCGCAGAAAGCCCCGGCCAAGAAAGCTCCGAGCGGGGAAACCGAGGCGGAGCGATCGTGCGCTGTCTGCCGCGAGAAATTCTCCTCTAAAAACAAGCTCTTCGATCATTTGAAGAAGACGGGACATCAAGTAGCGCTGGGCGCAATATCTTCCACCTCCGATATCAAAATGAAACGACGCAGCAAAAGATAGACGCAAATCAACGATAGAAATTGTTTAATTATATTTAATCAATGATAAATTATGAATATTTCTCTCAAAATGCTACAGGTTCCAAATTTAAAAAAAAAAAGACATTTCTTTATTGAATCGAAGTGATTTACGAGATGTGGCTATAATAATAATATCCTTGCCGAGGATAGTTCTTGTCCCCTCTGTAGCAATACCCCTTGCACAGCTAGGCACATTCTAGCTGGCTGCAAGGTGGCCTTAGATCAAGGACGGTACACTTACCGCCATGACAAAGTTCTCGCTGTTATTCGCGAGGTAATTAGTCTCTCAGTGGCTCGTGCCAACAAGGGTTTGACAGTATCCTCCAAACCCCCAATACAGTTTGTGCGGGATGGCTCTAAAGGCAAAAAACATTTAACTACAAAACCTTTCTCAATAATCGAGAAAGCTACAGATTGGATTCTGGAGGTTGATTCGGTCTCTAAGCAGTATAAATTCCCTGAAAGTCTCGGATGCACAGCCCTCCGTCCAGATATAACTCTTTACTCTCTATCTCGGAAGGTGGCTCTTATCGTAGAATTAACTGTTCCATGGGAATCAAATATCCCAAAAGACCACGAGTACAAATTAAATAAATACCATGATCTTGCAAATGCCGTAACCCGGAACGGCTTCACTGTTCACCTTCACGCGGTGGAAGTTGGCGCTCGTGGCCTGCCAGCTAAATCTCTATTTCACCTCTTTAAAGATCTTGGCCTTTCCAGAAAAATAATCAACTCTTTCTTAGAAAAATTATCTAAAACTGCGATTTGCGCATCTCAAATTCTATGGCTTCGAAGGGGGAGTGAATGGGTGGCAAGGTGAACGCTCACATGTGGCAAGACAGCTGTCCTAAACCTACCACAGCCGGTTCGTAAGTCCGGAATCCACTGCTCACCCCCCAGAAGTGTAAAAAAAAAATAGTATTATGATGGGCCCGACTCCGGTCGGTGAATTCCATGGCAGCTCCGTTTGTATTTATTTATTATATAACAAAACTAATGCTGTAAAACATTTTATTCTAAATTTATACATATTTATTCATTAACCCCTTCAATATACATGATATAGAATTTTTAACGGGCGAACCCATCACCTCAGGAAGTTTTAACGATATTAGATCGCTCTGTCTCCCATGAGGTAAGCGCAGAAGACTTAGCACGAATAACAATCCACTGTCTAGTTACGCCACCTGCCTGTCTGAGGCCAATGCTTTACGGCAAGGCACCGGGATGGTATCCAGCGCAGAGCCTCGCCCCCTGACTACCAGTTAGGATATCTCCGTCTGGAATTAACCTTCAGGATACCTCCTGCCTCCTAACTGATTACAGGATCGAGGTCGCTTGCGCGATCCTTGTCCCTTACGTAGCGGTGATGCGGTGTCTACCGAATCTAACGCGGACCACGGCATCCTTTGCTTGGCTTATTCACCCTGGATTGGGTGGCCGAATGGTCGTTTCAAGAACAGTTGCCATAAGGTTAACAACTACCTCCGCTCTATAGGAAACATTACTGTTTCCAGACCCCCGGCTGTTATTCAGAATGCACAATCGATTGCATGGCGCCGCACGGTACGCCCGAATGTTGACTCCTAGGGGAGACTGACCTGCAGGCTAGCATCTTACCCTGACTCTCACTTCTTCGTGGAAGCCACCGGATGGGTGTTGACCCATGAGTATGACCAACCCTGAACAAATGGGTCTTTGTTGCCAAACTGCAACAGGGCCCATTAGCTCCCGAAGTCTTCCTCTGTGAGCTCCTTTATGACGGGTGCCGCTTTTTCTTTGTCTTGATCTTGTTACTCTTAACCCTTAGAAAGCTAGCCATGGCAATGAAACTTACGACGGCATGTGCACGGTGTTAGTGCACGCATACTAATGTACGAGTATAATGGTGGCTTATTCAATGAAGGGGACTTTTTTCGCATATATAATTGCATAAATACTGAGATCGGCCGTCCGCGAGTTGTCGCAACGAAAAATCCATTGATCGGTGGTATTAGCATTCTAGCAGTTAATGCAGATTTGACCTCGAGGAATAAGAAGAAGAAGTTTGGTTTTCCAAGAACTTTGGGTCGTTTAATAGCATTCATAGAGTCGAAGTTCAGTTGTGTCAGTTGTGATTTCAGGCACTGTTTTCGCTCACAGTTTTTGCATGTGAAAATTATTATTATTATTATTATTTTAATTATATTATACACTAGCAGCTTAAGGCTGATGCGTGTATATCACATGCACTTGTTTTTAAACTTGTGACTGTTTTGCACTAAGAAAATTGTCCGGTTTATTTTTGAAGCTATTGACAGAGATAGCACTGATCACATCCTCTGGCAACGCATTCCAAGCATCCACTACACGATTTGTCAAAAAATATTTCCTGGGGTTCGATGCTGCAATTGTCTTATTTAGCTTCAACGAATGTCCACGCAGTTGCTTATTGGTGTTCAGGGTATACATGCTCTCGAGGTTGGGCACACTGTAATAACCGTGAAGCATTTTGTAGCTTTCTATTAAGTCTCCTCGCTGCCTACGTTCCTCTAATGTTGTCAGGCGAGGTTCTTTCAATCGTAATTCGTATGGTTTGTTCCTCAGCGATAGCACCAACTTTGTTGCTCTTCTCTGAACTCTTTCCAGGTGCTCTATATCCTTCCGAAAGTAAGGATTCCATACCTGGTAGGAGTATTCGAGGAGCGGGCGAATCTAGGTTTTATAGAGCTTGAGGAAAAGTTTACTGGTGATAGTGGAAAAAGCTTTTCTTATTAAATATAGAAGTGAGTTTGCTCTCTTAACTATTTCGATTATGTGGGTTTCCCATTTGAGGTCCCAGGAGATAGTGATGCCGAGGTCTTTCTGGGTCATAACTGACTGTACTGTTTTCCCCTTAATCGTATATGCTAGCAGTGGATTTCTAGATCCGATATGTAGGACAGTGCATTTATCTGCATTGAGAGAAAGCAGCCATTCCTTGGTCCACTGCACTGTAGAGTTAAGGCTGTCTTGGATGTTCTGGTTAGCTATGAGTGGGTTTGCGAAAAACTTGGTGTCGTCGGCAAATAGAGCAAAATCTAATTCCATAATTGCTTTTAGGTCAGTCAGGAATATACCAAATGCAATAGGACCCAGCACTGAACCTTGGGGGACTCCACCGAGGACTTTATGCGGTTCAGAATGACATTCTCCAACTCTCACTGTGAACGTCCTACCAGTTAGAAAGTCTTGCATCCACGCCAGTAGCTTTCCACGGATTCCGATTGCGATGTAAAATTTGCCTTACACGTTCCTACAGTTTTAGCAATTGTATGAATAGTTAACCGACGGTCACTTTTTTACAGTGGAACTACCGCCCAGAGACGACTGGCTAAAAAGCCAACTGCAATGGGAGGCCGGTAGCCTTAAATGGTATACTGATGGGTCCAAATCGGGACTTGACGTAGGCTGCGGTATATATGGAGACCGACCAAACTTCGAAAGAAGTGTAAACTTGGGAAAATACGCCTCCATATTCCAAGTGAAGGTATACGCCATTATTGAATGTGCGGATATCAACCTCCATAAGAACTATGCCAACCACCGTATCCACTGGGATAGCAAGGCAGCTCTTATGGCACTAGCCTCGAATACCATTAATTCAAAGCTAGTGCAAAACTGCATATCACTACTGAATACCCTGGGCGAAAAAAACAGGGTAATTCTAAGATGGGTTCCCGGCCATGCAGGAATCGAGGGAAATGAAAAAGCCGACGAACTTGCTAAGACGGGAGCAAAGGGACCGTTATACGGCCCTGAACCTTGCTGTGGCGTACCAAAAAGCCTTGCAAACCTAATGCTCAAACAAATATGTTTAGAACAATCTGTTAACCACTGGAACAACACGCCAGGGTTGAATCATTCCAAAGCGCTAATTGTAAAACGGCCCTTGAGGCCTTATCGCTAAATAGGAACAATCTACGCATACTGGTGAGGGCGCTCACTGGGCATTGTGGCCTGAACAAACACATGTTCAACCTCAAGCTCAGAGACACAAAAATGTGCAGGTTCTGCCAAGGAGCAGAGGAAACTCCCCAGCACCTCATGTGCGAGTGTGGCCCGCTGATGCGTAAAAGATACACCCACTTGGGCGGTCATTACCTCCAACCTGAGGAGGTGAAACAATCTGGCGCCAAAAGCCTGCTGCGGTTCTTAAATGACACGAGGCTTAGCGCAGAACTATAGTAGGTGGCGAACACAATAGATCAGCAATGGTCGCAGTGTTACAAGGCTCATAAAGACATTAGAAAAGCCCCACTCAACAAATAAAAAAAATAAAAAATAACCGACGGTTAGATCGGATCAGAATACTGATATTTTCTGAACAGACCTCGTGCATGGGTGTCATGTCAATTTGAAGGGAAACCAAACTTCTCACAAGATAATACCACCTTGATCAAAAAGTATCTGGAATTTATTTAGGACATCGAAAATACAAGTTTATTCATCAAAATTGATATTGTCCCCTTCAAAGTAATCTTCCTCCTCAACAAACCTCAACAAACTCAGCGTTTGGACATCAGAATGGCCCCTAACTCTTAATGCTGAAAAATGTGTTGTTCTTCATCTCGATAAAAAGAACCCTAAGAAGCCGTACTTTCTGGAAAACACCCGTCTTAGTGCTGTGAAATCACAAAGGGATCTTGGTGTAAGACCTAAAATGGGAAGAAAACGTCACTGCATTGGTAAAGAAAGCAAACTCTATTGTTTCTAATTCAAAAAGCTTTTAACCATATCACAGAGGAACTGATGCTGAAAATCTATGTCATTTGTAAGACCCAGTTTGGAACATGCCTATCAGATCTGGAATCCATTCTTTAGGAAGGATATGCATCTTCTAGAGAAGGTCCAGCGAAGAGCAACTAAATTGCCTTTTAACTTGAAGCATCTAACATACAAGGAAAGATTGTCGGCTCTCGGTTTGACCACTCTGGAGCAACGCAGGGCACGGGGTGACTTAAACGAGACATATAGGATCCTGACTGTATCATATGACGTTCCTGGGTTGCAGACTATCTACACTATGACCACGTGAATTATTCCGTTCAAATCCCAAGAAAAAATTCCTCAGCAGTAGAGTGGTGAACGAATGGAATGCTCTCCCACGTGAAGTGATCAATGCCAAAAGTGTCAATGACTTTAAAAATAAACTGGCCTTATTCCACAGAAATTGTAATGCAAGCACGGACTCAGGCGCATCGGCTTAAGCTGCCTGCCTGTTAAATATATAATAATAATAAAAATAATAGTAATAATAATAAAGTACTCCCCATCGACTGCAACGCACTTATGCCAGCGCTTGATCCAATCCTCGAAACATGTCGATTTTCGTAATGGCCATCAGAGCGGTCAGCGATTTTTCCATGACCTTATCTCGGGTGCTGTAATGCGTCTTAAGTCGACCGAATAGGAGAAAGTCGCAGGGAGCCAAATCAGGCGAATTCGGTTGCTGCTGGGTGGTATTTGTTTTGTTTTTAGCCAAAAAGTCACGGATAATGATCGTATTGTGCGACGGTGCATTATCCTGGTGCAAAATCAACGAGTTGTTTGCCGACAAATCCGTATTTGTTTTTTGCGAATTGCTTAACGCAAACGTCTTATAACACCCAGATAATACTCCTTGTTGACGGTCTGGCCTTCTGGAAGGAATTCATGATACACAACACCCTTGTAATCCATAAAAACTAAGCGTCGCCTTCTTTATCGACTGAAACGGACGTGGTTTTTTCGGTCGCAGTCCGTTCGGTGCACGCCATTCACTCGATTGATGTCTGGATTGCGTATCATACTCGTAAATCCACGTCTCGTCTCCAGTAATAATCCGTTTGATGAATGTTGGGTCGGATTCAGCTTTGGAAATCATATCTTTTGCGACGTCAACGCGGTATGTATGAAATTCCCTTTTTTGTATGAAATTCAGGTCTTTCGGCACCAGTTTTGCTGCAGCATTTTTAACAACTTATGCAATTATAATTATTTATTTATTTTATTTTTTCTGATATCAGATAACTGCACTCTATCGGAAAACGTTGAAATTATTCCGAATCATTTGCGGCTGCGGAAGCAAATGATTCGGAATAATTTAAACGTCTTCCGAGAGAGCGCCGCCGCGCACAAATTTTTTATTCGATAAAGCAAAAAACCGGATTATTCGAAAAAAACGTAAATAAAAAGATAGATAATTAAATTATCTTTAAAATGGTGCAGGTTTCATAATAATACGCCAGATAGTATTTGCGTAGTAGTCGTTTTTGTGTTCGGTTAGACCTAATTTCACAAATTAATTACATTATGTAATATAAACAAAGTCTAAAATATTCAAAGCTAAGAATATTAGGAAAATGTTCTTGTTTAACATATATTTTTTTCGAATCGTAAGCAGTACTCGTTTAGATTTAATTAACAGTTTAAAATCATTAATTTTCGTTTAGAAATTTCTTCATTCGGTCGCCGCGCTCGCCTAGGCCCGCGATAAAAGCTATGCAATAGCTTAAAAAGAAAATTAAAATCAGGAGACTGGGAGCGCCAGACGGTGGTGATTCCTAATACTTTTTGATCAAGGTGGTATATCACTTTTATCACTAACATCATGAATACTTATTTATTTGATCAAATTCTTATTATTTCTAATCATAGTCTCATTGTATAAATAATGTATTATAACAGCCTAATATCCACTCTATTAATGTGAAAATATTTTTTTTAAATGTAATTATTCAATTTCAATTCCTGTATATATAGAATAAACTCTCAAATTTATGATGCAGTTTTACTACCTTTCTTATACTAATTTATTTCATCAGTAATCTGATGATGATGCCCTCCTCATCATGATCCGACGACGGCGACCTCTTGGTTGACAGGACTTCTTACAAGTCCGGTCCGATGTTCAAAAACTAGAGGTCATCTGCGCGTGAATAGTTTACAGTGAGTAAGCGGTTGCGCTGGTGCAGACTCACTCTCTCGTCCCTGCAATCCGTGCGCCAATGGAGCGGAGATCCGCCAGGATTGGAGGAAAGAGGGATGCAGTTTCTGGCCGCCGGTTTCTAGCCATTAACCGGACGCCCTAGGCCTTCCACGATGCCGTGATGTCCCGCCGCTTCCGCCAACATCCGTCGCTTATAAGATATCGAGTTGCGTTCTTCGCCGAGCCAGTCTTCGTACACTATGCGGCAATCAGAGCTGTCCACCGAAGCGTGCATGCCCCCCTAGACCAGGTTTAGTCCACGAGCCGACGTGGTTTACCGCGGTGTGGCTGCTGCGTGTACAACAGCTACTTGGAGCCACTGGTGAGAGATTTGTAGAACGCCTGTGGACCAGTGTGGTTCTCCACCCTCCGTAACGAGAGCCGGCTGAAGTAACCTGACAGGTGCTACCACTAGACGCTCTAATACACCGCAATCAGTAATCTATACTAATAACAAAGCTAAAGAGTTTGTTTTTTAGTTTAAACGCGCTAATCTCTGGAAGTACCAGTCGAATTAGAAAAATTCTTTCTGCATTTAATAGTACAATTCTTGAGGGAGGTTATAGGATATTCAAAATCACATTACGACCCTTACCAATTCCCTTACCCTACCTACCACCACAGCCGGTTCGTAAGTCCGGAATCCACTGCTCACCCCCCAGAAGTGTAAAAAATAGTATTATGATGGGCCCGACTCCGGTCGGTGAATTCCATGGCAGCTCCGTTTGTATTTATTTATATTACCGGTCCATCATTCTCAATTTGTGTTAAAATGTTTTAGGAACGCTAGTCCTGGAATGGGTTTATCCCAGTTGGGCGGTGTTGAACAGGTATAGCTATGATGAATTCACTCAGTTAAGGTTTTGCCATCCGTTATCGTCTATATAATTTAGCATTGACAATGGTATTTGATAGTGACTTTAACATAAATAAATAAATTTGTATATTTCTTCCCATTGTGTAACTTTCCATCGTGAATATCATGAGGGTTCACTTGAAGGATGATGTTTTAGCTGAGCATTTATCCGAACTCTACTCAAAATGGGATATGGAAAATATCACGATTGCGAGGGGGAAATGGCCATTCCTGCAGGGCAAGGACAGTAAAGATGATCCTCGCAGACCTTACAGCCAGAATATACTGATAATTACTGATACGCTGATATAAAGCAGAAATCTATGGACTAGTGCGAGCAAGTCATTCTGACCCCCCCACCCCACCAAGAACAACAAGGCTGTAGTCATCAGACATTTTTCTTAAATTATTCGAAGGGGCAGAAATGGAGTAGGTCTGTGGACTCGGTGGTACATATGTATGATGCGTTGCTATGGCCATCAAAAAGTCAAAAGGGTTAGTCATTGAAGGCGGAAGGCAACGACTTGAGGGAGAACTGCTTCTCACATGGGCAGTTATATGTGACTTGCTCCACCAGAGTGAGCTCACCTAGCAGTCTGGTTATACTAGCACCAGGGGGAGAAACACCAATATTTTCAGGTTTGTACTACCTAACATTAAAAACACCGTAAAACCCTAAAACTTTTTCGCTCAAGTTTTTATTAAATGCCTAAGTAAAACAACAGTAAATGAATATAGTTAGCCATTGAAATGTAACTGACAATAGAATTTAACTCTTTATATAAGCTATATCTTTTAGGGCTCCGATCAAAAATATTAAACCGCTGGTAAAAATTCTCTTTAACGTAGATGAAGCTGCGCGTAGAAGCTGGTATCATATATAATAATAAACATTACTATTTCGTTATAAATCCTTTGCAAGCAATTTAATTTAAATCGACTATCTAAATGGCATTTTTGAATTGCTTTAATTTTATTTTGGGACTATTTAAAATAATTTTATGAAAACAGTTTTTTATGTATTTATTGTTAATGTTATTTTTGCACTATTTCAGTTTAAGAACCCATTAAAAAACAATGATATTTAATGGAATTCAGCAATAACGGCATTTAAGAAAAGAACAAAATGGACTCTCAAGGATATTGAAGTAGGCTCAGTTATTTTTACCTCCTTTATTTTTAACTAGCTGTTGCCCGCGGCTTCGCTCGCGGTAAATTTGGGGTAAAATAGATCCCTTTTTTCCAATCAAGTGGTAAGTTTTTGCGTGTAATATATAAGGTATCCTACGTCCTCTATACCCCTGTCAATATGTACTTCATGATGATCAACTAAGTAGTTAAGGTTTGAAGATGTAACGTTCGCGGTGCTTAGTTTAGTTTAGTTTAGTTTGACTGGGCTTTTTCCCGCACTTGGCCTCTTGATTGGGCCGTTGTGCGTGGCTCATGTTTCCATTTATGCTACTCCAGCCAACCCAGGCTGTCCCAGAAGGTTAACAGCCTGTTTGGGTTGCTACAGGCCTCCGGGAGAGATGCTGGAGATTGTAGTATTCTTGCCCGTTGCTCTGCCACGCTCCTGCATTCCATAAGCACATGCTGTGGCGTTTCTTCTTCCTCCATGCATCCTCTGCATAGAGGGTGGTTATAAAATCCATCAGTTATTTTTCTGTGAGTTTCTCCCACTGCTGAAGGGTGGTTTTTGTGGACTGTAAATGTTATTTACCTTCGCGTTCTCTCGTTCTTCCTGGCCGCCGAGTAGTCTCCCGTATCTGGTTCACACTCTATTAGATGATCACACAGTGAAAGAGTTTATTTCAAAAGAACGTTTATTGTCCCTCAATTTACTCGTGAGTTACAGTATACACTTAAATTATGCGCGCGAGTACGAGACCAGCCAAGGGCTGCCGTATGTACAACTATTATCCCGCCGCTTAAGGGTCGTTCATTCTCGACCTCGGTATTTTTGTGACTGTTCGATTTTCCAAAATCGTTCACTAGCCTCGCTAAAGCCCCGCCACTCTAACCCGTGATTGGTTAAAAGGCAATGGCGGCGGTAAGAGACCGGCCTACTGAGGGTTAAGGGGTGTGGCTTAGCGAGAGTACATATTATTCAATCAGGCTTAAATTTTTAACTTAAATTAATCTCACCTTAATTGAAGGTAATTTTCTATAATATGTATTACTACTACATTATCATTAGGTTTATAGCGAAAATATGTAGATTAAACATTAACAATACATCATATTTAGTACTTAAAATTCCTTCGAATAGCTAGCAAAATTATAAGTATTTGATTTTATCCAAGCTTTCAGTCGAATAATTAATAGCCTCCTAATTACCTCAACATTGCGATTATTTTGAGATTACCACATTTGTTTTAATATAAGAGGGTTGCGCGAGCGGCTTGCCGCGTTTACGATTTTTTGTTATCGGTCGACACCCTCGATATATCCACTGCGAGAAATGACAGGCTGATAATTAATTAGGGGTCTTCGGCCCTTAAAGACGGCGATATATTATTACCAGGACCTTTCATGGAATTTTGTCCTGCGTATTTAGTTAGGACTTCCTTGCGGATGATTTTAATATTTGAATGAGCCGTATTTTGTTTCAGTGTCTGTTATTTATGTCTGTTATGGGGTGGCTCGAGCGTGTGAAAGAGAAATATAAGCTTCTAAGAATCGATCTCTCGCGAACAGCCACCCATATTAGATAATGCAAGTGATAATTCGTACATTTCCCCGCTCATGGCAACGTGCCATTAACTTATTTTACGAATTATTTACCTTAAATCTACGTTATTTATATCTATGGCTTATTCTATTCGGGCGGACAATTCTAATCTAACTAGTTTGCTTATTGACCTGCGATAAATTTTTCCGTCGACTTTTACATCTACTATCCTGACAACACCTGTTTTGTCAGGGTAGACTTCCGTTACTATAGCGCGAGGCCATCTTCCTCTTTCTAGAGAGGGATCCAATATTAACACCAGTTCCCCCACCCTTAGTGGAGGTTGTACCTCCTTCCATTTAGGTCGAGAGACTAGCATAGGTAGTACTTCTTTAGACCACCTATTCCAAAAAGCGTCAGCTAGAGCTTGGGTCTGTCTCCACTGTTTACGGTTACATAAATCTCCAATGGTAAATTTACCCATAGCGGTGCTGTTAGAGTGTCCTAACAAAAAGCTTTGCGGCGTAAGTGGCTCCTGGTCTCGACTGTCTATAGTAATGTGCGAGATAGGCCGCTGATTAAGGATTGACTCCACTTCAGCCAATAAGGTCTGCATCATTTCCACAGAAGGCGCTCTTTCTTTCAATATGGCGTACAAAGCTCTTTTGGCTGACTTAACCATCGATTCCCAGCAGCCGCCATGATGGGGAGAAGCAGGTGGTATAAACCTCCAGTCAATCTGGTCGTTACTTAAACGTTCACGGATACGTTCATCGTCAATCTCTGAAACGACCTTCTTCAATTCGGCACTCGCACCTTTTAGATTAGATCCATTATCTGACATTATCACCCTTGGTTTGCCCCGCCGGGCTATGAATCTTCTTATCGCTTGTATTGTCGAATTAGTAGACAAATCGAGAACCGAATATTAAAGAGGACATTTTTAGGATACGAGGTTCTATATCGCGCCGATATCCCCGCCAAAGGAACAACTGACTATAGGTATCGTCCTCGATCACCTTAATACGCATGAACATGTCCCCAATATCGGCGGTAAAAGCCACCGGATGCTCGCGGAACCTAAAAAGTATACCTGATATGCTTTGATTATAGTCTGGCCCCGTTATCAGTAAGCTATTTAGAGATACTCCCTTTACGCTAGCAGCAGCGTCATGCACGATCCTAAGCTTGTTTCCTTTGGCGGCGCTACAGACACCCAAGTGTGGTAAAAACCATATATCAGTTCGGCCGGCTAATTTGGAAGGGTCTACTTCTTCGGCGTAACCTTCTGCTAAGTACTTGTCCATTTTCTGACAATAAGCGTCTCCATAAGTCCGATCTCTGTCCATTTTTCTCTCGACGGCGTGAAGTCGAGCTAGCGCCATAGGTCGGCTATCAGGAAGAACACGTCTGTCATCTCGCCAGAGCAACCCCGTGTGCCATACCCCGCCGTTTAACGAAGTAGTGGATTCCAATAATTTTTTAGACCTTACCGAGTCCGCAAGTTCTCGCTTTTTATTCGGCCAGTCTTGCTCTAATCTGAGGTTTTCCTCGAGTAATCTCTGAAGAGACGCGTCATTGCTACCGCTATCACTTAGGCAGAAGCTATGTAATGCGTCATTTTGCCTATCTACAGATACTCGTCCCACTGGAACCCAGCCCAGTAGTGTTTTTGACAACGATAATTCGTCATTAATGCGCCTTAATCCGCGTGAAACGATTAATTCCCAACAATTAGCCCCGATTAGTAGGCGCGGTTGGACATCTGATATTTTGTCGACTTTCACCGCAGTCAAAGTGTCAAAATCAGAGGCGGCCGCCGATAAATTTTTTAATTTCGGAAGGTTTAACGCCGCAATACTATAAGCCTGCACGTCGAAAACCTTACGGCCCAATTCCCCCCTTATTTGAAACGAGACTGTTTCAGCCCCTTTAGAAGAAGTTTTCATACTTCCTATACCACATACCTCCATATTGGTGGGAGGCCCTCTAATATTCAGCTCTTGCGCGACTTCGCGGTCTATTATAGAGACCGTCGATCCGCTGTCTAAAAGCGCGTAAACTACCTTTCTCCCCTTTGGTCCTATTAACGTTATCGGTAAAACTTGCAAGAGGACTCTGTTGTTGGCTACTGTATGCGCGACAATAGCCCCGGTCTGTGTTTCACCTTCGGCTGTTGCCGTAATTATCTCGGTTCCGCCGAGCGCCGCGTCCGCGGCAGTAAGTAAGAAATGATACTTAAATCGAGGAAACCTTTTATAGGCTGGGCAGTTTTTCCTGCCGTGCGAAGGTGCAAGGCATTTAAAGCATCGCTTAAGTGATTTTACGACTCCCCAGCGAGAGTCTAGGGAAAGTTTTTTAAACCTTTCGCATTTGCTGAGAAAATGATCGCCGGTACAATTTGGGCATTTCATACGAGACTGCTCAGTCATGTTAAGAACGTAATTTTTATGATTTTGCTGTTTATACTTTTTATCGCGCGCTACTACTTGATTTTTTCTACCGCTGTCTAATGGACCTATTCCCGCATCTTGCGAGTCTATCGCTAGTGTTTCTAGCCAAGATGCGAATCGTATGATAACCGGTTCGTCTGGTTTACCCTTTCCTTTATCTCCTAGCCACAATGTTAATAAGTTTTTTGGCAACTTCGCTACAAGAGAACCTAAAAGTTCTGGGTTCCATAGGTGCTCAATCCTATTTACTGATTTTACTGTGGCCACCAGATTCTTAACTTGGCAAGCAAATTGCAACAATTCCTCTGCTTCTATAAATTCAGAGAGGTCCCTGGTTTTACGTAAATCAGCTAGTGTGCGCTGAATAATTACATTTGGATTTCCAAATAACGTCTCTAATGTTTTCATTATTTCGCCAACGTTCGCAGGGGATAAAAGTAACCCTGAAACGCAATCTCTTGCTCGTCCGCGTATCGCGGATTGCAAGCGAAGTAAGTTTTGTTCGTCATTCAGACCTATAACTTCGGTGGACTGGTTAAAAATCGATTTAAAGGCTAAAAACTGAAGTGGATCTCCACTAAAGTGTGGAAGTTCCTTGTTATATTGCGGCTTCGAGGAGGCTATTGAAATTACTCGACATACCTGGCTTATTAATTTTTTGCTCGCGCTGTCATCGGACCCGTCTCCTGTGCTGGAGCCAGCGGCCGCGGCGGCGTCTGTGGCCGCCGCGTCCGCTGCGGTCGCGATTTCGCCGCCCGCTGCGCGATGCGCCGCCCCGTCAGGTGCCGCCGCGCCCGCCTCGAGCCGCATCCCCTCGTGCGCCGCGCGATGTGTTGCCCCGTGAGGTGCCGCGAATAACTGCATTTTAAACGGACAAGACATTGCCAGCGCTGAAATAATATTATTAAAGGAGTCGCAGAGTCGTTCTTTTAAGAAAGAAATAGAACTTATACGAGTGAAAGGGACTTTACCTAGGAATAGCCGTTTGATAGGTTTAAATGCGTACTTAGACGAGCGGGGCTTAATAAGAGTAGGCGGCCGCATCGCAAATGCGCCGGGTATACCACACGACACTAAGTATCCCATAATACTTGACGGCCGGGATCGCTATACACAACTACTGGTGGTAAGAACTCATGAGGAGATGGCTCATTCCGGGGTTGAAACGACATTGGCCAGCCTACGCCAGAGGTTCTGGCTAATTAGTCCCCGTCAAACGGTCAAAAAATTTATATACCAGTGTATGCTGTGCAAAATGAGAAGGGCAAAACCAGTCACAGCGTTGATGGGACAACTCCCGATGTCACGTTTGCAGCATCATACGAGGTGTTTTAACGCCGTAGGCGTAGACTACTTCGGGCCGGTTCAGGTGACTATACGAAGAAAAGTGGAGAAACGATATGGCGTGTTGTTCTCTTGTCTAACCACACGAGCGGTTCACATTGAATTAGCATATGATTTGTCTACTAATTCGACAATACAAGCGATAAGAAGATTCATAGCCCGGCGGGGCAAACCAAGGGTGATAATGTCAGATAATGGATCTAATCTAAAAGGTGCGAGTGCCGAATTGAAGACATATCATATGCTAATTCAATGTGAACCGCTCGTGTGGTTAGACAAGAGAACAACACGCCATATCGTTTCTCCACTTTTCTTCGTATAGTCACCTGATCCGGCTCGAAGGACCACTTATGGTTATAAAATCCATCAGTTATTTTTCTGTGAGTTTCTCCCACTGCTGAAGGGTGGTTTTTGTGGACTGTAAATGTTATTTACCTTCGCGTTCTCTCGTTCTTCCTGGCCGCCGAGTAGTCTCCCGTATCTGGTTCACACTCTATTAGATGATCACACAGTGAAAGAGTTTATTTCAAAAGAACGTTTATTGTCCCTCAATTTACTCGTGAGTTACAGTATACACTTAAATTATGCGCGCGAGTACGAGACCAGCCAAGGGCTGCCGTATGTACAACTATTATCCCGCCGCTTAAGGGTCGTTCATTCTCGACCTCGGTATTTTTGTGACTGTTCGATTTTCCAAAATCGTTCACTAGCCTCGCTAAAGCCCCGCCACTCTAACCCGTGATTGGTTAAAAGGCAATGGCGGCGGTAAGAGACCGGCCTACTGAGGGTTAAGGGGTGTGGCTTAGCGAGAGTACATATTATTCAATCAGGCTTAAATTTTTAACTTAAATTAATCTCACCTTAATTGAAGGTAATTTTCTATAATATGTATTACTACTACATTATCATTAGGTTTATAGCGAAAATATGTAGATTAAACATTAACAATACATCATATTTAGTACTTAAAATTCCTTCGAATAGCTAGCAAAATTATAAGTATTTGATTTTATCCAAGCTTTCAGTCGAATAATTAATAGCCTCCTAATTACCTCAACATTGCGATTATTTTGAGATTACCACATTTGTTTTAATATAAGAGGGTTGCGCGAGCGGCTTGCCGCGTTTACGATTTTTTGTTATCGGTCGACACCCTCGATATATCCACTGCGAGAAATGACAGGCTGATAATTAATTAGGGGTCTTCGGCCCTTAAAGACGGCGATATATTATTACCAGGACCTTTCATGGAATTTTGTCCTGCGTATTTAGTTAGGACTTCCTTGCGGATGATTTTAATATTTGAATGAGCCGTATTTTGTTTCAGTGTCTGTTATTTATGTCTGTTATGGGGTGGCTCGAGCGTGTGAAAGAGAAATATAAGCTTCTAAGAATCGATCTCTCGCGAACAGCCACCCATATTAGATAATGCAAGTGATAATTCGTACATTGGGCTGTCTGTCACACCTATGGTAAACAGGTGTTCAGGGGACAGTGGCCTGTCATTGTACCTATGATTTACGGATTTTGTCCCTTTTTAATCTGGTGAGGTTGCGGGCAAGTTTTTTGGATGCTTCCGGAACCGCGTTCTTTGTTTGCCTGCATCCTGCGTTTTTTTTCCATTCTGTAAGGTGGGTTTCTTCGGTGTTCCTGCGTAGCCATGTTTTTATTTGGGCCTGGGGAATGGGCATCAAGGGTTCCGGTCCATATACTATTTCCTTTGATCCCCTTTTGGCCAGTTCGTCCGCCGCGTCATTTCCCAGTGAGTCACTGTGCCCTTTAATCCATTGCAGGGTCACTTTATTTGACCCTGCAATGGATTGAAGCGCGTTGTGGCATTCCAGTACGAGGACTGAGGTTATCGTATTTTTTGCTAGCGCTTGTAGCACGGAGGCACTGTCGGAGACAAATTTCAAACTTACGTCTCCGACATCTTTGGCTGCGACTGCCTGTGCTGCTCTGGTGATGCCAATGCATTCTGCTTGGAAGATCGTATTTAAGTTGCCTAGGGTAGTTGATATTTTGATGTTTAGATCATTTGAGAAGACGCCGGCTCCTGTACCTTGAGTGGTTTTGGAGCCGTCTGTGTATATCCTTACTTCATTTGTACCAGAGTGATCTGCTGGTTCTGCAATGAGTTGGATATTGTATCTACGATCAAAGACATGATGGCATATTATTCTGTCCATGGGTGCGTCCAGAAGAGGAATTTCTTCTAAAGCCCGTTTCAGAATTTTTGAGTGTGGTGTTTCTGTGTTTTGTTTCCACAGTCCATTTGCTCTTAGTCTTAGAGCGGCTGCCCTAGCCTCCTCTTGGATGACAAGATCCAGAGGTCTCATGTTTAGGAGGTACTCTAGTGCGGCCGATGGTGTGGTTCTCATACATCCAGTGGCTGCTACACACGCTAAGCGTTGTAGGCTCTGGAGTCTTGTTCGCGGTGCTTGTGCTACGCACGTTATTGAGACAAATGTTGAATTTATAATGAGGTTCTAGCGCCTTCTCGCATCCGGGAACCGTCGCGCGCGACTCAGTCTATTTTGATTTTTAGGGTTATTTACCCCTTCTCACCCCCTAAGTGGTAATCTTAAAAAAAAACATGAAACATGCATTTGCTTTTTTGTTTATTTCAATTTCAATTTCAATTTATTTCCAAAAAATCTTAACAGATTGTAGAAACTTAATATCCAGGTACATTTAAAATACAGTCTTAGTCCGTTTTTAGACCATCCAAATATATCACCACATACATACAGTTCAACGTACTTCATTATTGCTTTTAGGACATGTCGATATGCAACATTTTAGTACTGGCGGTACTCAAAAACATTTTTAAAATGTACCTACTTACTAAAACCACAAACTAAAATAATCAATAAAAATAATCAAGAAATATAAAATCAGAAAAAGTCAGAATAATTTAAAAAATGCTACTTAAAATTTGGTCGATATCCTGAACGTCAGGCAATGGACTGTATTTAAATTAAGGTGTGGTGGGCGCTGAACAGCCACAGTGGAAATAGATCCAGGATTAAGAAAAGGAGTACCTCAAGAAACCGCTTCCATCCTGATCTTCTCTGGCTGCCTCGCTGATGGGTAGCTACCCAGACGCTGGTGCTGATCCCGTTGAAACAAACTCCCTAAAATGCACGGCACTTCCGGAAGTTATTTTTAGGTAATTTTTCTATCACGGATAGACGAGTATTTTCACGACGTGTGATACGATCCGCAGCGCGTAAATTTTATAACTGAATCGTCGACCGCGCAGATGGTCCGAGCGATGACTTTTCGTAGGTACTTATTTTATAACAGGGTAGGAATAAAATATATCGGAAAACATTTATTTAGGATTTGGGAGGAATAAGAATTAAGGATACACCAGGCGTGTCCAAAATTGTCTTTAAAAGAATGGCCAAAAAATTTTTAAATCATTTAAAATTAACAAACTCCTCGATCGAATAAAAAGCTTTGTCTAATAAGAATTCTTTAAGATTTTTTTTGAATAAGATTTGATTTTTAAACTTTCTGGTAGCCTGTTAAAGTTATATGGCCCGGAGTATTTTGTGTCTTGCCTTGTTGTGTTTAGTTTAGTAGGTGGTTTAAAAAAAAAATATTTCTCGTATTTTTAGTATGTTTATCTGAAAACTTTTTATAATGTGTTTCTTTATTCTTAAAAAACTCAGTCAGTAACTTAAAGAGATAGAGTGAATTTCGACAACAGTAATCTTACAAAGTTTCGAAATAAAAAGTCCTTCTAATATCGTTTATCAATAGAAATTTTGAAATAACGTTTCACCCCTTTAGGGGTTGTATTTTAAAAAACATGAAACAACTGTTAAATATTTCTTTATTAGAGTAATCTTACTAAGTTTCAAATTCAAAAGTCTATCTTTATAGTTTTTCCATACAAATTTTAACCCCCTTTTCACTCCCTTAGGGGTTGAGTTTTTGAAAAAACACGAAAAACCTATTTGCTTATTTGTTTATTAGAGTAATCCTACAAAGTTTTCAAAAAAAGTGTATCTAATATCTTTCATCAATAGAAATGTTTAAACACGTTTGCATATTTGTTTATTAGAGTAATCATACAAAGTTTCGAATTAAAAAGTCCATCTATATCGTTTCTCCATACAAATGTTATAACCCCTTTTCACTCCTTTAGGGGTGGATTTAAAAAAAAAAGCTAAAGACGTATTTGCTTATTTGTTTATTAGATTAATCCTATAAAGTTTCGAAATAAATCGTCCAGTTTATATTGTTTATTCATACAAATTTTGGAACCCTGGTTTACCTCTAAAGGGGTTGAATTTTGAAAAAACACGAAACACCTATTTGCTGATTTGTTTTTTAAAGTAATCTTAAAAAGTTTTGAAAAAAGTCCATCTAATATCGTTCATCCATAGAAATTTTTCAACCTCGTTTCACCCCTTTAGGGGTTGAATTTTGAAAAACTTGGTACAACTATTTGCATACCTATTTGTTTATTAGAGTAATCATACAAAGTTTCGAATTAAAAAGTCCATCTATATCGTTTCTCCATACAAATTTTATAACCTTTTTCTTTAGGGGTTGAATTTTGAAAAACCACGAAAGACGTATTTTATTTTTTTTATTAGAGTAATCTTACAAAGTTTCGAAATAAAAAGAACATCTAATATTGTTTATTCATACAAAATTTGAACCCTTTTTCACCCCTTAGGGGTTGAATTTTGTAAAACCACGAAAGACGTATTGTCTTATTTTTTTATTAGAGTAATCCTACAAAGTTTCGAAATCAAATGTCTATCTAATATCGTTCATACATACAAACTTTGGAACCCGTTTTACAACTTTAGGGGTTGAATTTTGAAAAACCACGAAAGACATATTTTCTTATTTTTTTATTTGAGTAGGTACTCTTACAAAGTTTCGAAATAAAAAGTCCATCTAAAATCGTTTATCCATACAAACTTTAAACCCCGTTTTAACCCTTTAGGGGTCGAATTTTGAAATACCAAAAAACACCTATTTGTCTATTTTTTATTAATCTTAAAAAGTTTCGAATTAAAAGGTCTATCTATATCGTTTCTCCATACAAATTTCGAAACCTCCTTTAGGGGTTGAATTTCGACAAATCCGTCCTTAGTGAGTGCCTACATCCTAAAAGGAATCTCTGTGCAAAATTTCAGCTTTCTAGGTTTAAGGGTTAGGGCTGGGCGTTGATGAGTCAGTCAGTGAATGAATGAATGAATCGTAACTTCTCTTTTTATAAATGAGATTACTGATGTAATCCTGTTAGGTATGCTATAAATCAGAGACTGGCATTAAAGTTGAGAAATTTTTGTACACCAGTCATCTTTATTGCTCTAATAAGTGCTGTAGCACTGGATGGTTGCTTTTCCGCGACTTTATTTTTCAGAATACAACACAGATCGATTGGGTTCAAATCTGAGCTGTTACCTGGCCAATAAAGTACTTGGATTTACTCCGCCGTCAGATAGTCCTTAACAGTCCTTGATTTGTGACACTGAGCCCCATCATGCATGAAAATAAAACAACGATGAACATCCATGTGAAGTTTCAACATATCATGTAACAAATTAAGGTACTACCTTCTTCAATTTAAAGTGATTTTAGACGACGTAAAACACAGAGCAGCAATACCAGACACAGATATTGCACCCCATATCATCTGGCTTAGAGGACGTTTCACAGTTAGAGTAGTATATATTTCCTCAAATCTTTTACCCATTGGGCAGATGACAATACCGCCCATTGAGATAAAGAGTAGAAACAAACAAACACATGCATATAATTGCTGGATACTTGACTCATCAGAAATAACACCGTACTTCACTGTTGTAGGTACTGTCAAATTCTTAAGTTTTCGTACGAAAATTAGTTGTTTCTTTTTCATACTAGGGGTTAGTCGAGGTTTCCTTGTAGCTTTATCAGATAATAAAGCAAAATATGTTGTCAAAAATGGTACAAAAACTATGTCGCGAGGGTTTTCGTCGTAGAAAGAAACTCGCGATCGATATTCAAATTGCAGTAGTTTATTCCAAAAGTCGTGTACAAAGTGAATTAATTTGCAATTGAGTATATCAGTCTACGAGCCTGCCTTAATTAATATAATTAGGCCCGTGACGTCTGCCACGCGGCATGTTTCAGCCTTACAGTGGGGCTTCTCGTTAACCGGCCCATTAGCACGGTTTGCAGTTTATAGCGTCGCAGTTTTCAACGCGGGTTGAATGTCCTGCGGACGGATTCCGCTGTTGTATTGTAGAAAACTGGTTCCAGGAATTCAAGTTTGGTGATCAGCTCGGCGGCTTCCTCCGGTTTCGCTATCACCTTGCGGACAAGTTCCAGCAAGTCGCCGAACATCACGGACATGTACTCGTCCCTGTCCATTCCCTCGAATTCGAGGTATGGCTCAAATCCGGGCCGGGGTGACGTCGCTCTCTCGACAGTCTCGACCGGGCTTGGGCACGAAACGAGGCTCGGGCCGGGGTGACGTCGCTCTCTCGACAGTCTCGACCGGCTTGGCGCTGGGAGGTGGGGGAGCTACGGTCACGACCACCTCCATTTCTTCTTCTTTTTCCTCTGTTCGAGGCTGCTTTGCTGGTCTTTGCGCTCGTCTCCGCTTGCGCTTTTTCTCTGCAGCTGGTTGCTGCGGAGCGGTCGGCGGCGACGGCTTTTGCCTCCACGACAAGGGTGCCTCCTGGCTCTGCCCCGGAGTTGGCGCAGGCTGCTGGGGCCGTGGGGCGGTGGCGGGTGTCTGGGTAGGCGGCAGTTTTCTTTGCGCCGGGCGCGGCGGTGGCTGCCCGGCCGCGGTGGTGGATGCGGTGCTTCTCTTCGAAGCCTGTGGTAGAGCGGGTACTGCTACTCGCGGTAAATGATGCTGCTGTCTCATGGACAGGCGCATTTCCGCCAAGTAGCTGGGGCACCGCCTGTTGTTTGCGGGGTGGTCCTGTCCGCAGTTCCCGCATGTTGCTGGTGTGGTCTTCGGCCGCGGGCAGTTTTTCGCGGCGTGCTCCTCCCCGCAACACACGCAAACCTGCGGCCGGTGGCAGTTATGGCTGTTGTGCCTGAACTTCTGGCAGCGGTGGCACTGCCTGGGGCCTTTTCGGCCTTTCCATGCCTCGACGGTGACCTCCAGGTAGTGAAGGTCGGATAATTTGTATACATCACGCCATCTGTCCGTCTTCCGAATGATCACGAAAAAAAGGGCGCGCCTCCCCCCGTGGATCATTCTGGCGTAGACGGCCTCGAAACCGCGGTCCGCTAGCCCGCCGATAATTTCGTCAGGTGACGTATTTTCCGGCAGGCCGCGGATCACGATTTTCGCGTCGACTTCCGTTGGTGGCTTGTACGTGTGCCACGCGATGCTGTTGCCCAGTGAGTGTAGATACTTCTGCACTATCCGGAACTCGTTGGTGTCGATTGGCCGGAACCGGAAGCCGCCCTTCCCGAGAGGCTTGGCGTTGGGCGCGCGTCCCAGCTTATCGTGGAGAATCTTCATGTGAAGGGGCCAGTTGTCCAGCTTCTCCACGACCATGGGCTCCAAGCGCGGCGCCTTCAAGAATTGCGGACCGGGACGCAGTTGTACAGGTGGCGGCGGCGACGGGCCTTTCCTCGCCGCTAATTGGGCATAGGTGGGCCCGTCCTCGTTGTCCGACGGCTGCGACGATTCGTAGATTTGATCGTCTACGAACGCGTCGAGGGAGTCAGCCCGGCGGCGCAGTGACTCCTTTCGCTGATCCTCCGTGGTGGACGCGGAATCCATCCCGCGTTTCCTCGGCGTCACAGGCGGGATTAGGGGCATATCCTTGCCCCTGGTAGCAGCGGTGCTGTGCGAAGCGGCTGCTTCGGCGGCGGAGCTCATATTCGGGCCGGAGCGGACTCGACGGCACGAACTTCACGGCGAGGACCGGAGACGGCGCTCGACGGTCGACTCGCGGCGGCAATATTCAGCGCGGGCGGCGGAGCGGAGCAGGCGACCGTTCGAGACGGACGCCGGGCACTGAATGAATTAATTTGCTCAAACATTATCGTCTATATATACTAATAGTCGCCGGGCGGCGATCGCCCCGTCTCCCTCTTCTCGCGCTGTCTCCTTCATTCCGGCCGGCCGGCCGATATACACACCTGTGCGGGACGGCGTGCTTCAGTCGTCCGCCGTTGGCCCCCGCGAGCTGACGTCCCGTGGGCGGCGCTTGAGCTGCAATTTTGTCGTGTTTCGCACATTAGATTTTCGCACGTTTACCGCTTTTGGACGCCACCGGCGATCCCTCCCCCGACCTACTTTGCATTAAGTAGCCACCGGAAGTAAGGCTCCCGTCCGGAAAGTCGCTGGAAGCGGTCGTGTGAGCGCGCTAGTTTTTCGTGTTTTGAGTTTATACTGCGTCGCGGCGCCCTCAGTTGAAACCTTCCCCTTCACCACCAGTCTTCGGACTGCCGTGGCACAAGATGAAAAGCTCTCTGCTGAGAAGTCGCTGCGATGTGGTTTTCGTTGTTTGTGGTGACGTTTTGCGTGCGAAACACGGCGGTTAGATTCGCGACGGTTTGTACTTTCTCTCTCATTTATCTCGATGTTTGTCTTTAGCTTCTCGTTGACGGCTTGATTGTGATGATTAAAATAAACGCCTCGTTGGAGGCACTTAAGACGTGTGTTGGTTATTGGGCGTTCGGGGTAGGTAATCCTAGTGATGGCATTGCACATCGCCATCTCCTTAATTCCGGTGTCGCCATTGCACCTCGGTGACACCACCTTCCTGCCGCTTTCGGGTGGAGTCTTCTTCCGGTCCTTTCCTTTTATGACATTTTGAGTAGGTGGGTTTTGTGTGTATTGTTGCTCCGCGACATGACTTTCCCCGTTTTGAAGACGAAACGTCAACGTATTTAACTGCCGTGTGTGCCGTATAACTCTGCCGTACCTCGATACCGTTGTGTAATTGTCACTTTGCTGCGTTGTTGGCCGAGAGGTTTCGTCTTCCCTAGACATGTAGCACGGCTTCAGCCTATCCAGAGAGACAGTGACTATCCTCCTATTTTGTTCTATGTCGAACGTTTTTTCTCGTTTCTTCACCACTCTATAGGGTCCTTTGTATGGCGCTTGTAGTGGCCGCCGTACAGTGTCGTCTCTTATGAAGACGTGGGTTGCTTCCTTCAAATCCGGGTGCACGAATATCCTCGCTGTGTTTTCCCGCTCCCTCTTCGGTCTTTGCTGCTCGAATGTTTCCCTTAATTGCTGGAGGACTTCTGGTACTGTCGTTTTTTTTTCCATTTTCAAAAAATTCGCCTGGCAATCTTATGTTTGTTCCGTATAACATTTCTGCTGGACTGGCGTTGATATCCTCCTTTAAGGCTGCTCTTAGGCCCATCATGACGGTTGAAATGTCGTTTGCCCATTCTTTGGTATTCATTCTTGCCATTAATGCCGCTTTTAAAGACCGATGCCACCTTTCCACTAGTCCGTTTGCCTGTGGGTGAAATGGTGTGGTGTGAATCTTTTTTGCACCCAGTAGTTGTGCTAGTTTCGTAAAGAGCTCCGATTCGAACTGTCTCCCTTGATCGGTCGTGATTCTTGCAGGAACGCCGAATCTCGCTATCCATCCCTCGAAAAAATTTTTTGCGATTGTCTCTGCTTGTATGTCTCGTATAGGTATCGCTTCCGGCCATTTTGTACCTCTATCCAACATTGTTAATAGGTACCTATATCCGTTGGATATTTCGAGCGGGCCCACGATATCGATATGCACATGCTCTAATCTGTCGGCTTCCATGATTTTTCCTATGGGCGTACGTGTATGTATGTGCACCTTCGCTCGTTGACACGGGATGCATGTTTTAGCGTAATCTGCGCTGTCTTTGTTCATGCGCGGCCAGAAGAATTTGTCAGCTGTCATTTTTCTTGTTGTTCGAATTCCCGGGTGACTAGGGTTGTGGATAATTTTTATCGCTGTTTGCCGTAGTGCCGCTGTTATGTATGGTCTCGGCCTGCTTGCCGTAGTTTCGCACCAGATTTCGGTTTCTTTGTTGTTTTGTTTGAGTAATTCGAATTTAAATTTTCCCTTCTGTTGTAATGCCTTTAATTCCTCGTCCGTTTCTTGCTGTCTCGCCAGTTCGTCGTAGTCGAAAGTTTCAGGGCATCCTACTTCTTCAATCCTGGATAAGGCGTCTGCCACCACGTTCTTCCTTCCCGGGAGATATTCGATTGCCGTTGCGAATTGTGCGATGTATGATGAGTGACGAATACGTATCGGCGTTTCTGTTGGCGTGTCGTTTAATTTTTTTAAAGCGTGAATGAGCGGTTTGTGGTCTGTATATACTACCAGCTCTCTACCATCTTCCGGAAGTGTCGTACTGCCAGGTATATCGCCAGTAGTTCTTTGTCGTACGCCGCATATTGTTGTTGCGCGTGTGACAAGGCTTTTGAAAAAAATCCTAATGGCACCCATTTTTCTCCTTGCTTCTGTTGCAGTGCTGCGCCCGCGCATGTATTTGACGCATCCGTCATTAGTGCCAACGGTGCATGTGCGATTGGATGCGCCAGTAGAACCGCTTCCTCTATGCTCTGTCTGCATTGGTTAAAGGCTTCGTTGCTCTCCTCTGTCCATTCTATTTCTGTGTGATCGTTCTTTTTTGTCCCTTTCAGGAATACGTTTAGTTTGGCTTGTCGATGTGCTGCTTCTGGGATGCTGTGCCTGTAGAAATTGACCATTCCCAGGAAGCGCCGTAGTTCCTGGACATCCTTTGGTTTCGGAAAGTTTTTTATTGCCTCCACCTTGTCGGCTTTTGGTCGTATTCCTGTTGAGTTGACTGTATATCCTAGGAAGTCTAGCTCTGGCTGTGCGATCTGACATTTCTGTAGGTTTATGGTGATGCCTTGTTTATCCAGCCTCTCCAGTATCTCTGTGATGTGTTCTTTATGGGTCGTTTCGTCCTCTGATGCTATAAGGATATCGTCAATGTAGGCGTATGCGAACGGTAGGCCCCGGAGTACCTGATCCATAAATAGTTGCATGGTTTGTGCTCCGTTGCGGAGTCCGAAGGACATCCTGGTCATTTCGAATAATCCGAACGGGGTGGTAATGGCGGTCTTCTCAATATCCTCGGGCCTTACTGGTATTTGCGTGTATGCCTTCACCAGGTCCAGTGACGTGAACATCGTTTTTCCTTGCAGAGCGTGAGTGAAATCGTGTATTCTGGGAACAGTATACCGATCCGGCACTGTGATGCTGTTCAGCCGTCTGTAGTCTCCGCATGGGCGGAATTCACCGTTGCTTTTCTGCACCAGATGCAGTGGACTTGCCCATTGGCTTTTCGAAGGTCTACATACCCCTGCCTCTATCATCTCATCGAAAACTTTCTTCGCCGCCGCGTATCTTTCCGGATTTAGTGGTCTCGGGCGCGCGAATACCGGTCTTCCTTCAGTTTCGATGTGGTGTACTATGTCGTGTTTAGGTTGTCTTGGTTGTGACGTGTTCGAGAGTATGTTGGGGAAGCTCTCGAAGATCTTCTTAAATTCTTGGTTGGTCTCGATTGGGAATACCGCCGGTTGCGGCATGTGGTTTTTCTCGACGTACTTGTTGTCCTTCGTTTTCATTAGGAGCCTCTTTCTGTTGAGGTCCACCAGCAGGTGGTGTTGGTGTAGAAAGTCCGTTCCTAGGATGTGTTGTTTCACATCAGCGATGATGAAGGTTGCTTGTAATTGTTGGTCGAATCCGAGGTCCAGCATGATGGTTCTCTTTCCGTACGTTGCTATATTTGAGCCGTTGGCTGCCAGTAAGAGAAGCTCTTCTTTTTGTTGTGCGTCGCATCTTCGTCTGGGTATGACGCTGACGTTTGCTCCTGTGTCGATCAGGAACCGTTGTTGTGTTCTCCTGTCGTGGACGTAAAGGCGGTTATTTGTTTCGGCGCCAAGCTGAGCTATTCTTGGCGCCTCTTGTAGTTTTCCTGGTCCTGCGGTGTCTGTTTGAAGTCGCACGGTTTCTGGCATTTTCGTGCTGTGTTCCCGAAACGCTTACGGAAGTAGCAGGTGCTTTGTTCCTCGAGTCTTCTGGTGTTGTGCGTGCTGGAGGTATTTTCATCTGTTCTTCTCGCTTGTAGCCGTTCGATCTGTTTTGCCAGTTCCTCTAGCTTCCTTTCAATCGCTGCCATGTTGTTTGTTGTCGCTTCGATCTTGTTGATGTCGCTTTTTTCGTTTGCTGTGACTTCCATCATTCGATCTGCAAGGTTCGCCATTTTGTCCAGTTCTTTTTCCTCTGATGTTGCTAGTACCGCCCGTATCGTTGCGGGTAGGTGCCCGAGCCACAATGTTTTTAGTGTACCGTCGGGTAATTTTCCCATGTTTAGCGTTCTCATCCTTCGTATTAGTTGCGAAGGTTTGTCGCTTCCCATTTCTGTTTGGTAGAGGAGTTTCTGCAGTCGTTGCGTCTCTGATTCCTCGTAGGTTGTGATTAGCCGTTCCTTCAATGCCTCGAATTTTTCTTGCTTGGGCGGTTGCAGCACCAGGTCGCTTACTTCCTGTAATGCTGTTCGATCCAGTTGTGCGATTACGTATGAGAATCGGTCTTGATCGCTGCATTTCTGTGGTGCCAGGATCTGCTCGGCGAGCGCGAACCAGAGGCGCGGTGCGTGGTGCCAGAATGCAGGTATTCGCGAAGCGATGCTCAGTGGCGCGATGTCAGGGTTTGGCTGCGTTGACTCCGTTGTGTCGTGGAATGGTTCCATTTTGATTTTTTTGTGTCTGACTCGTTGGAGAAGACGTCCAAGTTCGCTGGTTGTTGGTGGTCCGTGCCGTTGTCCGTTTAGCGATTTGTCCGTTTTCTTGCCGTGGTTGTGAGTTCTTCTGCGGGGTCACCAGTGTCGCGAGGGTTTTCGTCGTAGAAAGAAACTCGCGATCGATATTCAAATTGCAGTAGTTTATTCCAAAAGTCGTGTACAAAGTGAATTAATTTGCTCAAACATTATCGTCTATATATACTAGTCGCCGGGCGGCGATCGCCCCGTCTCCCTCTTCTCGCGCTGTCTCCTTCATTCCGGCCGGCCGGCCGATATACACACCTGTGCGGGACGGCGTGCTTCAGTCGTCCGCCGTTGGCCCCCCCCGCGAGCTGACGTCCCGTGGGCGGCGCTTGAGCGGCAATTTTGTCGTGTTTCGCACATTAGATTTTCGCACGTTTACCGCTTTTGGACGCCACCGGCGATCCCTCCCCCGACCTACTTTGCATTAAGAGGTTTGTGACAAGAGCAAGAGGCGAAAGACGGCAGAGCTCCGTTTTGCTTTTGAAAAAGATGTAGGTAATTGTACTGCGCAAGTGGAGTTGGGAAAATCGGGTAAAAGAGATGCTTCTAATGTCCTCAAAGATATTACCAGTTCTCCAAAACGAGCATCTAAATACAAAAAAGCATTCAAGAACTCTGGTGTCACAGTTAAAACAAAAAAAAATACGGTGATTGGTCAGATGAAAACATTTTCCACAGCTGCTTTGCGCCTTTGCAATTAGTTTACGGAAATAACAAAAATGTCCTGTGGAAAAAACGCTAAGCCATCCTCACCGAAAAAGAAATAAGATATGTTAAAGAAGCGTTAACCTCTCTAGTTCCAACTGTGATAGACATACACGAGAAAATCTGCAATGCAGCCACGGGAACTAAATCTACGAGCAGGTGTTATATTAGCGGAGCAACCTAAAAATACTTTACCAAGTTAGATTCTACAAAAGACCTCAATTTCGAGGCAGTTGAATTTGGCATATCAGTTTTACATGCACGAATTCGTATATTAGAAACAATCCTTCATGTGGCATACAAATTACCAGTGAAGAAATACAGAGAAAAGAAGACCAAAGGAGAAAAGACCTAGAAGCCAAACTACATAAATACATGTCAGATTTCGCGCTAAAACAGGGCTCATAGTGGACATACCTAAGTCTAATTTTAGAAACATCAATGATGGCAATACCAGCAGAAGATTTTTTGATAATCCTACCTTAGCTGCTGAAATCACGGGGATAGATTATGAGCCTACCGATAATACAGACTAAAAGTCATATTGGAAGCAATTTTAAAAAGGCACAAAATTGATCCATTGAAATATCAAGAATACGCCTCAGAAACTGCTCGTCTGTATGTAAACAAATATGGCTGGCACATTTTATTAGAGTAATTCATCAGATAATATTAGAGTAATCCTACAAAAATTCCAGCACATAGGATTGGAGTAATCCTTCATAAATTGCTGGTACATAGTGCCATAATAATAGAAAAAGCCCTACTGCCAATAGGACAACTTTCTGAAGAGGCAGCTGAGAAAATAAACATTTAATGTCATACCGGTATGATTTCGCCAGAAAATTCTCAAGAGAACGCTGCAACTAAGATGTGCTATAAAGTCTTATTATTAGTTCCGATCCTTTACCATGTTAGTTTCTGCGGAGCCAAATAAAACCGAAACTTCGTCAGAAAGTGATGATGAAGATTGCGTATCTAGTCGTTTCAGTCCGAACTTTTTAGTTTTCGGTCGGGAACTGGTAACATCCGGCGAGGTTTATTCCGCAATGACGGCAGCGGAAACGCAAGCTGTCCTCATGTCACCGGGAGAAGACGATCGAATTGACAGATTGGGTCAGCTGGAAAACATTTTTCAAATGGTTAAGGCCAATTTGCAGAAGCAACATGAGAGGAATAAGCACTCTTACAATAAGGGTCGCCGTACTCCGGTTCTGCAAAAGGGCGATGTGATTTGGAAAAAGACGCGTTTCCTTTCTAATAAAGGGAATAATTTCTCGGCTAAACTCGCCCCAAACTTCGAAGAGTGCCGCGTAAAGGAAAAGTTATCCGACAACGTCTATATATTGGAGACGTTGGCGGGGAAAGAAGTGGCAGGTACACATCATGCCAAAGATTTTAAAATCCCTGGAAATCTAACTCTGGATCCCCAAAAGTCTCCAGGTATTCAGATTCAGGATCCCGATCCATCGCAGTAATCATTTAAAATCAAATAAAAAAATAAAAAAATAATAACCTTAAAATAGACTGTCAACTGTCATCTAATATGTTCATAATTCATTAAAATATTAAATAAAATTGGGTTTACCTTGTCATTCGGTGGTTGTTCAGCGACTTGTATAGTGAGCGTTTTGTTTTGATTATTTTATACGTCATAGTGTTGTTTTCCGAATGTAATCCATGAAGCAATTTCTGTTGTGATGTTATTCATCATATCCACAAACATTATATGGTGGTTGTTATTAGGTTGGTGTAGTTAGACTGGAACATTATCGAATATAAGTCCAGTGCACACAACAGGTTGCCGCAGTTTCAGTGGAACCAATGCGACAATGCGTTCGTTCTGAAAAGTAAAGTTTTATTTAAGTAGCAGTGCAGCAAAGCGTTCTAGGCAGGAAAGTGAGGCTTCGATGAGGTGTCAACGAAATTGGTGTGACACAGTAGCACACATTATTTAGGGTTTCAGTGTCGAATGAAAGGATCGGTATGCCTATTAGATTGGCTACCGTATTATAGATGGTGATGAGTGCAGAGATTTATGATTGAAAGAATGTAAGAGCTTGTATGAAAGATTAATTACCGAGCTGTTCAACGTTCTTCTTGGGCTAATCCTTAAAAGTAGGTTCCTTGAATCGAATAAGGGCTTATCCTTGAATAGAATAAGGAAGGATTGGATCCCGGGTCGGACGCGTGAGGGGCACATCGTTGACCCAGAGTCATGTGAGTTCACAGGTTAGAATCAGCGCGTGCTTAAAGCTGTCAAACTTGGGAAGCGTGTAGGAATGTTGGATGTTATCTACTTACGTGAATAAGGCGAAAATTCCGCTGCTTCCGTGAATTTTCGGTTCGAGGCGGGGGGATTGTGACACGATTGCTGTTTTCCCCGATAAATTCGCATTGCACTTTAAGTAAACAACAATACACACGCATAAGATGCATGCAGCGCCATCTTGATGCAATTCACAAGCTTTGCAAGCTAGGACGGTCATATACGACGTACGACTATCGTAGTATCTACAAGCGTACATTTGACACCGAATCCATTGTCGGCTAGTCGATTGCCACAAGTAAATCTTGTATTCAGTTATGAAAATGGATTTTAGGAAAAAGAATAATTTTAATTAAGTCGGTAAAAATAAAGAAAGATCAAATTATAAACCAGGATGCTAGGAAAATTAATACAATAATTTATTTGGGTATTATACAATTTTTAATACACAAAATCATGATTAACATTGGTAATTAAATTCCGTACGTAAAAACGCGGACACTTAGCCACATTAAATCAGAGCCGCCCAACTAGAAATTAAATCTAGTATTTTATAAAAATACTGTAACAATTATTCAAATTAATAAAATAAATGTAAATTAAGCACCGGAAGCCTAAACGAGTCGAGTAAGAATCCATTATTAGACGGCCATGTTTCCGCCCTTTCTTTTTCGAATTCGCAATTCAGCTGGTGCGGTCGATATTAATTGAGAATCCCGTGGTGCACGTAATCAGATAAATTAACCCGGTGAGTTTTGAAGCGGTTGTTCAATATTTAGATACAAGATGAATCCTTATCCGTTCGGTTGGGAAGGGATGGATTGAAGAGTGAGCCGACTCCCTAGGATTGGGCAAACTGACTCCTCATTTTCCTTCTCTCCCACTTATTGCTCCTGTGTAATTACAGGGATTCTCCTATCGGATTAATCTTCTCCGTTGGACCATTCCTGCCGATCTACCTACCGAATCGCAAGACGGTCGACCGCGACCAACGTAAACATCATCGCACGTACGAGAGTGCCGCCCGTCGCATGTACATCAGCCGCCGTCTCCCGTGGGAAAGCACGGCGTAGAGCGGGAAGAGGAAGAACGGGGATCGGCCAGCCGAAAAGAAACGCGACTCCGTCGAAGATCGTCACATCCTACATTCCCGTGTCCCCACGTGCTACAATCCAATAAGTGTTCTAAAATCCAATACTTTGTAAGCCGACCCTGGATAAGGATCGCACGTCTCTTGCTCTTTCAATGATTCTAGTTTCTACTTTCTTTATATTCTCGTAATGGGGACTAAGATCCCAATAAATCGAATTCTAATAAAAACAAGTGACTTTTACTAAGGGGATTCTAGTTTCTACAGGTTACTATAGATTCTATAGGTCACCAAAGGTATCCCCCAACTATATATGTCACACCCTTCAATCTTCATCATCACTTTCTGACGAAGTTTCGGTTTTATTTGGCTCCGCAGAAACTAACATGGTAAAGGATCGGAACTAATAATAAGACTTTATAGCACATCTTAGTTGCAGCGTTCTCTTGAGAATTTTCTGGCGAAATCATACCGGTATGACATTAAATGTTTATTTTCTCAGCTGCCTCTTCAGAAAGTTGTCCTATTGGCAGTAGGGCTTTTTCTATTATTATGGCACTATGTACCAGCAATTTATGAAGGATTACTCCAATCCTATGTGCTGGAATTTTTGTAGGATTACTCTAATATTATCTGATGAATTACTCTAATAAAATGTGCCAGCCATATTTGTTTACATACAGACGAGCAGTTTCTGAGGCGTATTCTTGATATTTCAATGGATCAATTTTGTGCCTTTTTAAAATTGCTTCCAATATGACTTTTAGTCTGTATTATCGGTAGGCTCATAATCTATCCCCGTGATTTCAGCAGCTAAGGTAGGATTATCAAAAAATCTTCTGCTGGTATTGCCATCATTGATGTTTCTAAAATTAGACTTAGGTATGTCCACTATGAGCCCTGTTTTAGCGCGAAATCTGACATGTATTTATGTAGTTTGGCTTCTAGGTCTTTTCTCCTTTGGTCTTCTTTTCTCTGTATTTCTTCACTGGTAATTTGTATGCCACATGAAGGATTGTTTCTAATATACGAATTCGTGCATGTAAAACTGATATGCCAAATTCAACTGCCTCGAAATTGAGGTCTTTTGTAGAATCTAACTTGGTAAAGTATTTTTAGGTTGCTCCGCTAATATAACACCTGCTCGTAGATTTAGTTCCCGTGGCTGCATTGCAGATTTTCTCGTGTATGTCTATCACAGTTGGAACTAGAGAGGTTAACGCTTCTTTAACATATCTTATTTCTTTTTCGGTGAGGATGGCTTAGCGTTTTTTCCACAGGACATTTTTGTTATTTCCGTAAACTAATTGCAAAGGCGCAAAGCAGCTGTGGAAAATGTTTTCATCTGACCAATCACCGTATTTTTTTTTGTTTTAACTGTGACACCAGAGTTCTTGAATGCTTTTTTGTATTTAGATGCTCGTTTTGGAGAACTGGTAATATCTTTGAGGACATTAGAAGCATCTCTTTTACCCGATTTTCCCAACTCCACTTGCGCAGTACAATTACCTACATCTTTTTCAAAAGCAAAACGGAGCTCTGCCGTCTTTCGCCTCTTGCTCTTGTCACAAACCTCTTCAAAGGATTTTGATGGTCGACCAGGCCGATTTTGTGTAGTTTCAGCAACATGGATTTCAAAAGTTCCTCCCAGCCATGATTTATTAGTTTTCAGAAAAACATCTTCTTTGTAATGAGCTTTGATCCATCTCTGTTTAATTTCTGATTTGAAACTAGCAAAATTACGTTTCAAGCCAACAATTTGCTCTTCGTGGTAAGGCTTGTCTAACAAAAGTCGGTCTCTCAAAAAGTTTAATTTGGCATCCAAATTGGCAAATCTTGGTTTTTGATGAGGTAGTATAAAAATTCTCGGGTCACAATCCTCACTCCTGACGTACCTTGTGAGCCTTAAACAAGCAAACAAGATTTACATTTTATTGATTAACATCAAGTTTAGATAAAAAAAAAGTCATCTATTCGGATGTATTCGGATATGTTTGTAATGTTATTTAAAAGGAAATTGTGCGTAGAATAAATACAAATAAAAATCATAGCCCGATATATCCGGATCACAAACCAAAAACTTTAGCTAAAAACAAAGTGTATCAAAATCAGAGCATAATAATGACTTATTTTTATTTAAGAAAAGTCATAGTTGTTGGTTTATCGATACTCTTTGAAAACAGTTATTAAAACTCTTACATGCTTTATCAGAATCTATGACTTTCAAATTGCAATATGAACTCGAAAACATAAAAAAAACTACTTCAAAGGTTATGATTTTTCTGAGCGCCGCGAAAAAATACGTGCACGAGGTGAAACGATCAAATTCCGACTTACGCTACGCACGTGGCGGGCACAGAATCGAGGGGAACGGGCCTGGACATTATTGGTTGGTTTGTTCTCTCTAGCTGGACCTGGTTTTTGGGGACAATATTGCAATTTAGATTTCGGGACTTATGTCCGCCCAGATTTGGCAAATACTTGTATGTGCGACGTGGTTTTTCAAAAGAAGATTATCTTGGCCCAATATTCGCTAATGAGGACAGAGACAACGCGTCGGAAAACAGACACGACAATTTAAAATCTTCTGTCAAGTTTGTTTTACCCACTTAAAAAAAAACAAAGTTATGATATATTTACACTTCCAAGTCAACGAACTGTACGAGCGACACGGTTTTGAAAAAATAAGTTGACTTATTACTGAATAAAAATTCTTTGACGGCGGTCGCTAATATTGTTGAAACCTGAACGAAGCAGCAGACTATAAGGTAGGATACTTCTTCCAATTTCATACCCCGTAAATATTGTTTTACATTACGTTACAACTAGAGATGTGACTACAACGGGCGAACTCGTAACCTCGGGAAGTTTTAACGAAATTTGATCGTTCTGTCTCCCGTGGGGTGAGACAGAACGACAGAACGTCCGGGTTGGTCACACTCACGGGTCAACAATCATCCGGCGGCCTCCACGCACGAAGTGCGAGCCCGGGCAGGACTCTGGCCTTAGGGCTAGTTTCCCCTAGGAGTCAACCTTCTGCCGCTCCTGGACGGTCTGCCCACCGTGCGGCGTAAGTCAATCGATTGTGCACTCTGACTAACAACTTGGGTTGTCGACTACAGCGGGCGAGCCCGTCACCACAGGAAGTTTTAACGATTAGTCTTTCTATCTCCCTGCAGTGAGCGTAGAAGACTTGGGACAAAACAGTCCACCGTCTAGCTACGCCACAACCAGTAAGAGACCAACGCCTTAACCGCGAGATAGCCAGTAATGTTACCTGGCGGGCAAACACTCGCGCCCTTACTTCCAATTGTGACCAGATTACTCCGGTCTCTCGATTGGTTACGAGTTCGAGGTCGCTTGCGCTGTCCTCTCCCTTATGAAGCGGTGTCGGGTCCTACAAATTTTACGAGGTAAATTCGTTTTCTATCCTATTTATAAACTACGGCTAAGTCCAAAAAGGACGTTTGTGAGAAAATCACATTTTTCTGTTAAACACAAACTAGTATTGATAAAACGATTGATTATATATCGTATTAGATTGCTCAACGCTTTTAGAGATTATCAGTGGTCGAGCAAAAAGAAACAATGAAACGTTGTTTATCCCACAACACATTTAATTGTAGCAGAAAAGAAACACACTCTTACACAATGGCTGTTTGACAGATCTTATTTTTATTCGGATTTAGAACAAACACAACATGAAAACGAAAAACTAATTCAAATCCAATAAACGCCATACTGCAATTTGGCAGCTAGGATTCTACTACGAAACGCAACGTGTAGATGGCAGTCATAGTTCCAAACATTCATTAATCATCTTTTATATTCAATATGGCGGCGTTTGTGGTACGGCAGTATGGTACGGTATTCTATCTCGGAATAAACTAATAATATAATTACAAACAGTCATAGCTCTTATTATTTGAATATTATATCTACATAAAGATGCATTTTTTAATTTGGTATACAGTTTTCAATACGTAATAATTACGCGCTTTAACCCCTAGGTGACCAAAAACGCCAATTGGTGGATGCGGTGGTTTAACAGATCCGCGCGTATCCATTTCGGCCTGCTTCCATATCTATACTAATATTATTTATTTATTTTTAGGAAAACCAATAGCTAATTATAATTTAACAAAAAGAGGAGTAGGATAACAGAAATTAGGATAAGCGAAATTTAAATTCTAAGTGTCAACACATTTTAAAATTTTCTCACCTCTAAATAATAATTAAATAATAAATTTAGTCTGCACGGGACGCGTCCCGAAAGATCTTAGGACAAAGTCGACCATCGAAAACAAGCGAGCTGTCGTTACTGGCTGGGGGCAGATCGACTTTGCTGAAGATACAGCGGACGACTTACTGAAGGTGGTGGTGGGTTTGATTGACCAGCCGACCTGTCGAAGACTATATGCAAAGACTCTCAGAAGGAGGTTACCGCAAGGTATAACGGACGATCAATTGTGCGCTGGCAGCTTAGAAGGAGGACGAGACTCTTGTGGAGGCGATAGTGGTGGACCTCTGCAAGTGACGATAGCTGACAACCAATGTCTCTTCAACATAATCGCCGTTACCAGTATTGGAAAGAGCCCTTGCGGAAGTGCCAAGGGACCTGGCATATACACTGCCGTGAAGAGTCATGTGAAATAAATTGCGTTTTAGGAGTATGTCTACCGCCGGAAAATTGTCCAAAAACTGACGGGGATTTGCCAAAAGGGAAACTATCACAATTTTGTATAATGTCGGAACAAGAGACTGTATGCTGTATTCAACACAGCCCCATGAGCAACAACACGAGATCATCAGAAAACCAGGATAAATCCAATAATGCATCTTCTACATCACCGCCTACTACAACAACTACCAATAAGTCACCGGTCATCTCTACAATAGCTCCAGAAAAACCTCAAACGTCACCACAAGCCATAACTACCAATTTCATAAATGACAGTGTGGAAAAACGAACTAAATCCGAAAAAAATAGCTCTGCAATATTGAGTACAAATTTAACAATGACAGCCATTGCTGTGTTGGCGATTAATTAATTTATTTTATTTTATCTGCATCCAAACTTTTCTCTGGTTGTAGCGGTCTCCGTTCCATCGGGTTCAGAAGAGGGAGGAAGAGAGAGTGCACCTGTGGTCGCGCGCCCACCTGTGCACTATAATATAGCCTGCGCACTTGACTGCTTCCGAACAATGGACTCTGAGAAGACTAAAGAAGTCATTAGAATCTACAATGCAGTCGCTATGGCCGAACACTGCTAGAAGGGTATATATATAGGATAACAGAGAGCCAATTAAAGGTTTTCACGTTTAAGTAACGTTGTAGAAACATATTTGACCTTTCAATTAAAGCTATCGATTAAAAATACATCAAAAATTATTCAACAATTAATGCTAAAGAATTCACTGTTCAGCTGCTGCCTAGCTGAGTTAATACTCGTACAGAATAGATCAAAGTCAAAGCGTTTAATCAAATCATTGAAATTGTCACTTATTCGCCACAGAAATGCATTTTGCCTATAGTTGGTACCAGCATGAGGAACATGAAGAGCAGGGTTAAATCTATTGAGTTTGGAAGGAACACGGAGATTAATTTTATTTAGTAAGTAGCATTGTGAGTGATAAATGAATTACCTAAATAATATAAAACAATAGAATTAGTACGATCAGGGTAGGCAGACGATATAGGCGAGCATAGCTGACTAGTGAAAGTGCAGTATGGAAACCGGTATCTGACGTGATCATCCTGCGCGTGTGAACGGTGAGTGAGCGGGGCAGCGGCGAAAGCAAGGGTTACAAACATTTTTATACTGAGAAGGAATGAAGCGGGTGTATATAACACTATTTCTAAGCAATTCAATACATATAATACGAAGAAATGAACTGCACTGATAAGTGCAATAGTTTCACAGAGGTACATCTTAAATAGCGATGGGAAGTATGCAATAGCATAGAGATTAAACAACTTTGTTTAAATCAGACATATTGTTGACGATGAACACTGGCGAAGTGTCATTTTTCCGGATATGGATTTTCCCGTATTTCACTCAGACGTACTTGAGCCCTTTCTCGTTCCCGAAGGTCTTCATCTTGCTTAGCAAGGACTTGGAATCCGCGTTGAGGTGGTCGTTAACATGGAAATCGACCAAAAATGTGCGGCGCTGTTTTTATGCGTGGAAGCTGGCTTCTGAAAGGTTAAAGTTCAGATAGACTAATAGATGGCATTTTATCTCTCCGTATTATTCTTTTGATGTACCCAGCTGATGTACTTCTCTGCCAGAAATTAAGATTGAAGTTTCTTCTTTCATTTCATTGAGCATATGGAGGTTTTTTTTTTATTTCGATTTAATGGCTCGTTGATAACAAACTCAGCCAATTGTATCATATTTTGAATGTTGGTAGCATTCGAAATTTGAATTATTTCGTAATGTCACCTTCATTTATAAAACGGCTTTGCCGAAGTGATCAATGTGTTTATTTTTTTATTTTTTCGCTTTAATTCGTCTCAATTGGAGGCATTTTGTGTTGCATAAGGATAAGCCCTATTTTTGAGATATATGGATGAATAGTGATCGTTAGTCGACTGCAAAAGGACCTTTAAACTTACATTGCACAGTCGAAAGTCGTACACATCCGTAAGTATATCTCATTCAAACATAAGCATTTCCCAATCCAAGCTGGGATTTCCTTCGCTGCTTTTTAAGTAGCTTTTACTAATTTTATTTTAAATAAAAACATCACCCTATATATTAAACAATAGATAGCAACAGTAATTGAATGTTATTATTGTTGTCATTGGTTAAATTATTGGGTGTTTATAATCAGTCATTTATAAAAAAAACTATTCACTATCTGTGTTTATATATAGGTACGTCTAATTAAATTGCCGTTAATTTCGCTGGCAATGCTAACAGCGCCACCTGCATGTCGCCGGCGTAGAAGGCTTGCCAAAAGTACTATGACGTTGAGCAATAAGGTGTCGTCGTCCACGTAGCGAAGCCAGAGAATGGGGTTATGTTTTGAGGTTTTTATGGCTAATTCCTTAAAATATTCCGTGCACAAGTAGATACCTACCGGCGATACGGGGCATCCCATTCCTACTCCGTCGATTTGTTTGTAATAATCGCCACTCCATAGAAAGTAGCAGGATGTCAGGCAATGTTCAAGCATGTCGGCGTAGCTAGTATCCCAGGTCCTCAGACATTAGTTTATCTCTCACCACAGTAAGACACTCCATAATGAGCAAATTCGTAAAAAGAGACTCCACGTCATTGAAGCTCACATTATTTTGACATCGCCTAGTTTTAAGCTTTTAATACCGCTTATGAAATGCCGTGAATCTTTCACATAAGACGTTGTTTTGTTCGTAAGCGGCGACAAAAGATGTGTTGGGCTGTCGATTTGGCTTATAATTGATCTCAATGGGGCATTATTCTTGTGGATTTTAGGTAAGCTACATATATCATTTCGGGGCTGCACTCGTATGTTGCGTGGTTTAGTGAGATATGCTTTTTCTGGGATGGAAGTGGTATATTTATCAATTACGGCTTTCGTTTGTCTGGCAATTCTGCTTTAGGGCCCTTGCTGAGTTGGCCACGAAGACCCATTTTGTTCAGCGTTGGTCACACTCACGGGTCAACACCTATCCGACGGTCTCCACGCATAAAGCGCGAGCCCGGGCAGGACTCTGGCCTTAGGGCTAGGGCTCCCCTTGGAGTCAACCTTCTGGCGCTCTTGGATGGTCTGCGCACCGTTCGGCGTAAGCCAATCGATTGTGCACTCTGACGGGGGAGTCTGGAAGCAGTACTGTTTCCTATAGAGCCGGGGTGGTTGCGGACCTTACGGCGACTGCTCTTACGGTTACGGACCTTGCGATCCTGGGTGAACAGCTGGGCAAAGGATGCCGTGGTCTGCGATAGATTCGGTTTACACCGTTCTACCGACCTTGAGCTCGTAACCAATCGAGAGACCGGAGTAATCTGGTCGCAATTGGAAGTAAGGGCGTGAGTGTATGCCCAGTGGATAACATACCTGGTTATCTCACGGATAAGGCGTTGGCCTCTTACGGGCATGTGGGGAGCATGGCGGTGGACTGTTTTGTCCAAGTCTTCTGTGCTCACTTCACCGGAGATAGAACGAACAATAGTTAAAACTTCCTGAGGTGACGGGTTCGCCCGTTATAGTTGACAACTCTAGTTGGCAATTCTGCTCGTGGGATCATAATTGACCTTCTCGTAATTGTTGATGTCTTCTAAGTTTTCGCTCGTAATCCACAATATACTGTGGATAGTATAGATAGTAACATATACTCCCCCGGTTATCTGTCGGAATGCACAGTCGATTGACTGACGCCGCACGTTGCGCAAAGCGTCAAGGAGCGCCCGAAGGTCGATTTCCAAGGGAACTGGCCGCTGGCACCGAATCCTATCCGGTCCCGAGATATCGACGACCTATGGGCCTCACCTCCCAAAAGCGTAATAATAGTATTATGAGGGGCTCGATTCTGGTCGGTGAATTCAATGGCAGTTTCGTTTGTCTTTATTACACGAGTGCCCAACAAAAAATGAAGGTAATGTGTTTAGGATTCATCTACATATTATGTATGTTTTCCGTTTCTTTATTCCACTATAACTTCTAAACGCTTGAACCGATTTAGAAGTGTGTGGTATTGAAAGAATTGTTATGTCATCGTAAGTGTTATAGGGTACCTTATCTATCAAAATATTAAGTCAGCAGTTGTCTAAATGTCCAAATGTCGAAATATCAATAAATTAATATAAATATACCGTGTTTAGTGTCAAATGAAAGGTCTGATTATATACAATCCGAAAATATACATGTATCTATATGGATAAATACATAAACCACAAATATTTCATAAGAAACCGTAATAAAAATAATTATAAATACAATAGTTCACGTTCTGTAACTTCGGTCGGGGTTTTTATTCTTTTTACACGACTGCCCAATATAAAAGGAGTGTAATGTGTTCAGGATTCATCTATGTATGTTTTCCGTTTCTTTATTCTACTATAACTTCTAAACGCTTAAACCGATTTAGAAATGTTTCGTATTGTTAGAATCGCTTTATGCCCTATGCCGAGTAGCATAGGGCACGAACCACAAACATCCTGCTCTCATATAAGGAGAAAGCAGCGTATTTAAAATAAATCGCCATGGTTCGCGGTGCGTGTTGACATTCACCATTAGACAATTTAGTTTTTTTCATTTTTCCTCTTCGCGACCGTCAGGGATAGATCCGGTAACGAAGTAACGAAGAGAAATATTTGGAATATTATTTAGCAAAATATATTATACCTACAGGTGTTTAATTATTACTAAAGATACGGAAATTTCGCAAAAAGAAAATTGAAAATATCGAAATTTCGCATATAAAACAACAAACAACATAAAACACTGGCTATAAAACAACTTTTTAATAGACCGAAAATATAAATATTTAATATTAATTAAAGGATAACGTTGTTGTACTTCCAATATTTGACCATTTAGAATCGTTCTGTCCGTAACGGCGACATTATATTTAATAAAGAAGCGTTCTGCTCCTACTCTGTTCAACTAACAGCGTAGAAAGTAACTGACCGAGTAACGCTGCTTCAGCAAAGGTTGAAAGGCAGCATTTAGTACCCCATAATCAGCCGCGGATTTATATAAGGGATTTTTGGGCTGCAGCCCAGGGTCCCGTGGATATAAAGAGCCCCAGTCCCCATTGAAAACAATGGTCAATATTGTGAATTACAAAGAAAATCTAAAATCTTAAAAATTCCTATCATAAGGTTGGCAACCCTGAGATCAATTTCTTACGTCTATTCCGGGGGACTCCCCGCCGCTTGTTTTTAGTGTATTTTCTCGCAAATGCAGTAATTCCCAGTCATTTTTCAATTTCTTTATTCATAAAAATTAAACTATATATAGCAGTTCAGTTCCCCACTAAGGCTAGTGCCTTGTTAATGGGTAACTAGTAATGAATGTTTGTATAAATTTTACTAGTTTTACAAATAATCTTGATGGGTACTTACTTACATTATTGATATTATATTAATAATATATATTGTTTTACTTAGTTTGCCTGGATAAATCATAACTTAAGTTGCTTAACCCCTCCTCTCGCGAAGTAAAAATTCAGCTACTATCACTTGCCCGCGACATTTTCGCGCGTAAAATCGACGCGAGTCGACGTCCTTGATACAAACGACCATAACTTGTAAACCACTATACGGATCATAAAAAAAATACTGTAAAATGATCGCATTGAAATTTGACATATAAAAAAAATAACCTGGAAATTGGGGGAGTCGGCCGTTGGTCCCGCAAGGGATGTAAGGGAGTTACCAACGTTTTCTGCTACTCAGTACGTTTTTGCTAATCGATTTGTCTATTTTGTGAGTGAAATTCAGCAGTTTGTGTTTTCAGTGTATTTCTTCTAAAAAAGTAACGTCAAATGAGAATCAAAAACTTGGTGTTTTCATTAAATAACTGAATGCGCATTACCATCAATTGCTAGTTTGGTATTTAGCCTTTGTATCGAGATGCTCATGCCGTTAAATAACCTAACCTTTACATTCAAACCTTGATTTTTTTTTAAAATACATACTTCCGTGCAATTCCGACTGGTCGGAATACTTAGGTGATACTTAGGTGGTAAGGCGGAATAATACCAGATACTTAGGTGAAAAAGGATATTTGCGATTTCTGTGTAGTTAAATAGATTTGTAGTGACTTATTTTATAAAGCAACTAGGTACCTACAAAGTAAATAATCGTATGTGTTAAATATAAATAACTCCTTTTCTTATTTTGTGTATTTTTTTTGTTTGTTAATTAACCTGTAGGTACCTACGTTGGGAGAAAATAAAGCTTTCTGTGTAAAAGTTCTTTTATTTGATGTTTTCTGTTCAATACGTATATGTTTTATATTTTGGAGAACCTGGTCGGAATTGCCCAAAAGGCTGATCGGAATTAAAACTGTATCGGGGGAATTTCGGTCAAAAATGACTTTTCAGTTTTTATTTTTTTATTAATTTATTTTTCAATGTAAACATTGAACTTGACACTAGATTAGTAGCCAGATAAATTATTCATATGTATGTTTATAACATGTTCATTTATGTTAAATATACAATTTTTCATAGAATATATTGCTTAAGTGATCGGAATTCCCCCACTCTACCCCTACATTCCGGAAATATACGTGTACATAAATGACCTATGCCAGCTTCAGGTTCAGGGCTCCGTACTGTCCTACGCCGATGACACTGTGTTGCTATTCTACGGCGACACATGGACGTCTTCGTTTGATAGGGCGACTGCGGGACTGAAGCTGGCTAAACGATGGCTTGACAATAATCTTTTGACGCTAAACGAGTACAAGACTAAATATATGACCTTTAGCATCGACAATAGACATCATCCCAATACTAACCACCATATTACGTTACATAAATGCGACTACATGAACTGTACAACACAAGTGTTTACCACTTGAACGCACGAACACAATAAAATATCTAGGAATAGTCATTGACCAAAATCTAAAATGGACACAACACATTGAGGCTACGACTAAACGGACTAGAAAGTTGATTTATATATTTAAAAATATAAGAAGCATACTCAACATTAACCTAGACTCTACTTACATACGGACAAATCGGTTGGGGCGGTATGGCAAGAACAAATCTTGACCCACTGGTCAAAGCGCAAAAGGCTTTGCTCAGAGTCATTAACAAGAAGCCATATCGCTCCCCGTCAGACGACCTATATACAGACTTTAAAGTACCTACTTGACGTACGCCAACTATACATAGGTACGCGCTGTTTTGGTGCGCTATCGAAGGGACCTCATGAAGAACACGGATAAAGACAAACCAGAGCACAAACACAACACTAGACACAAAGACAAACAGATTCAACCAAAACTGAGGACTGTATACGGACAACGACACTACGCATATCTCGGACCTAAACTCTATAATATATTTAACTCGTACGCAGGACAGATCTTAAACATAACCGACAACCAGTTCAAGAGACGGGTGTCTCATTGGCTCTCAAATTATACTAGAGAAGAATGCGAAAGTATGATATATTAAAATATTTTATTTCTAACCACAGATTATAGGATATATAGATGTAAATTCAAGATATGTATACAGATATACAGATTATAATATGTTATATTTTATTATGTTATACTATTATACTATTATATATAAATATGCTACATTATTTTATATGTTATAACATATGATATTATATTATATTGTAATATGTTATATTATATTATTTATATATAATAAATACAAACGGAGCTGCCATGGAATTCACCGACCGGAGTCGGGCCCATCATAATACAATTTTTTACACTTCTGGGGGGTGAGCAGTGGATTCCGGACTTACGAACCGGCTGTGGTAGGTTTAGGACAGCTGTCTTGCCACATGTGAGCGTTCACCTTGCCACCCATTCACTCCCCCTTCGAAGCCATAGAATTTGAGATGCGCAAATCGCAGTTTTAGATAATTTTTCTAAGAAAGAGTTGATTATTTTTCTGGAAAGGCCAAGATCTTTAAAGAGGTGAAATAGAGATTTAGCTGGCAGGCCACGAGCGCCAACTTCCACCGCGTGAAGGTGAACAGTAAAGCCGTTCCGGGTTACGGCATTTGCGAGATCATGGTATTTATTTAATTTGTACTCGTGGTCTTTTGGGATATTTGATTCCCATGGAACAGTTAATTCTACAATAAGAGCCACCTTCCGAGATAGAGAGTAAAGAGTTATATCTGGACGGAGGGCTGTGCATCCGAGACTTTCAGGGAATTTATACTGCTTAGAGACCGAATCAACCTCCAGAATCCAATCTGTAGCTTTCTCGATTATTGAGAAAGGTTTTGTAGTTAAATGTTTTTTGCCTTTAGAGCCATCCCGCACAAACTGTATTGGGGGTTTGGAGGATACTGTCAAACCCTTGTTGGCACGAGCCACTGAGAGACTAATTACCTCGCGAATAACAGCGAGAACTTTGTCATGGCGGTAAGTGTACCGTCCTTGATCTAAGGCCACCTTGCAGCCAGCTAGAATATGTCTAGCTGTGCAAGGGGTATTGCTACAGAGGGGACAAGAACTATCCTCGGCAAAGCTCCAACGAGCGAGGTTACTGGGGTCTGGAAGTGTATGCTGAAAGGCATTCAAAGAAAATTTCAGCATCTCTGGCGTCCAGTCATAGAGCATTACCTTCCAGTGCATTGGAGGCGGAATGCAAAAGTCCCCAATTGTTGTCCAATCATTCTGGCATTGAAGGCCAATAGCATGAGCCATACTCTTGCTGTCGTAATCTCCCCGCAAAAGAGACTTCTTCAAGTCCACGTCGCTCGTGGTTGTACTGCCATACCCCAGACCACTGCCATTCTGGCTGATTCCAGTAAGGAACTTTTTGTGGAAGTCTACGCGGGCTTGTAGATCATTTGAATCACTACGGCCACATATTAGGGAGATATTAGAGCCCTTATAGACCAATTTGGGGTCATAGGATGTAAATTTTGTGCCCATGCGGGCGAGTCCAAGGCAAAAACATTTGGTGGGCTTCACTTTTATACAGCCTGACCAGTCGCAGAAAAGCTCCACTTTCTGTAATAGCAGGGAAAGCTGCTTGGGGCTTCTGGTGATGAAAGTTAGGTCGTCGGCAAAAGCGAGGCACGACGAGGTGTATTGGCCGTCTGTTTTAAAACGGTAGCCCCACTTCCTGTCAAACTGGGTCAGGCTTTCCAGCAGTATATTAAAAACTATATTAAAAATCGTCGGGGAGAGGCAACAGCTCTGAAATAGTCCAATTGAATATGGTATAGAGCGGGTAGTCCATTCTTGCGTTTTAACATGGAAAGTCAGACAGTTGTAGTAGGAGGCTACAATGTCACGCACGACTGGTGGGAAGTTGTACCAGCGGAGTGCAAAGTGGAGGAGACTGTGTCCGACTGACCCAAAGGCATTCTCTAGGTCGAGCCAGCATACATTGATTTGGCGTTCGTGCTGTCTCGCATCCTTGATGGCAGCAGCCAGGAGAGAATTGTGCTCGAGGCAGCCCGAGACGCCACGCATGAAGCCTTTTTGAACTGATACTCCAAGGTACTCATTCCGGTGCATGAATTCGCTCATCCTCGTGTGGACTATGCTAAAAAAGATTTTGGCCACAGTGTCTGTGAGAGCAATGGGCCGAGCGTCCTTTGGTCCGGTGCAATCTGGGACCTTCGGAATTAAGATGACTGTCGCTCGGCCAAAATTCTGTGGGACTACACCGCTATTCCATATATTTCGGAAGATGGATCCTAAATATTGCAGAAGGCAGGGGCATTTTTTGTATACTAAATAGGGAATACCATCGGGACCCGGAGTAGAGCCCGACGGCTTCCTCTTTACTTGATTAAGAATCTCATCTAGAGATGGAGGTTGAGAAGCAAAAGCTACCGTAGGCAGGGGCGGAGGTGTAATGCCCGGCGGAGGGCTGTAATTATGGAGCCGCATTGGGTCCTCATACGTGGTCGAAAAATATTCCGTGGCCATTTCTTCCGGGATTTGGATTTTTCCCTTGGCGGCAGACAAAACCGTTTTGCTGTAGTTAAAACGGTTTTTGTCGAACCGGGCTTCCTCTTTGGATTTGAGAAATGTTGCCTTGCGCTTGTCGTTTTGCGTTACTACGCTCTGTATGAGTTTTAGTATAGAGCGGTACGCGCGCGAGAAGTTGTGGCAGAGGGCTTTATCCCCGGCTTTCTTGGCTTCACGTAACTGGCGACGAAGTAGCCGCTTTTGCCTACGGAGCTTTGCCTTAAATGCGTTTTCTCTGTGAACCGGGTCAACATGGGTAGATTTTGGGTAAACACCCGAGAAGTATTCATGGACCGCCACCTGGAAGGACGACAGCTGGACGCTGGCAGGGGCATTACGGTTCACAGAGTGGTCAAGAATAGAAGTTAAATTATTATTATGAAATTCCCAGTCCTCTTTCGCAAGTGAAGGGAATTTTAGAGGAGGGAAGGATACGATTTGCGCGGGTAGAGGAGACCGGTCGGGTGACAAACTGCGGGCAGATGTGGAGTCAAGGGACATGTGAGGTTCAACTCTGTCCGTGACTCCTTGCGACGGTTTAAGACACTGACGTGCAGCGTCGCTATCATCGTGCCCAGCAATGTGTTTTTTTAACCATGCTAATCGTTTATATTGTTTCCCGCAGATAGGGCAAGCAAGGTCCGGTGTCGTTTTAGCCGTGTCGTTGTTTGGGGTTTCAACTGGGGTAGCGGGCAATTCTCCCCCCCTGATAGGCCGCTTGGGGGCATATTTCCTTTTTTTTCTTTTTTGCTTTATATATAATCGGGTCTGGCTTGCAAGGCCATCGACCCGATGCGTTCTTTCACGCCGTCCACCGTCTCTCCGGCTGTCACAACTCTTTCGTTGTTGTCATCCTGATGATCAGGGGGTTTACAATAAATACAAACGGAGCTGCTATGGAATTCACCGACCGGAGTCGGGCCCATCATAATACAATTTTTTACACTTCGGACTTACGAACCGGCTGTGGTAGGTTTAGGACAGCTGTCTTGCCACATGTGAGCGTTCACCTTGCCACCCATTCACTCCCCCTTCGAAGCCATAGAATTTGAGATGCGCAAATCGCAGTTTTAGATAATTTTTCTAAGAAAGAGTTGATTATTTTTCTGGAAAGGCCAAGATCTTTAAAGAGGTGAAATAGAGATTTAGCTGGCAGGCCACGAGCGCCAACTTCCACCGCGTGAAGGTGAACAGTGAAGCCGTTCCGGGTTACGGCATTTGCGAGATCATGGTATTTATTTAATTTGTACTCGTGGTCTTTTGGGATATTTGATTCCCATGGAACAGTTAATTCTACAATAAGAGCCACCTTCCGAGATAGAGAGTAAAGAGTTATATCTGGACGGAGGGCTGTGCATCCGAGACTTTCAGGGAATTTATACTGCTTAGAGACCGAATCAACCTCCAGAATCCAATCTGTAGCTTTCTCGATTATTGAGAAAGGTTTTGTAGTTAAATGTTTTTTGCCTTTAGAGCCATCCCGCACAAACTGTATTGGGGGTTTGGAGGATACTGTCAAACCCTTGTTGGCACGAGCCACTGAGAGACTAATTACCTCGCGAATAACAGCGAGAACTTTGTCATGGCGGTAAGTGTACCGTCCTTGATCTAAGGCCACCTTGCAGCCAGCTAGAATATGTCTAGCTGTGCAAGGGGTATTGCTACAGAGGGGACAAGAACTATCCTCGGCAAAGCTCCAACGAGCGAGGTTACTGGGGTCTGGAAGTGTATGCTGAAAGGCATTCAAATAAAATTTCAGCATCTCTGGCGTCCAGTCATAGAGCATTACCTTCCAGTGCATTGGAGGCGGAATGCCTCTATTATGCTAAATTATATTATGTATTGTTTTTTTTTTTTTTAAGACAGAAGAAGGACAACAGGCAAGGCTACAGGCTCAGCAAATAATACCACAGAACTATATATCCATCACCCCAACACAGGCGTATACCTAGTGGGGTGATGTAATCCTGACAAGTTAATGCCCTTTCGCGATTTTCTTCATATGTATTCTTTTAAAATGTGTTAAAAAAAATGAACACAATCTTTTTTATGTAACTATAAAAAATAGGATAAATAAATAAATAAATAAATAAATAAAATTATAAATATAACATGTGTATAGACATAGTAAAATAACATCAGTAGAACATCTCGAGCCCGTTTTCGACATAAGTACCTACGCTTCGCCGAAGCACCACAACAAATACACAATTGATAAGTTGTCATCCCATTAAAGCAGAAATGCAATTCTTTATAATTCCCAAATTCCCCGGTTCCCAAAATTGTACCGTAACAGAATATATGAGTTAGTGCTGACTTTGTGTGACAGCATTCATAACTTGTTGCATGTGTTCCAATTACCTACATTTTAGTAAGTAAGTACTTAACAAATACGCATCTATCTATATATCTACCCACTTACATACCTATGCACCTATTTACCTAGACCCATACTTACCTACGCAAATGAACAATAAACGTTACCTCGTAAATGTAATATAAAATCGAAGACTATCGCGGTTGTTTGACATTATAAATAGGATAGAAAACGAATTTACCGCGAGAAATTTGTAGCACCCGACGTTTCGGTGACGTTGCAGCCGCCGTTGTCCAGAGTAGACTGAAGTGCTGTCAATCCGTTGTTTTGCGGGTAGGCCGCATACCGCTTCCGCCACTATAACGGTGGTCCGGGACTGTTGAAAATCCGTCTTGCACACAACACTCACTGTATCCTGTTTTACGTCTTTGCGTTCGGCGTTCGGCGGCAGGCCATTGAAATAAGAAGAACCCCGAACATCAATAGAGACGACGGTTACAAACTCTCTTCTACGTGGAACCCTCTTCTTAAAATGTTCCCGCCGCCGAACGCTAAACGCAAAGACGTAAAACAGGATACAGTGAGTATTGTGTGCAAGACGGATTTTCAAAATTTCCGCGGTCCGAGCCCGGCCCCACACCACCGTTATAACCTACGCAGTGGCGGAAGCGGTATGCGGCCTGCCCGCAAAACAACGGATTGACAGCTCTTTAGTCTACCCTGGACAACGGCGGCTGCAACGTCACCGAAACGTCAGGTGCTACAAATTTCACGCGGTAAATTCGTTTTCTATCCTACTCGTAAATGTAATTTCGTAACATAAAAGTAAATACTCGTAAATGTAATTTCTGCAGTGTTGGGTAAATCGATTGGATATTTTAATCGACTAATCAATCACGATTGATTCAGACGGACCGGACGGACGGACCGTCGCAGTCGTTAATCGTCAATATCGATTAACGTATTCAATCGTCAATCGTTAGTCGACTAAATTTTGTCCAACAGTGAATTTCTGATAAGTTGCATTACAGCCTGTACAGTAAACATTCTACTTTTGTATACTTAGCTGTCGCGCGACAGCCCTGACTGCCCAAGGCGCCCGAGAATCTATGTAGTGGTAGCGTACGGATAACGCGCGCTTGTATAAGTGCATTATCGCTGCGTAGTATGGAGATGTTTTACTTGTATAATTTTACTATGGTATAGATCAACACATAAACCACAAATATTTCATTTAAAAAAACGTAATAAAATAATTATTAGTACAATAGTTCACTTTCTGTAACAGCAGTCGTGTTTTTTTATTTTTTTAATATATTTACTTGTTTATCATTATTGAAATATCAGATGTCGGTCAGTGAGCGGAAAGTAATTCTGGTGACTGGGGCGACAGGCTTGGTTGGAATGGCCGTACAGCATGTCGTGAACGAGGAGAAGAGGAACAACAATGACGGAATCCAAAATGAGGATTGGATTTTCGTTAGCTCAAAAGATGGAGATCTTTGGTAAGTTAAATATTTTAAACAATTATACATTTTAACTAATGATACAGGTCACTCGGTAATCCGGCAGATATCGGACCAGAACACTGCCGGATCACTGAAAACGCCGGATTAATAGAAATCACGAATAATGACGCATTTGAACGGCAGAAGCCGAAAATGGGCCTACTTGAACGGCTACTTCTGAATACTTAGTAGTCGACCAGTTTAGGGCACACTTGAGATCAGGGACCCCTTAAGTATCGACTGTCAATACGACCGTAATAATACAAAAATATGTGGAAATGTCTCCACTATGGGCACACCCAAGTGGCCTACTTGAACGACTACTTAAGTATGGTCTCTGAATAGTAGTCGACCATTTTAGGGCACTCTTGAGATGAGGGACCCCTTAAGTATCAACTGTTAATACGACCGTAATAATATAAAAATATGTGGAGGATGTCTCCACTATGGGCACACCCAAGTGGCATACTTGAAAGGCTACTTAAGTATGGTTTCTGAATAGTAGTCGACCAATTTAGGGCACACTTGAGATGAAGGACCCTTTAAGTATCGACTGTCAATACGGCCGTAATAATACAAAAATATGTGGGAAATGTCTCCACTATGGGCACACCCAAGTGGCATACTTGAACGGCTACTTAAGTATGGTTTCTGAATAGTAGTCGACTAATTTAGGGCACACTTGAGATGAAGGACCCCTTAAGTATCGACTGTCAATCGGCAGTAATAATACAAAAATATTGGAAGATGTCTCCCTTAAGGGCACACCCGAGTGGCCTACTTGAACGGCTTTAAGAATGTTTTCTGAATAGTACCTAATCTGCCAATTTAGGGCACACTCGAGATGGAAGAACTCCTTAAGTATCGACTGTCAATCGGCCGTAATAATACAAAAAATATATGGAAGATGTCTCCCTTTATGGCACACCCGAGTGGCCTACTTAAACGGCTACTTAAGTATGGTTCTGAATAGTGATCTGCCAACAATCGAGCACACGAGATGAGTGAAGCGCCTTGAGAGTCGATTGTTAATACGGCTGTTAGCTAATATTATATGTTTTTCAATATTAATATATAATTATGTATATATTTCTTTATTTTTAAATAAATAATATTTATATATTTTGATATATTTCACAGTGATATCAAGCAAACTAGACAGATTTTTGCTAAATACCAGCCGACCCATGTGATTAACTTGGCTGCAGCCGTCGGGGGGCTCTTCGACAATATGTCGAGGAATTTGGATTTCTTGGTAAGTCATTGTTTCAATTGTTTGTTCGTTAACGTTTCTGGGCCAGGTTAGGACATGTCTCTACAAAAGTATGCGGCCTATGTGGCCCTGTCGCTCGCTTCTTGTAGGTCCTGGTGTGTGAGGGGTTGACAACTGCCGGCAGGATGGTGGCAGGAACGGCGGGCAGGAACGGTGGTCTTCATCCTGCAGCGTTCCACAGTCGCATATTGGACTCTCTGTGTGCCCCAGCGGTCAAGATTGGCTCGCCATCTCGCCACACCCAACCTCAGGCCACTTGTCCACTGCACGGTTTTTACACCGTATGGTGCATTAGGGTCATCCATTTTGTAAACAATATTCAATGTTGACCGCCGTCAAAACGTGCGGTGACGTGGACAAATAGACTACAACGGGCGAACCCGTCACCTCAGGAAGTTTTAACGATTGTTCGTTCTATCTCCCGTGAAGTTAGCGCAGAAGACTTGGACAAAACAGTAGATAATATACACCGCCAGATAACCAGATATGTTACCCAGCGGGCTTACACTCACGCCCTTACTTCCAATTGCGACCAGATTACTCCGGTCTCTCGATTGGTTACGAGCTTGAGGTCGGTGAAACGGTGTAAACCGTTTGGTCTTAACCGAAATGTAATTGTAACCGAAATGGTCTTAATCATCTCAGGCAGTGCAAGATTTACAAATAAGCTACACAAGCTATAGCTTAAGGCCCCCACTTTCTTGGGGAGCCCTAAAAAAATGTCCGATTAAGCAATTTATGATATATACTTAACCCGTTGAGTATGAGTCAACCAAATCTGGTCGCGAAACAATTATCCGTTGAGTACGAGTCGACCAAATCTGGTCGCGCGTTTTTTTCACTTCTTTGACGTTCTCATATTTATTCATAATTATCTAATTGTTTTACAAAATGATATTTCAATATTCTATATTCGAAATTTCAATGCAATCATTGTGCAGTTGTTCTTTTTATGATTGGTGTAGTAGTTTCGTATTTATAGTACTTTAAGTCGATGTCGCCGAAAATCCTGCAAAAGAGACAGATGCATCCATGAAAATACCCATTTACTCCAAGGGTTAAATATACTGCAGCATATACTCAAATAGCTTAGGGCCTTATCAAGTCTAAATCCGGCGCTGTTCTCAAAGGGACTTAAAATGGATATTTTGATCTTCATCTCAATTTTTTGTATGTTTACAATAATTTCCCTCCTCGTCAGTTGGTGGGCCGGGAAAATGAAATCTAGTACTAAATATTGCATTTTTTTCAGAAACGGAACTTCTCAATAAACTACAATGTGTTAGATGCCTGTTTCGATTATGGAGTAAAGAAGGCTATATCTTGCATGTCCACCTGTGTCTACCCGGACAATGTAAACTACCCTATCGATGAGACAATGGTATGTATTATAAATAGGATAGAAAACGAATTTACCGCGTGAAATTTGTAGGACCCGACGTTTCGGTGACGTTGCAGCCGCCGTTGTCTAGGGTAGACTGAAGAGCTGTCAGTCCGTTGTTTTGCGGGTAGGCCGCAAACCGCTGCCGCCACTGCGTAGGTTATAACGGTGGTGGGGGGCCGGGCTCGGAGTGCGGGAATTTTTAAAATCCGTCTTGCACACAACACTCACTGTATCCTGTTTTACGTCTTTGCGTTCGGCGTTCGGCGGCGGGAACATTTTAAGAAGAGGGTTCCACGTAGAAGAGAGTTTGTAGCCGTCATCTTTATTGAAGTTCTCAGTTCTTCTTATTTCAATGGCTTCCCGGATCATGCGAGGAAAGTAGAATTGTTCCTTGGTATTTACTTCCTTGGTAACAACGGTATTTTGAAACTGCATCCATTGGTTACTTCCGCTATCCTTAAAATGTTCCCGCCGCCGAACGCCGAACGCAAAGACGTAAAACAGGATACAGTGAGTGTTGTGTGCAAGACGGATTTTAAACATTCCCGCGCTCCGAGCCCGGCCCCCCACCACCGTTATAACCTACGCAGTGGCGGCAGTGGTTTGCGGCCTACCCGCAAAACAACGGACTGACAGCTCTTCAGTCTACCCTAGACAACGGCGGCTGAAACGTCACCGAAACGTCGGGTCCTACAAATTTCACGCGGTAAATTCGTTTTCTATCCTATTTATAATGTCAAACAATCGCGATAGTCTTCGATTTTAAATGGTATGTATGTACGATAGCCGTGATCTGGAAACCAACTTTAACATTAGAATATCAGGGATTTTGGCCATGTTGAAGAGGTTATAATTCAATTGCCATGTAAAGAGATCTTTCCATTGGTAGGTATAGTTAGTTAGTTAGTTAGTTGTACTGGGCGTTCCTCCGCAAGTCGACATCCAGTGTGCCTATTTTGCGTGTAACGGGGGTAGCGCTATTCCACCCACCCCAGCTTCTCGACGAAAGCCAGCAGGGCTTTCAGGTTTCCTGCTGCCTCGCGCAGGGTGCCTGGAGTCCCAAGGTGTTTTGTCCTGTATACTTCTACCTGTTTACAATCTAGCAGAATGTGTTTTGTGGTTTCTTCCGCCTCCATGCATGCTCTGCACATAGGGCTATTCGTTCCGCCCATGTTGAAGAGGTGTTTGTTTAGTGTGTTGTGTCCTGTTATCAGTCCCACTAGTTTGCGTAGTTGGGGCCTTTTTGTCCTTAGAAGTGTTTTGGTAAGTTTGTGGTTGTATTCCATTACTATTTCTTCGGTTTGTCTGCAGGTGTCTATCTCTTTCCAGTGTGTTTGATGTAGTTGTTGGTAGTGGTTATCAAGTTGGTTGTTTATGTGCGAGTAGGGTAGGGGCACGATCCATTGGTATATGATTTATAGTTATTGGAGAGATTGAAGGGTGGGCCCGAAATTGCCACTTTCTTTTACAGCGATTGGTGTTGCCATCCGCGCGTCGTGTTATAGTCAGATAACTGATAAGTCTCATCACTTTTAGGAACGAATATCGCTGTAAAGCGCAACGAGGATGGGCAGGCTCATCAACGCATCTCAGTCTCAAATTAATTATTGAACATACAATATTTCTGTCTTTTACTCCTTTGCGATCGCCTACCTATTGCAATAAGAGCTCGGCAATATCCCACTAGGATATTGCCGAGATATTGAGATTATGTCAGGGTTTATGGGTGCACGGAATAATAGCGTGGGGAGCATGTGCAAAATCTGTCTTGGATCCTCTAGTGAAAGCCCAAAAGCTTTTGTTGAGGGTAATCAATAGAAGGCCCTCACGATATGATTCTAACATGGTTTTCCAAGAAAGTAAGGTGTTAGATATACGCAAGCTGTTTGTGAAACAGTCTTTCATGTTTTTCCATCGAACCCTAGATAAACGACCACGAAGCCAGCAACACAGAACTACAAGAGCATCTGCAGGCTTGAATTATGCCGTTCCCCGAGTTAATTCATCATTTGCCCAAAGGCAATTAAACTTTATCGCACCCAAAATATTCAACCGTCTTGATGACGACACAAAAAAAAATGAAAGTACCTTTTTATTCAATAAAAAAAATTAAAAATGGCTTCTTGATATAGGTCGTTCAAGGACAGAGAATGTTCTTCTGCAAATCATCTCTTAGAAATAATATACCTGCATAAATGTGATATAAGATAATAAACAAAATGTAACATATATGTGTATGTGCGTATGTATGGATATGTATATATGTGTATATGTATATGTGTGTGTATAAGTGTATGTGTCCTACGTCAGTTATGCTTCTCCACCCAAGTCTGAAAATAAATCGTATGCCCAGATACAGGCTATACTCGGCCTAGTTGGGCATGCGCTGCGCATGGTCATGTGAATGCGGGTCGTCGTTTACTTCGCACCATTACTTGGTATGACCATTTTATGAATTTTGCATGTTATGTTTAGAATAAATAAATAAATAAAAAAATTGGCTTCTGTCTCCATTCACCTCGTTGGAGTAAGAAAACTGAAAAAAAAGTTGTAATGTTGCCTTTTATTATATAGAATACTAGCTGACCCGTGCCCACTTCGTTGGGCGGTAAAACTTTTTACTTGTGAAGAAATTATGAGTGTGGTTTGGTTAATACTGAGTGCTATGATTTATTTCCTGACTGCCAAAAGAAGGGTTATATTTTTACTGCATATGTATGTATGTATTTGCATGCCAATTTGACTATATTACCGTTATTTGTGAGTGTCTCCTTGTGAGTGTCTTATTTGTGAATGTCTTATCTCTTTAACCATTTATGCAGTAAAAGTGAAATTATATGCAATAAAAGGGAAAAGTCTTTTGTTTTAAACACTTGAGACGATAAATTTACTTATTTTGATATGAATTTATAATTGTTGATAATATGACCAATAAACATGACCTAACGATTTAAATTATTTTTTTAATTTGAAAAACTACTTTTTGTGACTTAAATATAAAAGTTAGACATATGACATATAACTGACTTTAGGCAATTTCAACCTCTACAACTTTTCCCTAGAACTTAATCATATATCTCTCATCGTTAAGGCAGCGTTAGTTAGAAACCTTTTCGTTCGACCGTTTTTTCCGACTTACGTTTTTTCCGAAAAGTCTTTTAATTTTTCGGATTAATATATAGCCTATGACACTCACAAATAACGTGGCTTTCTATTAGTAAAAGAATTTTCAAAATCGGTTCAGTAGATCCATCAGATTACTTCCTACAACATCACAAACTTTACCTCTTTATAATATTAGTATAGATATAGATAGACGAAGCGGTCGCGGTTCCATACCTATGTCGTATTATCTCTTATTTATGCAGTAAAAGGGAAAAGTATTTTGTTTTAAACACTTGTGACAATAAATTTATTTATTTTGATAATAATTCATAATTGTTGATAATATGAAAAATAAACATGACCTAGCGATTAAAATTATTTTTTTTATTTGAAAAACTACTTTTTGTGACTTAAATATATAAGTCAGACATATGCTGTTGTTGACTTTTTTGTAGGCATTATCAAGCTCTACAACTTTTCTCTAGAACATAATAATATATCTCTCATCGTTAAGGTAGCGTTAGTTAGAAACGTTTTCGTTCGACCGTTTTTTCCGACTTACTTTGGAAATCCGACTACCACGAAAAAGTCTTTTCATTTTTCTGATTAATATATAGCCTATGACACTCACAAATAACGTGGCTTTCTATTGGTAAAAGAATTTTCAAAATCGGTTCAGTAGATCCAGAGATTACTTACTACAACTTCACAAACTTTACCTCCTTATAATATTAGTATAGATTGCATGTGTTTCAGGTGCATGATGGTCCTCCTCATCCATCAAACTTCGGGTTCAGCTACGGGAAGCGAATTGCAGACATACTAAACAGGTAGGTGAATATTCCTATTTTTGTTATAAATAGGATAAAAACGAATTTGCCACGTCAAGTTTGTAGCACCTGATGTTTCAGCGATGTTGCAACGCCGTTGTCCAGGGTAGACTGGAGCGCTGTTAATGGTCATCTGCGAGTAGGCGGCAAACTGCTGCTGCTACTTCGCAGATCATAACGGCGGTGAGGCGGCGACTGCGGTGCGTGCGAATTTTGAAGGTCCGCCGTGTACACAAAACTCACTGTATCGTGTGTTACGTCCTTGCATTCGGCGATGGGCATTGAGAAAAAAATTATAAGAGAGTTTGTAACCGCCGTCTCTATTCATGTTCGGGGGTTCTTGTTATTTCGAGGGCTTCCCGGATCATGTGAGGAAAATAAAATTGTTCTTTGGATAGCAAAATGGGATTTTGAAACTGCACCCAGAGGCTAGTTCCGCTATATTACATTACATTTTCGTCGTGTCCAATTGACTGCTAAAGACCGCTCTTGGACGTTTCAAAATAATTGGGTTATGCAGTAAGTCTCGTTACAACTCTTTACTGAACATACATAGGTAGTAAAGAATTAACTACTAGATTGTCAAACTATAAATATAAATAATCAAAATAGAAGCCTACTATTTGAAGTAGTTAGTAATTCCAAAAGATACGTAGTAAAATTATTCATGGTAATATTCAAATTGTCAGTAAAATGAATGAAAGCTACGTTATGCATTTTAAACTAATAGTACAGATATAAGACCATATAAAATAATCAGACAATAAGGCTCTACTTTTTTAAGTAATTTAAATAAGCACCATATTTGAAAAATCATGGCCATCAAATTCGGCCAGATTATAGAAAGGGTGGCCTATCAGCATCTCCTTGATGTTTTTTTTTAATGTTATGTCCTCCAGCTGTATTTTGTAGGGCGTAGATTATAGAATTTTATGCTAACGCCCATTGAACACCCAATGCCCATTGAAGTGAGAACACTGAACGTGTTTAACAGCTTTAATGTGTTCCATGAGTCACGTGACTATGAGCTGTTTCATTTGTCCAAGTAGGCTAACCACAGCTGCATTTGATTTTATTTATTTATTATTTTATTATTTATTCCGTAGCCGGCAATTGGGGAGGGGGTCGCCCTCGCAGCCAATACGCTGCTGTCGGTGCCGCTGGATCTCGTACTCCATTCACGATTCGCTTCCATTCTTGACGATTTTTTGCCACGTCTCCAGCATCCCTAGCCGATAATCGTTGATTTTTAAGGTCGTCTTTGATGTTATTTAGCCAGGTTTTCTTCGGTGCCGATCGCTGAATTCTCCATTCTGTCGGACGGTCTCGCCAAAGAAGTTTACGTGGCAAGCGATTATCGTTCATTCGGCAAAAATGGCCGAACCATCGTAGTCGACGTTTTTGTACTTCTTCTTCGAACGTTGTTACTAGATCGCATCTTTCTCTAATGGTCTCGTTTCGAATTCGGTCGCGGAATGAGACACCGAGAATCTGCCTCAAGCATCGCATTTGGAAAACTTGGAACTTTTTGAGGTCCGATTGTAGTAACGTTCACGTTTCCGGTCCATTTGATTCTATACACGGATAAAGCAGTAAATTCGTTTTTATTCAATTTACAATGTCAAACAACCGCAGTAGTTTCCTTTTTATATTCGTATTTGTAGACAGCAGTTTGAGTTTGTCGATGCAGCGTGAGAACCATGGTCGGTTCTCACGCTGACGCATCAACAATTACGACTTGACTAGGGGTCTTAAATAAATACCATGATCTTGCAAATGCCGTAACCCGGAACGGCTTCACTGTTCACCTTCACGCGGTGGAAGTTGGCGCTCGTGGCCTGCCAGCTAAATCTCTATTTCACCTCTTTAAAGATCTTGGCCTTTCCAGAAAAATAATCAACTCTTTCTTAGAAAAATTATCTAAAACTGCGATTTGCGCATCTCACATTCTATGGCTTCGAAGGGGGAGTGAATGGGTGGCAAGGTGAACGCTCACATGTGGCAAGACAGCTGTCCTAAACCTACCACAGCCGGTTCGTAAGTCCGGAATCCACTGCTCACCCCCCAGAAGTGTAAAAAATAGTATTATGATGGGCCCGACTCAGGTCGGTGAATTCCATGGCAGCTCCGTTTGTATTTATTTATTATTGGTTAGGAGAAGTAATCATAAAGGTTTATTTTAATACACTAGAGTCCCATTTGGCATTTTATCTGCGGCGAGTATTTTCCATAAAGTACTATAACATTTTTTTCACATTACATTACATTCGTCTCCAATTGGCGAATAAACCGCTCTTAGGCGTGACACAATGTACTATCAATTGACATTGTACTATCATTGTGCAAAATCAGGTCATGCTTACAATAAAAAATGCATTGTCATTGGAACTGAACCAACATGTAATTTTTCAACTTTATATGACAATGTTTAAGGAGTTCCCTCCATTTCTCATGGATCCCATCTTCAGAACAGGATTGTGATCAATCCAATCTGGAAGTATAGTCCTGTCGTGTTGAAACTTAGAACGGGCTGTCGTAATTGATTTAACATACAAAATTTGACCGTTAACCGTTGAGGAGTACCCTCGTCAAGAGCCAACCCTGGGTGCAGCAGCCATGTCATGGTAAAACTTGGAACGGGCTATTATAACTGAATGCGTACACAAAATTCCGTGTCAACCCTGGGTGTTGAATCAGGTCATGCTTACCATAAAAAATGCACATGTAATACAATACAATACAATTTAGTTCTGCTCCAGTAGGTAGGCTTTCCTACACTTGGATGCGTCTTTGCCTCTAAAATTTTAAATAATGTAATTAATTAAAGAATATTAACTATCATGATATAGTTGTGGCAATATAAATTAATTTGAGTAAATTAGAGTTGGTTTGAAAACCATTGATAAATAGAAAATAATCTAATAATCAAAATTGCTGACCAAAAAAAGAGCTCGATGTCCGTAGTCCTAATTATCAAGGCAATAATAAGATGGTCATGAAAATAGATAAGTGTATACTAAAAATATCTAAATTGAAATAAATTGTCAAATCTAGCAATATAGCCGTCGTCGATAAAAATAAAAATAAAAATTACGCTCTTTGGCAAAGTTGATTATCATGAATTTTCCGTTATTTTACATTAGGATGCTCTTGGAATAGGAATTCAGCATTATCCAAATCTCTTAAGTCATATACTGGATTCTTGACTAGGCCATTAAATAAGATTTTTTTGAATAATAATTGGTTCTCTCCAAGGCTTCTGATATGTGTTGGGACCTTATTATAAATGCACAGGCTTTGGTGAAGGAAACTGTTGCGCACTTTACTAAGCCTGTGCCGATTTAGATGTAGATCAAATTTATTTCTTGTATTGTGTTGATGGAAATCGCTATTCGCCGGGACATCCGATATATGCTTATGAGCGAACATAATATTTTGATGGATATAGCACGAGTACATCGTCATGATTCCCGACTCGATGAAAAACGGCTTACACAAAGTTCTTGGAGAAGCTCTGTAAAGACTGCGTAAAGCACTTTTCTGAAGGATAAGAATCCTCTCCGAATTGGCTGCCATTACCCAAAACATTAGGCCATGTCATCAAAGAATGAAAATAAGCAAATGTAATTAAACCAACATGTAAATTTTCAACTTCATATGATAATGTTTGAGAAATTCCCTCAATCCCTGATAGATCGCATCATCAGTGACTGGAAGATATTGTAATGTAGCAAAAAGTCCGCCATTGTACCTTATTTTTATTGCGCAATAAAGAGATTTTCATTCATTCATCTTGTATATCCTTATTTTATAGGGCCTATAATGAGCAACATGGCTGCCTGTTCACTAGTGTCATACCTTGTGGCACTTTCGGACCCCACGACGAGTTTAACTTACAAAAATCTCACGTTCTGCCTTCGCTCCTGAGGAGGATGGATACCGCCATGCAAAACGGTAAACATTTTTGTTATTAATACTTGTTGGCCGACAGTGCAACTTATTGTAAATGAGCACGACCAATTGAAGAGATGGAAAAAGTATATATGAAAGCTATTTAATGACTTGAATGATGCTCTATGCCTTTGGTAGCGAACGGTTTCGTGTAGCTTGGGCCAAGAGATCCATTTTGTTGTCGGATCCATCTATTCAGAAATATCGTGTGGAAGGCTACCCCGAATAATCTCTACACTCCTTCAGTAATTAGTCGGAGTGCACAACCGATTGGCTGACGCTGTACTATGCGCAAAATGTCCAGTAGCAACGAAGGGCAATCCCCAGGGGAAACCGACCCACCAGCCGTGAGGCCCGAGATGCGAGAGTCCTTCCCGGGGTAGTCCCTCACACGAGGAGGCTACTGAATAAGAGCTTAATCTTGAGTTGGGCCGACCCGAGAACACATTGCACTTATGGCCCAAGCTACACGAAGCCATTCGCTACCAAATGATGCGAGCACCCAAAAGAGACAATCACTTTGCGACTGATCGGCGCGGTTCTTAGTTGGGTGGAGGGGGGAGGAGGAGGGGGGAGGAGAAGGGTACATTTTCATACACTGCCTTTTAGGTTATCTCAAAAAATATATTACTACTTATAGTAAGTTTTAGGAAAATGACTTTTGGCGAGCTAAATCGACCAAATTCCGCTTAGTGTGCACTGCAATCCCATTGTAAATGAGCACGACCAATGAAGATATAGAAAGAGTATATGGTAGAGCTATTTGACAATGAAAGATATGACGTCGAAATAGAAAATGCTGACACTGGGCATGCAAAAACCCTCAGCTGAACTAGAAAAAGCTATAGAAATAAGGAGATATCAGAAAGGCAGAAGAACTGGAAAAGGTTATTTGACATTCTAACAATGTTAACCTTGAAAAATAAACGATAGCTATTGGCGGGTAATATAAAATCGAAGACTATGGAAGAGATCGGTGGAAGATTCGCGATTGTTTGACATTATAAATAAGATAAAAACGAATTTTCCGCGTAAAGTTTGCAGCATCCGACGCTGACCGCCGTTGTCCAGGGTAGACAGTAGACAGTCTACCCTGAACAACGGCGGTTGCAACATCGCCGAAACGTCGGGTTCTACAGACTTTACACGGTAAATTCGTTTCTATCTTATTTATTACAAGCTTTTACTTACCTTGCAATGTTTGTTAGTTTTCTTAGGTCAAATTTTACAAAACGAACCAGAACCTCTTCCAAGATTCTATGAAACTGAAATTTTACATGTTGGTTCAGTTCCGATGACAATGCATTTTTGTGGTAAGCATGACCTGATTCTACGTCCAAGATTGGGCTCCCGACGTGGCTACTCTTCCACGGTCAACAGCAGAGACACAGAATTTTGTATACGCATTCAATTATGATAGCCCGTTCTAAATTTCACCATGACATGGCTGCTGAGCCCAGGGTTGGCTTCCAACCAGGGACTCCTTAACGAACAACAGCATAGACACGGAATTTTGTAGAGCATTCAATTATGATAGCCCGTTCTATGTTCCACCATGATATGGCTACTGCACCCAGGGTTGGCTCCCGACGAGGGAACTCCTTAACGGTGAACAGCACATTGTTTGTATACACATTCAATAATGATAGTCCGTTCTTTCTTCTTTTAAGAGCATTTTAATAAAAGCTTGTTTGTAAAAATGCTTTCTACTATTAATCTTATTATATTGATGGGTAGTCCGATCGGTCGAATAGCACCTGAGGGTTCATTTTAAACTAATTAATAATTTTGAATTTATTGTCTATTATACTTAGGAGATGAACAATTTACTGTTTACGGCACTGGCAAGCCGTTGCGCCAATTCATATACTCTCGGGATTTGGCAAAGCTGCTACTGTGGGCTGTGCGGAACTACGAGAGTGTTGAGCCGATACTTCTAACTGGTATGTAAATGTACCAAAAGTCAACGTTGGGCGCCATTATTAAATGGCGCCCAACGTGGGGCCGCCTCCTTAATACCATCTCCCTCTTTCACAGTTGACGAGGAGGACGAAGTCACCATAGCCAAGGCGGCAGAGACAATCAAAACCATCCTGAAATACCAAGGAGAGATTGTGTACGACGCGACCAAAGCCGACGGTCAATACAAGAAGACGGCTTCGAATAAGAAACTGCGCACTTACCTCCCCGATTTTAAGTTCACCAGTTTTGAAAAAGCCATACAGGAAACAGTGCAATGGTACAAGACCAACCAAGATATCATGCGTAAATAACGTCGTTAAAATATTTGGTTTTTTTTTGTATATTTTTGTAGATACACGTTTAACAAATAAAAGTATCATTGTTGTTATTGTTTATAAGCGGGTAGCGTAGCTAAGAGCCGTCGTTTTTGGTAGTGTAAAATAAGAAATGGCGGTAATTTTTATAAAGAAAACCACAACTGGATTTTTTTGAGTTATTATAGTTTTTAATCGGAGGTACGATATGTACTCAAGAGCCACCTGAAAAAAATCCTCATCGATAAGTCTTTTTATACAGAGTAGAATATTTTTTTATTAATTTCTTTAAGCCAATTTAGTTGCATTCTGAGGTATATTTAGTATATGAGTATATGATTCTGATGTATATGAATTGCATTCTGAGGTATATTTAGTGCTGAGGTGTTAGACTTGTTCGAAAACTGGCCACCTTCAAAGATATATTCACTCCTGAAGCTGCTGCCTGAAACAGAGATGCAGAACGTCTCTATTTCCCGATCTTCAGAGACCATCAATTCTCCTTGCATTACCAATGCAACATCTTGTATTTTTTTTTTTCCGAGATGTCGAGCAGTCGACTGCACACATAATCGAAGAAAAAATAAGAATGGGCATTTTTGTATGGTACTCAACTAGGTACTTTATAACAATTAGTTGTGGTTGTGCAAAGAAGTAATAATATTAAAGATCACTCATTAATCCATGTCATATAAAAATTATACATATCCGAAGTTTTGTATATCTGGGTGATTTTGTGAAATAAACTAGTTACTAAGTCTTGATACATTTGGCTTATTATGTAGAACTAGCTGTATCATTAAAGCTGAAGTAGTTATTTGAGTCAACAGTACAAATAAAACCAAATCGTAAAGCAAAAATCAATGTAGTCAAGTTATAAAGCCTGAAAGTAAAAACGAAATCACATGAAAACAGAATACACCAACGTAAAACAAACGAATGACAACCCACAGAAGTGTAATAGTAGTATATGATGGGCCCGAATTCAGTCGGTGAATATATGGCAGCTGTTTGTATATATTTTATTTATAGTTGATATTGCTACCTATAGGTTTATGGTTTGTGATATTTTCTATATATTTTATTTACTCGTAAACTAAACAACTGTATTGTTAAACAAAACAAAGTAAATAAGGTATTTTACTAAAAAATGTGTAATTATAAATTATTGAATAAAATGTGTTGCAATTTTAAAACTCTATAACTTTTTTCAGTCACGTACTTCAGCTTAGCTTGTGAAGAATGAAAAGTTACAATTGTAATAAGCTTTCCTTTGGTATATGTGGCAAAGTGTTACAACAAACTTTGCAAGTGGGTACACAATTACCCATTGTCTTTTTTAGTTTCTGTTTTCTGCCTATCTATCTTCAGTTAATTCTGGTTCCATCCCGAATTCTTGAGCCGACTTCACTACAGGATCAATCTGTAGGATCTGACCGTCAAAAAGTACGACGGAGTTCGCGGCGTCGACGACTTCTAAAATGATTGTTTCATCAGATTCTTTTCTGCGGTTGCGTTTGATGTATTTACGCTGCGGTACCGCACGAATTGGTCGATTAAGCGTACGCAATTCCGGTATCGACGATTTGATCTTATTAATATATCCGATGATCATATCGAGGTCTTCCCTTCGGTGTACGATATCGAGGATTTTGCTCATTTCAGAACGGATTAAATCTTTCCTGAACGAGCAATTTTCAACCTTGAACGTCGTTTCCGATCGTGTAGTATGATCAGACTTTATATTCAAATATCGGCATAGTAAATGTATGTGTTTACACATGCTCCATTTGATTGAATAGTCGACGCATGTACATTTGTAAGCGTGGTAACAGCGTTTGCATTCGACACAGCGCATCCGACAAGTACATTTCGGTCGGTCTTGCTCGATGCGCTGCGAGCCTATACTCCAATATGTTTCGTATGGTGAAACTTCACTTAAATCATACTGTTCAGATAAGCCGTGTTTTAAAAGACAGTCGTTATTATCATATTTTGGTTGGCGATCAAGTGCCATTATCGCTGATATAGTGAAATCGGGACGCTGCTGCGATATTTCATGTAAATGTGCAAAAGTTTCCGACATCGTTTCAAAGAGCAGTGCATTGTCGTAGTAACAGAATGCCCAGCGGTCGCAATTCGTCGCAAAGTTTTCCGCAAAAAACTGTGCAAATTCCTCTGTGTCAGGATCCACGCGCAACCGCGTTTGAAACGCATCCATCATCAATGCAAATGCTTTCGAATCCGTCGCATGCAAAAGCACACGCAACAACTTATAAACGGAGATTTTTTTCATTGTGTTGTTTATTTTCGAAAGCGCAACGCGCCAAGCGCGATCGACGCAGCGCGGCGCGCAGATCTGCTTGGACGGTGCGGTGTACCACGCGCCGTCGACATCATCGCTGATTATCATCGACGCATTCGACATCGCAGATTCGATGATTGTAACGAATATGCGCATCGCGTCCGCATCGATCGCTGTCGAAACGAAAAACGCAAACGGGCTGCAGCCGCGCTCATCAACAGCGGTCATCACGACTAAATTGTAATCTCGCCCTCGTAAACGTTCGAAAGCAACGCATTTTTCTGCGCGAATTAGCACATCAGACATTACAACCATGTGAAACGCGTCGCGCTGCGCGTTTGGAAAATCGACGCTCACCATACCACACGGTTTGTAGAACCGAACCAAATTCGCAGCACGCAATTCGTCGACCCAACTTTCAACTGAAAACTCGCCGAGGTCTGTGCAAGCATCGATTTTTCTCATGTTAGAACTAAGCGTTAGCTCGCTCTTTTTAACATAATCGAAAATTGTATCGAGCGATATTTTTCGTTTAATTTTGTCCGCGATCGCCGCCTTTTCGCGTGCGGAAAACATCAAATGCTCCAAATCCGTATCGTGACCAATGTGAAGGTTAACAAATTCGACGATTACTCTTCCATCGGCTTTGACATGCGCAGAAATCTTCGCCGGACAATATCCATTCATTTTACAGGATCCTTGCTTCTTTAAACTCCTTTTATTTTCACCTTTAGATACGAATAACCCGCTCCTCTTACAAACGAAATAAATGTGTGTTTCCGCAATTTTTTTCGCCAATGTTCTCGACCTCCGTATATATTTAGAGACGGTTTCCATCTCGAAACGATCCTTCCATTTATAAAACTGCTCCAAGGATTTAAAAGTAACAGTATCCGTTTTTAAGGTTATGTTGTGAGCGAATTGAAAATGATTGGATATATCCCATCTCATAGCTTGGTGATTACACAATGGGCATAATAAGAGACTGCCTGATCTTCCACTGCGACTTTTTACAGTAGTTTCATTCAAATTTGACATTTTTCGGAAATAGAAAACAACTGACAGCTATTCCATTGGACTGACTTTTGACGTTTGACTAGGGTTAGGCAATCACATTGCATATAGCCGTTTTCTCAAAGCGTTTTTTTTACATTTTTAGCTGTAATTCGCAATAGAGAAGACGGCCGTATTTTGTTTTGTTTTTTAGAAAAAATGAGAAAATGTTTTCGCAGTGTAAGTTTTTTTTTCTATGTTTGCAGTCATAACGAAGGTATGTAGCGAATATTGAATTTCTATTATTAAAACTAGCATCACTGTACTTTCATGTTTTCAAAGCGGCTATACCTATAGCCTCCATATTTTTGATAAACGTTTATGCATATAGCGTGAGGGGGTAAACCGTCTGTCCTCACGATTTAGGAGAGATGGAGCAGACACCTCTCCATTTTAATTTCTTCCAAACTACATTTTTTTTTCAAATCTGACAACATTGAAGTGGTCCTGTCGGGGGGCGCCAGTTTTGCATGCGGCAATTTTGCAGAAATATCACTTTTGACAGGTCCAAATTTGTTGAGGGCAGATTTGCAGGAGGCAACCTTGCAGGAAGCAACCTTGCAGGCGGCAACCTTCAGTACAGTTTTTAAGTTTTTCTGTTAGGTTAGGTTAGGTTAGGTTTTTCTTTCCCTAAAATCGAAGTGACATTAATTACCGGCATCCTTATAGTGGATGACTTTTATACATCAAACTAAACATTAAAAAAAATGTTTTAAGTTTTTCTGTTAGGTTAGGTTAGGTCATTTTGACATTTGCAAAACTGCCTTCTGCAAGATTGCCTTCTGCAAAACTGCCGCCTGCAAGAATGCCGTCTGCAAGATTGCCGTCTGCAAATTTGCCTTCTGCAAGTTTGATGGGACCCGTCCTGTCGAACCAGCTGCAATGGGTGTAAAACTTAGAGTATAAATGTGTCGATAGATATCAAAAACGCCCAAGTCACGAATACAAAATTTTCGGATATTGATGTTCTTTCTAGTTGGAACTTTTAGCTAGTAAAAAACTGTCATTATAGTTTTGTGCTATGAATATATGTGCCTGGCGACACTGACAAAATAAAAAGCAAAATGAATTCATTATGTAAATCAACATTTTCGATGAGTTTTATTCGGACTTAGGCGCATATGATATAATACTTATGGACTTGGTCAATATTGAAAAATAAGACAATGGACTTGGGTGAGTTTGAAATATTGCAATAGGACTTAGGCGAGTTTGATACGACTTAATGATTAGGGTACGGACTCAGGAAATAATAATGCAATATTATCATAAAATCATTTTTATTCTTAAAAATATGAATTCACATAGTTATCGCTTTTTGCTTAACCTATTATTATATTAATGAGATACGGATCCCAGTTTTGCCTTACATACAATAGGTAGGTTGAAAAATATAGTTTGACCTCCATGACGGAACAGATCTAGGGTGGGATTATGTTGACGATTATTGTTACCACTATTGATATTTGTATATTTTTTATCAACTAAATATCTATATTTGTAATGAAATGAACCACGGCGAATATGAAGTTTCATGTTTTCATTCAATTATTTGGCATCCCAAATCTGACTCCCGCCGCCGCCTCCACTACCCGTAAACGACCAACGGATACGATTGTGGTTACGATCTTTGTGATCACTACTGGTGTAGTAAGTATGACGTTTTCGCAGGTTAAATTGACGGTTAAAAAATTCAGAACTTCATAGGCGTTGTTTCGATGACAGATGTCACAGAGGTCAAGCTATATTTTACGAACTATAATCATAAAAATAATGAAATTCACTAAAAACAGAGACAATAAACTAAACAAAATCAAATATCTCCTCAGGAATACAGTCATTCGCTTCTTCGTCCGCAGTTTCGCCATCATGGCCGGGTAAAGCTAAAACATTTTTTAAATAATTTAACTCCGGAATTTCTGGCCACTGTTCTCCGAAGTGTTTTTTTAATAGTTTATTTACATCGTCAAGCTTCTCTTGTTTGACGGTGACAGTGTGATTTATTCTGTCTGGTAACATTTGCGATATTTTTTTACCTCTTTTTGTAATAGGTAAAAGTTGACTTATATCATTTCTGTATGACAATTCACCACGCACTAGAATTTTTCGGGTCACCTTTTCAATAATTATGCGCTTGCATTTACTTATTTGGAAGTGCAGGCTCTGCGTGTTTTTAAGCACATTCTTGCATGCTTCTTTCCAGTCAAATACAGTCACTTGATCGACAACATGATAGATGGTAGCATTAGATGACATCAAATTAATATAGTCATTTGGATTTAAAACGTTTTCCAGACGCCGAATTTTTTTTTCCGTAATTGCAAAAACTCTGTCAGGAGGAATAAAGCTGTGGCCTGTTACTGGGAAAATTATCTCGACTTTGGAAATATCGTTTTGGGTCTCGTTTAGCCATTTTGAAACCATTCCAATCAAAATGGAGTTTTTGTTTTGGCCACCACAGCCATCGGCCACAAGCCTGACGATTATTTTCCCTTCCATATTTAAACTATTTAGGCAGTGATAGACGCAAGATGCTATTTCGTTGGAGCCTTTTGGTGCCTTGTCCTCAGTCCAAACATAGGAGAAGACATTTTCACGTGTTAAATTTGTCTTAGAACTGCCCACAACAATTGTAAAGTTATAAATGTATAGTTGCCTCGAATAATAGGTTGATTGGTCTGGTACCCTGGGCATAGGTAAATTTTTTTGGCAATCAAATGAGATGATAAGTATATCTGGATCTTCGTCTTTCAAAAGCTGAAAAAGCACTTCGCTCTTAACTTATGTATTCTGTATTGTGCACGTATGTTTGCCTTTCCAGTGCTGTTCTGAGATCTTTTAATTTTTTCTAAAAGTTGAAGGCAATCGGAGCAAACATCCTGTCGTGCTGTTCCAAATTCTATGTTAAAAGAGGTATTGAATACCTTTCTAAAATAAGATTTGGTTACCGATAATCCAGGAGCGGCTTCATTCTCATACATTTCGTACATCTTATTAATGTTAAGACTTGGGTCAAGATACATTCTCTGTTTTATCTTGCCCCTACAGTAATGAGAATCCAAAGGTTTAAATTTCATGATAAATTTCTGGACCGATTCCAATTTTGATCTAAATGCAAATTCTTTGCGGTCACCACCTCTTCTCTCTGACGCACTAGTCTCATTTTCTGCGAATCTTTTAGTGACGCCTTTTATTCTCCCTTGTTTAATATTTAAAACATTACAAAAAGCTTGAAGGCAGACTGGAACAAGTTCCTTAGACTTGTGGTCAGGAATATAAAAATGATTGGAAAAAGATTTTGGTTTCCTGGTATCTGTTCTGGATCGTTTTCTTTGTACTGGCTTTACAGATATATATTTCAGAATAAAATTATCTTGATCAATTTTTTTGTTACTGCAATAGAAGTTCTTATAGAAGTAGAAGATGGTATTAGAAGTTAAAGATTCACATTTGTATTTGCCTTTTTTGGTGTGCTTACATGTGGGCTTTCTGGGTAAAGATTTCGCCGAGTACCTGTAACAAAAAGATTTTAGGATATATTTTTTTATGTCACTTTAAATAACTGAGTAATAATACTTTTTGTCAGCAAAATCGTGGTCTACGCGGGCATAGTCGCGGTGCGCTCCTAATTACTAATATATTATTATGATGTTGGAGTATAACTTTGCACGATCAAAACAGTGCGGCCCTGTTGAAAATTATGACGTCGCTGTCCCAAGGAACGATCTTGTTATGAAAAAATCGTATATTACGCTCAAACTTACCGATCTTGTCCATTTTTCTTTATGTTATCACTTGCACTTTTCTTTTTCTTCTTTTTTGCTAACTCTGGAGGCACAACACTTATTAAATTATCCATAATTAAAATAAAAACACGGAGCGCGGTTATTGTCAGCACGTGGAATAAACAGGAATGGCGGCCATGACAGAGTAAAGACGACGTGTGATTGGCTGTAATGGACTTGGGCTCGAATGATTTGAAACGGGTGTGTGACTTAGGTTTGATTGAAAAAATCTATCAATTTTCGCTCTTAATTTCTTTGGGAAGCTAAGGACTTAGATTGGATTGACTAAAACGAAAAAAATCGCCATTTTTTTCTGAATCGAAGGAATAAATAAAACATCAAATGGCCGGTACTGGACTTGGGCGAGTTTGATATCTATCGACACAAATAAGCTTGCTTATTTATACTCTAAGGTGTAAAATAAGACGGCCGTACCTATTTTGTTTTGTTTTCTAGAAAAACTGTGAAAAATGCTTACACAGTGTCAGTTTTCTTTATGTTTGCAGTCATAACAAGGTTATGTAGCGAATATTGAATGTTTATGATTAAAATTAGCACCACTGTACTTGCATGTTCTCAAAGCGGCAATATAGCCTAAAAATTTCGATATACATTTATGCCTTTAGTGTGAGGGGTTGAACCGTCTGTCCTCACGATATAGAAGATATGGCCCAGATATATTGCTAGTGCGATGGACCACTTCAAATTTGGTTTTTCGAGATTTTGGTAGTTGTTTGAGTTTTGTGTGTTTGTAGATGTTTAATTTTCGAATTGTCAGAAACATAAGTGAGTTTAAAAGTGGCTTGTAGAGGAAAATGGACTAAGGTTGTTCTAACCAATGCTGTTAAGGCTTCTGAAAGACGGACTGGGAATGAATAAAGCCGCAAAAACATTTGGAACATAAAATCATGTTTAAGCGGACCTTAAAGAATAAAAATTTATCCAAAGTATTATTTATTTTCGCTAGATCCATCTCATTTTAGTAGGTGGTCCAACTCACCCATAAGTATGGGACAGATGGACCGAGGCTACATTTAAGAAACTGTCGTTTTGCTATATATATATTTTGTAAATGGTAGAGTATTAATAGTATATTCACATAATACCATAAGCGTGTGTTTTACTCATTCACAAAAAAAAAATGGGCCCCAAAAAAAAGTGGTCCATTCTTCTCAACTTACCCTAATATCCATCCGGTCTTTTTTATATTATGATTTACACATGTTACACACCTTTAATGTTTTGGTAGTTAAAACACAACCCAATTAAATCCGTCCCATTAGCTGTCATAAAAGTAAACAAACACCTGTCAAAATTTGCAATAGTTTTCGGCGTTTCTGTCGATTGTCAAATCATGAAATATCTTTAAAGATGTCGATTTCTTTGGATATCCGCCTCAAAAAGTCGAATAAAGTCTACCACGAGGACGTGCGTTTTGTAAATATGACTATGATGATTTACTAACGCATTACTACATGTTTTACATTATTTTAAGGATGTCGTGAGTGGATGTGTCGTTGTTGAAAGTCCTGCGGATGTGAAACACGATGGTTTATCGCTGCATATGCAAGGGGTGGTCAACCTACAGCTCAGCTCAAAGAATGTCGGAATTTTTGAGGCTTTTTATAACAGCGTCAAGGTGAGTCTTTGAACGCGTGAAGACCCTGATATACGAGGGGTGTCAATCACGACGGGCGAACCCGTCACCCCAGGGAGATATAACGGCATCAGGTCTTCCTGTCTCCCGTGGAGTGAGTGTAAAAGACTTGTGGACGAAAACAATCCACGTTCCAGCTATGCCAAGCGAGGCGCTGGGAAGAAGACCCAGCGGGCGAACCCCAGTCCCTTACTACCAGATTTGGATGGATATCTGCATCCTCCAGTGTGGTCCTAGATTCAAAGACGTTTGCGCGGCCTCTACTACTACGTTAGTGGTAATTCAGTACGAACATATCGCGGACCGAGGCGCTCTTCCCTTGTCAATATCACACGGGATCGTGTGGCCAACGGATCGTTTTAAAGGTGGATGATATTGTGTCAACAGCTTATGAAACTTACGTCTCCAGACTCCCCCAGTTATTCGCCGAAGTGCTCAATCAATTGCCTGACGCCGCATGTTGAGCAAACTGTCCGGAACCGCCCAAGATGTTCCCCCAGATCGAACCCAAGTTCCCACCTGCCCATGACCGGACTTACAGCCGCAGGCAGAGTTCACAGAGGGCTCTCTAGGTTAGTCCCTCTTCGAAGAGGCTGTCGGATGGGAGCTGAACCATAAGTTGGGCCGAACTTAAAAACACAAGTAGGTCATCAGGCCCAAGCTGCACGGTTCCATTAGGTCCAAAAAAGGAGACCCTCCAGTTCTGATGGTTAGCCATTCGTCCATAAGTGTGGACCATGTAAATTTCGCCATCGGCAGGCTGAAATACAGACCCTCCATGGGATGGACATAAAGATGTCAATATGGTATACAGGTTTCAATACATAATAATTAGGTCTTTGAATTGAAATTTTGTGATATTGAACATTTATTTCGAAGCAAATCCAAAAAGGTATTTCATACAATGTATTGTCCATCGCTAGCTATGACGTTCTCCCATCTTTCTGACAAGAGACAGATTCCCCGGCGGAAGAAATCTTAGTCCTTGGAGGCTATCCACGAATCCAGCCATTTTTCAATATCCTCGAAAGACTGGAAGCGCTGCTCGGAAAGACCATGGGCCATTGACCGGAACAAATAGTAGTCGGATGGCGTAATATCTGGGGAGTACGGCGGGTGAGGTAGGATGTCCCAGCGAAGCGTTTCCAGGAAGTTCTTCACCTGCATCGCGACGTGTGGTCGAGCATGGTCATGCTGGAAATTACCTTGTCGAGCCTTTTAGTGTATTCAGGCCGTTTTATCTTCACAGCATCGCTCAAATTCTTGAACTGAGCTCGATAGCGATCGCCCGTGATGGTTTCTCCCCGTTTCAGCAGCTCGTAATAGATGACACCCTTTTGGTCCCACCAAATGCAAAGCATTACCTTGGATCCGTGGATGTCTCTCTTCGGCGTGGCTGTTGAGCAGGGTTGGCTTGATTTTCCCCAACCCGAAAAAACCCACTGGGTTAAATTGGGTAAAACCCACCTGAAAAAACCCAAGGGTTTTTGACGAATGTGGGTTTTTGAAAAAATACTTGTTTATAATAATTAAATTAATGAACGGATATAGCATTTATATTATATTTTATCAAAAAGAAACAAAAAGGATGTATTTGTGACACACCCAGTCTGTTCCGTAATTTACTCCAGACCATTCCAAATGTTGAGAAGTCATTCAATTGATGCAGAACTGGCCGGACAAGTGTAATGCCGACTACTTTTGGCACGAGCTATAAGATGACTTATGGATAATATTGTTACGTGGATAGGCAGCAGAAGATGCAAAAACACTGTAGAACACTCAACTTGATTTATTACAAAACTATTACAATACTCTTCAAGCTACAAAGACCCTTATACACACTTTAATTTACACTATTTAGTTTTAAAATCGTTTGCACTACTACTCAATACTTTCGCGCCGAAACAGCGCCACTAGCGGTTGTTAGTGTTAACTCTTATCCTGTTGTGAAAATAAAGGGCATCTCCCCGACAACTGACAATAACGATTTTCGGGGAATTCCCTTCATGGTAGTGTTATAACTTTATTCAGTAGTAAATAGATTTGGATTGGGAGAAAAAAATGCAATAAAATGGTAATAAAATTAGATTAAATGTAATATTAAAATATATTAATTTAAAATTCTCATTAACTCCGAGAAAAACCAAAATTCCCCAATAAAGCCCGAAAATCCCCGAAAAAAACCGAAATAACCCAGTGGGCAGATATTTTTTGATAAAACCCGGGTTTTTGCCAACCCTGCTGTTGAGGTTGATGGAAGTGATTTACCCTGATGAGCGATATTTTTTTCGTTTGGGGCTCTCGTAAAAGATCCACTTTTCGTCGCTGGTGATTATTCGGTGGATAAAACCTTTTCTTTTTTGATGACGAAGGAGCATTTCACAAGTCATGAAATGTCTTTCGATGTCTCTTGGCTTCAGCTCGTGAGGAACCCAATGCCCTTCCTTTTGAATGACTCCCATAGATTTTAAACGTCTCGTAACGGTTGAGGGATGAACATTAAGCACTTCACTTATCTTTTCCAGTGTCAGACTCGAATCTTCATGGAGTATAGACTCCAATTCGGCTTCTTCAAATTGTTGCTCCTGGCCTGGGCGCTCTTTGTCTTGCACGTCGAAATCACCACTTTTGAATAGGAGAAATCAAGTCTCAGCAGTCCTTTCTGTCGGAGTAAATTCCCTGTAAGCCTCCAGCAGCAATCTATGACATTCTGCGTCAGTTTCCGTAAGATTAAAGTAGAAAAGCATTGCTTCCCGCAAATGACGTTTTGTCGTCTCAAATTTCGACATCTTCGAAACTAACAAAATTACCGTTGAAATCAACGAAATGACATAGATTGATAATTGAAGCCTAATGATGACGCTTTGACATGAAGTATTTTGCAATTTGGTAAATGACTAGTAATATAAGTTATGGTATTTCTTAGGAAATCGAAGTTTTCAATGCAAGGTCCTAATAGATGGCAGTCTAATCTGTGATGTAACCAGCTTGCATAAAAGAGCGATAGATAACGCTAATAATCGTTATTATTATTGTTATAATGGGATTTTATAATGAATAATATCTTTACAAAAAAAGTTAATTATCAGTGTAGATGACTAAATAAATTTCTATTAGTTTTGTCCGATAATGCTATCAGTGCCACCTGCATGTCGCCGGCGCAAGAGTTGTTAAAACGCACTGAGCAATATAATATCCTATGTCAATGACCATTCTATAAGTTGTAAATTTTGTGTTGAAATAAAACCTTTTCTCAGCGGTATTGTATGTATTTGCATTTTATTTTCAGCCGATATCGTTGATTAACTGCAATCTAGAGCTGGCACCGCCGGGCAAGATTCCCGCAGGACTGACAGAGATCCCCTTCGAGATACCTCTTCAGCCGAAGCAGCCCGTGTCTGCGAGTTACCCTGGACTCTTGGAAACCTACCACGGGGTCTTCATTAACATCAGCTATACTCTGAAATGCCATATGAAGAGATCTTTCCTAAACAAGCATTTGAACGCGACGAATATGTTCGTGGTACAGCATAAACCTGTAAGTATCTGGAATAGGGAAAATGACAAATAGGAAAAACCTTATAATAAAGTTACTACACTACCAAATTTTTTACAATAATTCCAGTCCAAAGTTGGCAGTGTTAAAATAACCATTTTGCACGCTTTTATTAGCTTAGACCAAGGTACCGGAGCCGGCGTCTTCTCAAATGATCTAAACATCAAAATATCAACTACCCTAGGCAACTTAAATACGATCTTCCAAGCAGAATGCGTTGGCATCACCAGAGCAGCACAGGCAGTTGCAGCCAAAGATGTCGGAGACCTAAGTTTGAAATTTGTCTCCGACAGTGCCTCCGTGCTACAAGCGCTAGCAAAAAATACTATAACCTCTGTCCTTGTACTGGAATGCCACAATGCGCTTCAATCCATTGCACGGTCAAATATAGTGACCCTGCAATGGATTAAAGGGCACAGCGACTCACTGGGCAACGACGCGGCAGACGAACTGGCCAGAAGGGGATCAAAGAAAATAGTATAGGCATCGAGGCATCGAGGCATCGACATAGGTACTATTACAAGCCACTGTCCCCTAAACAAACACCTGTTTACCATAGGTGTGACAGACAGCCCTCTATGCACAGGATGAATGGAGGAAGAAGAAACGCCACAGCATGTGCTCGTGGAATGCAGGAGCGTGGCAGAGCAACGGGCAAAAATACTACAATCTCCAGCATCTGTCCCGGAGGCCTGTAGCAACCCAAACAGGCTGCTAACCTTCTGGGACAGCCTCGGTTGGCTGGAGTAACATAAACACATATAGAAACATGAGCCTCGCATAACGGCCCAATCAAGAGGCCAAGTGCAAGAAAAAGCCCAGACAAACTTACTAACTAACTAGCTTAGACCAGCGGTTCCCAAAGTGTGGGTCGCGAGCCAATTCCAGGTGGGTCGCGAATACAATGTATGAACGTAGATGGCAGATAGATGACGAGATAGATTGACGAGTCTAAGTGTCTTTAGGATACCTACAGACAATATAATAAAATAAAATAAAGATAGCACTTGAAAAGAATAGAATATAAAACTTGCAACCTTGTAACAGCGTGGAAAGATGAAATAGCCGCGAGAAGAGACAGCGCCGCGTCTAGCCTCGTCTCGCTCGGCGGCGGCAGCGTCCGCGCTCCCCGAGCATCCGCACGCGCTCAGTCGCCCATCGATTGGCCCTCCGCACCGTTCCTGTCGGCCTTACGCATCGCATTCATTTGTTTTCGCTATTTGCTAAATACGATGGATAATTGTTCTAGCAAAAAAAAACTATTTTTTGTGCTGTCGCACATTACAATTTCTTACAAAATAAAGAGAAAATTGTTTATTTTTTACATCAAACCACTCACTAACTTTTCCGAAAAAGTTCTCGCTGGGTCGCAAAATATTGTGATTTTAAAAAATGGGTTGCGGCGTCAAAGTTTGGGAACCCCTGGCTTAGACTATAAGTAAATATATCAAAAAGGTTAAAAAATACAAGTGCTATTACAGAAATGAAAAAAACTATTGTATGTATAATTATATTCATTACAGTTTTTTTAATAAAATATTTGTGGTTTATGTATTTATCCATATACATACCTACATGTATATTTCCGGAATGTACTCAATCAGACCGTCCATTTGACACTCAACATAATATATTTATGTTAATTTATTGACATTTTGGCATTTGGATATTTAAACCACTACTTTCTTGATATTTAGACAGGTAAGGTACTCTATGAGACTCGGGATGACATATCGGTTCTAACAATACCACACACTTCTAAATCGGTCCAAGCGTTTAGAAGTTATGGTGGAATAAAGAAACGGAAAACATAATGAACCCTGAACACATTACACTCCTTTCATGTTGGGTCGTCGTGTATAAATGATTACAAACCAACTGTGCATTTGTCTCGGCAGCTAATGGTTCCGTGGAGTTTGAGCCATATGACCTGCTCGTTACCTTGACTTAGCTTAAATCATGGCTCATCGCCTATCCAGTAGCCTCCTTGAAGAGGGTCGAACCTGGAAAGGATTCTGTCTCCCCTGTCCCCAGGTCCTTAATAGAAGTGCACGTCGCGATAGGAATGTCATCGATCTGATATGAATAGTTAATCTTGTTTCTATTTCGCGTAAAGCTTATGTGGAAACATTTTGCTACTTTCATTTTTATCCTGTTTTTGTTACAATATATTTCCTAGTCGAGATCCTTCTGGAGGAGAACACAATCGTTTTCAGATTTAATAATTTTATATATCTTTAAGTCATCTGCATACATCAGGAATTTTGAATGTTTGAAGCATTCACCGATGTCGCAAACGTACAGAATAAAAAGTATAGGTCCTAAGTGTGATCCCTGTTGGATACCAGAAGGTATCAATTCACATTGTGACATAACAGAACCGATGGAGACGCAGTGCGACCTATTTTTAATATACGATACTAGCCATCTGTAAAGGTCACCTCTTATACCAATAGAGTAAATCTTTTTTAATAATATGTCATGATTTACGCGGTCGAATGCTTTGGCAAAATCCGTATACACGGTGTCAATTTGTATTCGATTGTCCATATTCTTATTTAAATGCTCCATAAATACAGCTAAATTAGTATCGACTGACCTGCCCGGGAAGAAACCATGCTGTTCATTATTTATATGTTTTTTAATGTATGTAAGGATAGAATCACATATAATTTTTTCATAAACCTTCGCAAATGTGGATAATTTTGAGATAGGCCGGTAATTTGACACATTTGACTTGTCTCCGCTTTTGAAGATTGGTGTTACCAATGCATATTTCCATAGAGAGGGTACAGTGCCTGTTCGCAGAGATTTTTTATATATAATATTGAGAGGTTTAGATAATGAGTAAGCACAATGTTTAACAAAAAAGGCAGGTATATTATCGTACCCTGCTTCTTTGCTGGGATCTAATTTTAAAAGATAAGCTAGCGTCATAGTTTCCGATATGTTCACATCTGTTATGGGCATATCATTATGATGGGAAAGCGCAGCTTCATAGTCACCGTGATTTGGGGAATGTTCATAGACGGAGTTGAAATAATTAGAAAATAACTGGGCTATATCATTTACGTTACTCATGTCTGTGACCAATGCATAGTCTGTGGGAAAGCGGGACTTGACTGTTGAGTTTTGACATAACGCCAAAAAGATTTTGCATCGTTTTTTACATTTTGCTGAGTCGCATCAATATACTGATTGATTAAAGCAGTTTTTCGTAATAATTTTCTGTCTAGCGCGTAGGATGGAAAAGGATTCATAGTCTAATGGGTTTTTATATTTTTTCCATTTGCGGTGGTACAGTGATTTCTCCTTAACCCTTCAGGCCTCGGCCTCTCAGCCGATTGACAAGTTGATGTCCCAAAAAATTTTAGTAAATAAATTGAATTATGACACTATCTCACCAAAACATTAATTACTGCCAAACCACTGTACCCATAATTAAAATAAAACATATTAACATAATAAAACATAATAAAATAAAACTAAATAAATTAAAACAAAATTAAAACAGGGCCGTCTCGCTGAGTCGTGTTTTGGCCGATATCGGCCAAACGGGGCCCTAGGGGTTAATTACGTTTATAAGAGGTTTACTATACCATACGGGGTAGCCATTGCTATTTATTTTTTTAGAAGGAATATGATCTGCGATAATTTTATTTAAAATTGAATAAAATATTTCCACGCATTTATTTACATCCATATCAATAAAGAGAGCATCAAAATCATGACTGATAATTATTTCGTTTATATCTGTGTAGTTGCCTTTTTTGAATAATCGAATGGTTCGAATTTCAGGACAATATCGGATGGGGGTGGAGATAGGGAAAGATATCAGCGCCGCTGGATGATGATTATCAATTGTTACCAAGGGTTCAGAACATGGTTTAATCTTCAAGAGGGTATTAGATAAAATTAAATCCAGGATACGAACTTTAGTATTGCGCAATTTATTGTATTGCTGCATGTTAGAAATTGATAGAAAATCAGCTAGACTTGATTCTAAGGAATTTAATGTGCATATATTTTGGATAGCCAGTGTGTTATCATCTGTGTTGACCCAAATGATATTTGGAAGGTTATAGTCACCTATCAATAACCATAGGTCATTAGGATGATTTGACATATTGTCAAAAGCCATATCTAAATGCCCATTAAGAAGCCGTTGTTGATTGATATCGCAAATAAATGCAACAAATGTGTATTTTGGGCATTTGGGGAAGAGATATAGTTACCCAGAGGTCTTCCGCTGGTGTTTGCCTGTTATATTTGCACATTGATGTGATACTGGCCTTGACAGCTATAAGGGTTCCACCCCCTCGGTTTTCTTTCATTGATGAGTAGTCCCGATCCCTCCTATAGACATGATAGGAATTATTGAAAATCTCACCGTTGAAAATTCCATTATGGAGCCATGTTTCCGAAAGACAAATTATGTCAAGGAGAACATTTTGGTAAAAGGTATCAGTCTTTCCTCTTATACTGCGAACGTTTTGGTAGTAGATTCTCAACCTAGAGTCGCCTTGTAATGCAGGTGTCTTAAAAATATTGACAGATTAATAATATTGCAACAAACGAAAAACAAATGTAAAACATTTAAAATATTTACAAAAGTATTGAAAAACATTGAGTTAATAATGATAATCAACAACGAAAAACTGTAATTTATGGAGGTAATATACGAAATAAAGTACTTAATAATTAAAATATTTAAAATAAAAAATAATGAGGTATTAAAAGTGTGTATGGTGTAAGCAATGCGTGTGTGTGATACGTGTGAGTATAGTGTGTCAGTATGTTGTCCGAAATGAGATGTGCAGGAAAGCGTTCTTCTTGCTTCTGGGATCTCATGATAAAATGATAAAACAATAATGAAAATATTAAAATTCATAAATAAAAATAATGGTAAATATATATTTATGTTTTGTATGTGTAGTGTATGTGCGATTTTTGTGGGCGTATTTATAATGTGTAAGTGTAAGGAATTTAGACTCTTGTAATGCAATAAGCATATATGTGTTAAGCGTGTGTGTAAAAAGTATAAATAGGCTGTGTTATAATTATAGATAAGGGGACTGATTAGCAAATAAAATTGAAGTTTCTGTAAAAGTGGAGAAAAAATAAAATTCATTGATAATTGAGGTACTAGTATTACAAACAGATTGATTTTACTAAATAATGTTATTAAAATTCCTCCAAATCCTGTCAAACAAAACCCGTTCGGGCTTTGTAAAATTTGTTCATTACTGAAAAAGAAAAGTGAATCATGATGGGAATGTGAGAAATGCTTAGTGGCTCTACACATTAAAGTTTTGGCATAAAAGTTAGTGGCTCTTTACATAAAAGTTATAAAAGTTGTAATAATTAAATAGTGTTTTTAATATTATTAGTGGTAGAATGGGTTAAACCTTAGCGTCTTATCTGTGTTAGATTATTTTTCTGTGTGGCACATTCATTGCCCACAAAGAGTTAAATATATATTTCTTTCTAACCTCTTTTTTCTTATAAAATCGAAGACTATCGCGGTTGTTTGACATTATAAATAGGATAGAAAACGAATTTACCGCGTGAAATTTGTAGGACCCGACGTTTCGGTGACGTTGCAGCCGCCGTTGTCTAGGGTAGACTGAAGAGCTGTCAGTCCGTTGTTTTGCGGGTAGGCCGCAAACCGCTGCCGCCACTGCGTAGGTTATAACGGTGGTGGGGGGCCGGGCTCAGAGCGCGGGAATTTTGAAAATCCGTCTTGCACACAACACTCACTGTATCCTGTTTTACGTCTTTGCGTTCGGCGTTCGGCGGCGGGAACATTTTTGATGCTTTGATGTGTTCTGTCAGTCGCGTGGCTGTTAAAAACGTTCAGTGAGAAAAATCGGCGATCTGCGAACATATATTGGATAGCGGAAGTAACCACTGGATGCAGTTTCAAAATCCCATTGTTCTATCCAAGGAACAATTCTACTTTCCTCGCATGATCCGGGAAGCCATTGAAATAAGAAGAACTCCGAACTTCAATAGAGATGACGGCTATAAACTTTCTTCTACGTGGAACCCTCTTCTTAAAATGTTCCCGCCGCCGAACGCCGAACGCAAAGACGTAAAACAGGATACAGTGAGTGTTGTGTGCAAGACGGATTTTAAAAATTCCCGCGCTCCGAGCCCGGCCCCCCACCACCGTTATAACCTACGCAGTGGCGGCAGCGGTTTGCGGCCTACCCGCAAAACAACGGACTGACAGCTCTTCAGTCTACCCTAGACAACGGCGGCTGCAACGTCACCGAAACGTCGGGTCCTACAAATTTCACGCGGTAAATTCGTTCTCTTTTTTCTTATTAGTCTCTTTATATAGGTTAAGTTATAATGTAAGGAAAAAAACGCAGGATGCAGGCAAACAAAGAACTCGGTTCCGGAAGCGTCTAAAAAACCTTCCCGCAACCTCACCAGATTAAAAAGGGACAAATCCGTAAAATCATAGGTACTATGACAGGCCACTGTCCCCTAAACAAACACCTGTTTACCGTAGGTGTGACAGACAGCCCTCTATGCAGAGGATGCATGGAGGAAGAAGAAACGCCACGGCATGTGTTCATGGAATGCAGGAGCGTGTCAGAGCAACGGGCAAGAATACTACAATCTCCAGCATCTGTCCCGGAGGCCTGTAGCAACCCAAACAGGCTGCTAACCTTCTGGAACAGCCTGGGTTAGCTGGAGTAACATAAATAAAAACACGAGCCACGCACAACGGCCCAATCAAGAGGCCAAGTGCGGGAAAAAGCCCAGATAAACTAAACGAAACTAAACTTGGTTAAGTTATGTAGCATCTACTCGTATATAATGTTGTTACAATAGTATAGGTTAGCTCTAAAATATTGCCTGCAGGCAATAAGCTCACATTTTCGTACAAATAAAGCATTTTATTATTATTATTTCTTATGTAACGAAGCCAAAATTGGATAGAGGGAACTAATATGAGACAAGCAAGATGAACTCCATATAGTAAATTAAACCGAAAATGGACAATCGGCCAAAATAAACACAGGAAGGTTTTCCTTAGCCTAAATCTATAGCTAGTCATCGCAGAAAGAAAACATGCCCAATTCAGCCCTTTCAATTTTTCAGACGGAGAACAAGTCTAAGCCAAACCCGGTGAGGTGTGTAATCACGCCGCAGAGCGTTCAAAACAGCATCATAGTCAGGGATGGACTGCTGCACAAGGTTCCGCGTTTTATTATTTTGGCGGAGCTGGATTCAAACATTTGTTCGCTTGATATGCCGTTCACAGGACAGGTAATTACTACCCATTATATTCTATTACAGAGAATAGTTCAGCAATGCAAGGATAATGAGTAGGACTTATTGTGATGTTGGTTGCTCATCTATTATTTGTATTTATTTATTTTTATTTTTCGGAAAACTTACAGCGTTTTAGCGTTTGTGCGGGTAGCGTTTGTACAACTTACAGCGTTTGTGCGGGTTGGCTCTAAAGGCAAAAAACATCTCACTGCTAAACCTTTCTCAATAATGGAGAAAGCTTCAGATTGGATTATGGAGGTCGATTCGGTCTCTAAGCAGTATAAATTCCCTGAAAGTCTCGGATGCATAGCCCTGCGTCCAGATATAACTCTTTACTCTCTATCTCGGAAGATGATCCTTATCGTAGAATTAACTGTTCCATGGGAATCAAATATTCCAAAAGACCACGAGTACAAATTAAATAAATACTTATAATTATATATGATGGGCCCGATTTTTGGTCGGTGAATTCCATGGCAGCTCCGTTTGTATTTTATTTATATTTAATTTATACTCGTGGTCTTTTGGGATATTTGATTCCCATGGAACAGTTAATTCTACAATAAGGGCCACCTTCCGAGCTAGAGAGTAAAGAGTTATATCTGGACGGAGGGCTGTGCATCCGAGACTTTCAGGGAATTTATACTGCTTAGAGACCGAATCAACCTCCAGAATCCAATCTGTAGCTTTCTCAATTATTGAGAAAGGTTTTGTAGTTAAATGTTTTTTACCCTTAGAGCCATCCCGCACAAACTGTATTGGGGGTTTGGAGGATACTGTCAAACCCTTGTTGGCACGAGCCACTGAGAGACTAATTACCTCGCGAATAACAGCGAGAACTTTGTCATGGCGGTAAGTGTACCGTCCTTGATCTAAGGCCACCTTGCAGCCAGCTAGAATGTGTCTAGCTGTGCAAGGGGTATTGCTACAGAGGGGACAAGAACTGTCCTCGGCAAAGCTCCAACGAGCGAGGTTACTGGGGTCTGGAAGTGTATGCTGAAAGGCATTCAAATAAAATTTCAGCATCTCTGGTGTCCAGTCATAGAGCATTACCTTCCAGTGAATTGGAGGCGGAATTCAAAAGTCCCCAATTGTTGTCCAATCATTCTGGCATTGAAGGCCAATAGCATGAGCCATACTGTTGCTGTCGTAATCTTCCTGCAAAAGAGACTTCTTCAAGTCCACGTCGCTCGTGGTTGTACTGCCATACCCCAGACCAGTGCCATTCTGGCACTGGTCTGGGGTATGGCAGTGGATTCTAGTAAGGAATGTGGATTCCAGTAAGGCATATGGATTCCAGTAAGGCATATGGATTCCAGTAAGGAACTTTTTGTGGAAGTCTACGCGGGCTTGTAGATCATTTGAATCACTACGGCCACTTATTACGTGTTACGATATTGCCGGATCTTTGGAATTGCACAGAATCGAATTTTTGGTTATTCTGGGGTTGGCGTAGAGCAGAGAGGGCAGTTTTAGCGCTAGCCCAAAATTTTGTTTGGACCTGAAGAGAGTCGAGGGGTCAGCTGGTTTGGCTAAGGACAGCCAGGATTTTAAACTAGCTGTCACCAGCGCATCTAGACGGGACAGTTGGGTTTTGGTAAAATCGTAAATAAGAAAGGGCCATGGCAAATGTGACGTTAGATAATTGTCATAGATCCAGGCCGAGGGCCAGAAATTAGCAAGGCATCTATTTTTGCCAGGCAACTTTTGAAATGCTCTATAACATGATCGCCCGAGACGTCTTTTCCCTGATGGGTGATTTTTCTGCCGAGGAATTTGAAATGATTGTTTGGGTCTATAAGGGAGATATTAGAGCCCTTATAGACCAAATAGTAGAGCCCGACAGCATCCTCTTTACTTGATTAAGAATCTTATCTAGAGATGGAGGTTGAGAAGCAAAAGCTACCATAGGCAGGTGCGGAGGTGTAATGCCCGGCGGAGGGCTGTAATTATGGAGCCGCATTGGGTCCTCATACGTGGTCGAAAAGTATTCCATGGCCATTTCTTCCGGGATTTGGATTTTTCCCTTGGCGGCAGACAAAACCTTTTTGCTGTAGTTAAAACGGTTTTTGTCGATCCGGGCTTCCTCTTTGGATTTGAGAAATGCTGCCTTGCGCTTGTCATTTTGCGTTGCTACGCTCTGTATGAGTTTTAGAATAGAGCGGTACGCGCGTGAGAAGTTGTGGCAGAGGGCTTTATCCCCGGCTTTCTTGGCTTCACGTAACTGGCGACGAAGTAGCCGCTTTTGCCTACGGAGCTTTGCCTTAACCCCTCGCGGCCCGCGGTTTGAATTTTAATGTGTGCCTTACGCGCGAGTCTCAAAAAAAAGATGGCGTTTCAGAAAAAAAACGATTACTCCGAAACTGTCACACCGATCGTCTAAAAAAGACCTGTTTTATGTTCCTATTGAAATTTGCTATTAGATATTTGTAACGTCGTTATGTAAAGCAATAAAGATTATTCATAATTATTAGTCAAAGTTGTACTAACATAATTAGCGGTCGGCCTCGCCTGGCCATTTCGGGCCGTCTGGGGTTCGATGGTAAATATCAATTCTGGACGTTTCGGGCCGTCTGGTACGCGAGGGATTAAATGCGTTTTCTCTGTGAACCGGGTCGACATGGGTAGATTTTGGGTAAACACCCGAGAAGTATTCATGGACCGCCACCTGGAAGGACGACAGCTGGACGCTGGCAGGGGCATTACGGTTCACAGAGTGGTCAAGAATAGAAGTTAAATTATTATTATGAAATTCCCAGTCCTCTTTCGCAAGTGAAGGGAATTTTAGAGGAGAGAAGGATACGATTTGCGTGGGTAGTGGAGACCGGTCGGGTGACAAACTGCGGGCTGATGTGGAGTCAAGGGACATGTGAGGTTCAACTCTGTCCGTGACTCCTTGCGACGGTTTAAGACACTGACGTGCAGCGTCGCTATCATCGAGCCCAGCAATGTGTTTGTTTAACCATGCTACTCGCTTATATTGTTTTGCGCAGATAGGGCAAGCAAGGTCCGGTGTCGTTTTAGCCGCATCGTTGTTTGGGGTTTCAACTGGGGTAGCGGGAATTCTCCCCCCCTGATAGGCCGCTTGGGGGCATTTTTCTTTTTTTCCTTTTTTGCTGTATATAATCGGATCTGGCTTGCAAGGCCATCGATCCGATGCGTTCTTTCACGCCGTCCACCGTCTCTCCGGCTGTCACAACTCTTTCGTTGTCGTCATCCTGATGATCAGGGGGTTTACAATAAATACAAACGGAGCTGCCATGGAATTCACCGACCAGAGTCGGGCCCATCATAATACTATTTTTTTACACTTCTGGGGGGTGAGCAGTGGATTCCGGACTTACGAACCGGCTATGGTAGGTTTAGGACAGCTGTCTTGCCACATGTGAGCGTTCACCTTACCACCCATTCACTCCCCCTTCGAAGCCATAGAATTTGAGATGCGCAAATCGCAGTTTTAGATAATCTTTCTAAGAAAGAGTTGATTATTTTTCTGGAAAGGCCAAGATCTTTAAAGAGGTGAAATGGAGATTTAGCTGGCAGGCCACGAGCCTGCCGCTAAATCTAAGATACCTAAGTATTTTATACATGACATGCGTTCCAGCGGTCGGCATATGCAGTTTGTCCCGTCACAGTTGTGTAATAGTAGATGTTTTTCTAGTCCCGGTTGATTCCGCCCATCTATGCTAAAGGTCATGCATTTCGTTTTTTTTATGATAAGCGTCAGTAGATGTTCATTTAGCCAGTCATGTGTCTGTTTTAGTCCTTCCTTTGCCTTTACAAATACAGAATCCCAGGTGTTACTCTCAAACAAAAGCACTGTGTCGTCGGCAAAAGATGCAATAACACCTGGTATTTCCTGCCTACAAAGGTCATCTATATAAACCAAAAACAATATCGGTCCTAATGTACTCCCTTGAGGAACGCCGTAGTCAATATTCATCCGGTTACTTATTGTGTCATGTGTCACAATCTATGCAAATACCAAATAATAACAATCGAGTTTTTAAAATCATAGCTCTTATTATTTTAATATTATCTACATAAAGATGTCAATCGTTATCTTGGTATACAGGTTTCAATATGTAATAATTACGCGCTTTAACCCTTGGAGTAAATGGGTATTTTCATGGATGCATCTGTCACTTTTGCAGGATTTTCGGCGACATCGACGGCGCTCGACTTCAAGGACTATAACTACGAAACTACTACACCAATCATAAAAAGAACAACTGCACAATGATTGCATTGAAATTTCGAATATAGAATATTGAAATATCATTTTGTAAAACAATTAGATAATTATGAATAAATATGAGAACGTCAAAGAAGTGAAAAAACAATGGCCGACTTTGGCATTTGCGACGCGACATTCAAAGACCCGAAATACTTTATATACACGATAAATGGTACATCTAATCAGTTTAGGGGGACTATATGATGTTGTAGAAATGGTTTTACTTACGATTCGTTGAAATAAACACCGAAAACTACACGAAAAACGTATCCGAAAGCGAAACACACGCTCCGCGGATTTTGACGTTTCGGGAAGGCGGGCGTTCAATTTGCAGCGGTCCGTAATAATATGTTACATGGACTGCGCAGTTGCTGCTGCGAATGCTAACAGAGAGAATTTAATTCTGTACCGATCTGCCATAGGCATGAAAGAGACAAAATGCTTTCGATGGTAAAAAAAGAGTTCGAAAGCGCGCGCGCCGAGCGGAACCAGATCTGGTCGTATCATACTCAACGGATAATTGTTTCACAACCAGATTTGGTCGTATCATACTCAACGGGTTAAGTTGAAATAGACTAATAGAGGGCTGTTTTATATCTTTGTATTATTTCTGTTACGTAATCAGCATATAGAAAAATATGATAGATGGCACAAATAATTGAATGTTATTATTTTTATCATTGGTTAAATAATGGGTTTTTATAATCAATCAGTCCTTTATTCAGACTAACATTCATTATCTACGTTATTATAGATTAGCTGCTCCCTGCGGTTTCACCCGCGTGGTGATGGAAAATTGTGATAATGATGATAGAAAACTATATATATTAAAATATATTTAAAATAAATAAATATATTTATTTTCTATTTATTTTATATACGTATTTTTATTAATTCTTATACCGTTTTAAAACAGACGGCCAATACACCTCGTCGTGCCTCGCTTTTGCCGACGACCTAACTTTCATCACCAGAAGCCCCAAGCAGCTTTCCCTGCTATTACAGAAAGTGGAGCTTTTCTGCGACTGGTCAGGCTGTATAAAAGTGAAGCCCTCCAAATGTTTTTGCCTTGGACTCGCCCGCATGGGCACAAAATTTACATCCTATGACCCCAAATTGGTCTATAAGGGCTCTAATATCTCCCTTATAGACCCAAACAATCATTTCAAATTCCTCGGCAGAAAAATCACCCATCAGGGAAAAGACGTCTCGGGCGATCATGTTATAGAGCATTTCAAAAGTTGCCTGGCGAAAATAGATGCCTTGATAATTTCTGGCCCTCGTAAGGCCTGGATCTATGACAATTATCTAACGTCACATTTGTCATGGCCCTTTCTTATTTACGATTTTACCAAAACCCAACTGTCCCGTCTAGATGCGCTGGTGACAGCTAGTTTAAAATCCTGGCTGTCCTTAGCCAAACCAGCTGACCCCTCGACTCTCTTCAGGTCCAAACAAAATTTTGGGCTAGCGCTTAAACTGCCCTCTCTGCTCTACGCCAACTCCAGAATAACCAAAAATTCGATTCTGTGCAATTCCAAAGATCCGGCAATATCGAAGCACGTAATAAGTGGCCGTAGTGATTCAAATGATCTACAAGCCCGCGTAGACTTCCACAAAAAGTTCCTTACTGGAATCAGCCAGAATGGCACTGGTCTGGGGTATGGCAGTACAACCACGAGCGACGTGGACTTGAAGAAGTCTCTTTTGCGGGGAGATTACGACAGCAAGAGTATGGCTCATGCTATTGGCCTTCAATGCCAGAATGATTGGACAACAATTGGGGACTTTTGCATTCCGCCTCCAATGCACTGGAAGGTAATGCTCTATGACTGGACGCCAGAGATGCTGAAATTTTATTTGAATGCCTTTCAGCATACACTTCCAGACCCCAGTAACCTCGCTCGTTGGAGCTTTGCCGAGGATAGTTCTTGTCCCCTCTGTAGCAATACCCCTTGCACAGCTAGACACATTCTAGCTGGCTGCAAGGTGGCCTTAGATCAAGGACGGTACACTTACCGCCATGACAAAGTTCTCGCTGTTATTCGCGAGGTAATTAGTCTCTCAGTGGCTCGTGCCAACAAGGGTTTGACAGTATCCTCCAAACCCCCAATACAGTTTGTGCGGGATGGCTCTAAAGGCAAAAAACATTTAACTACAAAACCTTTCTCAATAATCGAGAAAGCTACAGATTGGATTCTGGAGGTTGATTCGGTCTCTAAGCAGTATAAATTCCCTGAAAGTCTCGGATGCACAGCCCTCCGTCCAGATATAACTCTTTACTCTCTATCTCGGAAGGTGGCTCTTATTGTAGAATTAACTGTTCCATGGGAATCAAATATCCCAAAAGACCACGAGTACAAATTAAATAAATACCATGATCTTGCAAATGCCGTAACCCGGAACGGCTTCACTGTTCACCTTCACGCGGTGGAAGTTGGCGCTCGTGGCCTGCCAGCTAAATCTCTATTTCACCTCTTTAAAGATCTTGGCCTTTCCAGAAAAATAATCAACTCTTTCTTAAAAAAATTATCTAAAACTGCGATTTGCGCATCTCAAATTCTATGGTTTCGAAGGGGGAGTGAATGGGTGGCAAGGTGAACGCTCACATGTGGCAAGACAGCTGTCCTAAACCTACCACAGCCGGTTCGTAAGTCCGGAATCCACTGCTCACCCCCCAGAAGTGTAAAAAATAGTATTATGATGGGCCCGACTCCGGTCGGTGAATTCCATGGCAGCTCCGTTTGTATTTATTTATATATATATATTATTAGTTATTATTATAAATGATTATTTATTATTGCTATTATATATTTTTATTATTATTATTTAGTATTACTTGTCTATAGTTCTAATATTATTTTGGTGTAGTGAGAATTTCATTTTAACTTGATTTGATTCAAATTTTTTATTTTTAGTTTGGAATTTAACTTGATTTGATTCATTTTTTTTATTTTTAGTATGTATTTTTTAATCATTTGTATTGGTGTTCTCCTTAGAACAGGCTCTGCCTAGTTAGGAGCAACACAATCTATGTTAAGTGTTAACGGTGTAATTTTTTTTGTGGACCAATAAATAAATATATCTTTATAAATTATAGCCTATGTGTTATTCTGATGTGTAAGCTATATTATTGTAAAGTTTCATCAAAATCCATTCAGTAGTTTTTGTCTGTGAAAGAGTAACAAACATCCATACATACATTCTTTACAAACTTTCGCATTTATAATAGTAGTAGGATGGCCAAATAAATTGCTATCATTGCCACCTGCATGTCGCCGGCGTAGAAGGCTTGCCTAAACGTACTATGGCATTGAGCATTCTAATACCTTATATAATCAGTGCTATTATCAAGTCTTTGACTCTATTCGCAAGGTGGCTTCCCTTTCAGTGGCTTTTGCCAATAATGGTTTGAATGCGCCCTTTCTCAATATATCTATCTGCTCGAGAAATCTCTAAGCAGATAGATATAACTACTATAATCCAGGTATAACTCTACTCTCTATCATGAAAGATGAGCCTCATCTTCTGTAGGTGAATATTGTGGCAACTCAATAATGAAATTATTTATTTATTTAACAATCTTTTCCTCAAGCCATATAAAACCTATGTTCGCTCACTCCTTGAATACTCCTACCAAGTATGGAGTCCGTACTTTAGGAAAGATATAAAGCACCTGGAAAGAGTTTAGAGAAGAGCTATGAAATTGGTACTATCATCTTTTTTTTTTTTTTACCGATTCAAATTAAAATATTATTTAAAATTACAAATCACAATAATAATAGTATTTAGTCCCATTCATTTTAACCCTTGGAGTAAATGGGTATTTTCATGGATGCATCTGTCTCTTTTGCAGGATTTTCGGCGACATCGACCTTAAAGTACTATAACTACGAAACTACTACACCAATCATAAAAAGAACAACTGCACAATGATTGCATTGAAATTTCGAATATAGAATATTGAAATATCATTTTGTAAAACAATTAGATAATTATGAATAAATATGAGAACGTCAAAGAAGTGAAAAAAACGCGGAACCAGATCTGGTCGTATCATACTCAACGGATAATTGTTTCAGAACCAGATTTGGTCGTATCATACTCAAGGGGTTAAACAAATAAAATTTTAAAATATGTATAATTTAGAAACGACATTACAAATTATAATCATTTACAAACGTTCATCATTTACAAATTAAAATCAATTTATGCTGCTTGAATATTGCCCGTGGTGAATTGTACGTATTCTTCAAAGGTGTAAAAAATATTTTCTAAAAGAAACTTTTTTAACGACTTTATAAATATATTGTTAATTTCAATGTCTTTATTATATGGAGGTAACATATTAAAATAAATAGGGACCTCAGTATTCCTTGACTTGTCTCGCTATTTTTAACTTTGCACTAGGTAACATGTACTTTGATTTGTTTCTGGTGTTTATGTCATGAAAATCGTTTTTTTTTTTGATGATCTCTTTTCTTGTGGAAATCCGTTAGTACATTGAAAAGGTACAATGAAATGAACGTTACAATTTTCAGTCGTTTAAAATGACTTCTACAGGATTCGTCCCATTTCAAATTTGCTATAATGCGTATTGCTCTTTTTTGCACTTTAAATAGAGGTACTCTGTGGCACGCATAACAATTACCCCAAGTACTAATAGCGTAACTTAAAATACATTCAAAGTAGCTAAAATACACATTTCTAGTCTCGACTTCATTTAGAGTTTTCCTTATGATTCCTATTGCATAGCATGCCCGACTTAATCTGTCCTCGAGGTTCTCACAGTGTAATTCCTAATACTAAAATAATGTTTTCTAATTATTTAGCTCTGCGTGAAGGAGTGTTCTGTTCCCATCAAATCGATAGAGCTGCAGTTGGTGCGTGTAGAAACTTGCGGATGCTCCGAGGGCTATGCCAGAGATGGTAAGAAACTTTATGGAATACTGTAACTGTGACTTCTCAAATATTGAACCAGGAATTATCTCTGATGTCTATATTATTAATTTTAATGAAAATTTTAATAATTTTTACTAAATTATCATATATATATATATATATACATATATATATATATATATATATATATATATATATATATATATATATATATATATATATATATATATATATATATATATATATATATATATGTATGTATGTATGTATGTATGTATGTATGTATGTATGTATGTATGTATGTATGTATGTATATATATATATATATATATATATATATATATATATATATATATATATATATATATATATATATATATATATATATATATATATATATATATATATATATATATATATATATATATATATATATATATATATATATATATATATATATATTATGAGTATTACAGCTAGTGACGTCATCAATCAACTGTATGTTTACTTTACAAAATCATAATTTTATATATAAAAAAAAAAGTCAGTGGTTAATTAGTAACTTCAACTAGAGTTGTCAACTACAACGGGCGAACCCGTCACCGCAGGAAGTCACCTCACCGTATACAGCGACAACTATAACAAAAATTTCTTCTAATTTCAGCGACGGAAATTCAAAATATTCAACTAGGCGAAGGGGACGTATTCAGGGGTATCAACATTCCAGTGTATATGATCTTTCCGAGGGTTTTTACCTGTCCAACCACCACGACTACCAACTTCAAAATAGGTAATATTGTGTTTTTTTTTTCCGGGGTGGCTAACCATGGTCCATATTTTGACCCTGGATTTGTAACAGGATTTGTAATCGGCAAAGGACTATCAATCATATGGCCAGGCATGCATATATTTTAATATGATATCACAAAGATATCATATGATATGCATATCATTTCATCTATACTAATATTATAAAGAGGTAAAGTTTGTGACGTAGGAAGTAATCTCTGGATCTACTGAACCGATTTTGAAAATTCTTTTACCAATAGAAAGCCACGTTATTTGTCAGTGTCATAGGATATATATTAATCCAAAAAATGAAAAGACTTTTTCGTGGTAGTCGGATTTGCTAAGTAAGTCCGAGAATAAGCGGTCGAACGAAAACGTTTTTAGCTAACGCTGCCTTAACGATGAGAGCTATATGATTAAGTTCTAGAGAAAGGTTGTAGAGCTTGACAATGCCTACAAAAAGTCAGTGACAGCATATGTCTAACTTTTATATTTAAGTCACAAAAAGTAGTATTTTATATTAAAAAAATAATTTAAATCGTTAGGTCATGTTTATTGGTCATATTGGGCCCGATTGCGTTTCTTTGTGAACTAAAACTAAAATTAGTCCAAGCGAACGAGACAGAGCGAGACGTTAGAGCGGGATATGAAACGAACGATCGTCGATAAATACTACCTGTCGAACTTATACGCGTCCAAATAAATTCGAGCATATTTCATGCGGTGTAAGATTTGACCTTGGCGGGCAGTATTAATGCGAAAAAGTGACAACCGGTCATCTCACACTCCACTTTAGCGTATTGCCCCGTCTCGTTCACACGGACTAATTTCCGATTTTAGTTCACGAAGAACCGCAATCGAGCCCATTATCAACAATTATGAATTCTTATCAAAATAACTAAATTTATCGTCTCAAGAGTTTAATAAAACAAAAGACTTTTCCCTTTTACTGCATAAATAGTTAAAGAGAAATTACGCTCATAGATAAGACACTTACAAATAACGGTATTATAGTCAAATTGGCATGCAAATACATACATACATATGCAGTACAAATATAACCCTTCTTTTGGCAGTCAGGAAATAAATCATAGCACACAGTACTAACCGAACCACACTCATATTTTCATCACAGTTAAAAAGTTTCACCGACCAACGAGGTGGGCACGGGTCAGCTAGTATATGATATAAGACATTCCTGCTATGCTGATATTGTTTTTTTCTTTAATCCACAGAATTTGAAGTGAACATCGCCATTATATTTCAAGACGACTATTTAGTTACTGAAAACTTTCCAATAGTCTTAGTTAGAAACTAAACATTTTAAAACTTTTAATTGATTTTCCAAATGATTATGTTATTAAATTTGATATGTAATAAAGTTTTATATTTTTGACTACATTTTGTTTCAAATTCTCTACATAAAGGATTCTGAAGGTGAGGAAATAATGATATTGGATTGGTGGTTGTGGAAAGAATACAGTGGAATTGAAGATCAAATGAGGAATCTGACAGACATGCTCTGTCAAAATGCACAAAATGCTCTGTCCCAAGCCAACCTTGGGTCCAGCAGCCATGAATGAATCATAAGGCATCCCTTAAGGGACGCCTCACATTTGAGGGGTTAAAAGCGTATACAAAATTTAATTTTTTCGCTGTTGACTGAAGTCCCTTTGTTGGAAACCAACCAAATCAAATAATTTATTGTCCTAAAAACTAATACATAGTTGTATTACATTGACGTTTGGCCGTGATATCATTGAATTCTTCATTAATGATCAAATTCTTCTATTATTAATCAAAACATAAAAGGTTACTCGTAAGAATAAAGAAGATATTATTGTAGAATTAAATAGAGTCTCACCATTTAGTTTACCCGATAATAAACACAGAGTAATTAATTCTTTAAAATACCGATAAAAATAAGTTTTTTTAGTATAAAATTAATAAATGTAATGTCAAAAAAAAAAAAGTGACGGTTGTCAAAAAGTAAAATAAAACGTCTTAGTGATTATATTGCAAATAAAAATAGTCAAGGTATAATTAATATGTGCCTACTTGATAATAGAAATAGTCAATACATTTTAGTCAAATTGAAAACCGATTAAACACCTATTACAGAAAGAGATATAGTCGAGATGCATACAGTTTTTAGAGATTGTTAATGTTGTACAATTCTCTTTCAATGATATAATTTGAGTTTATTTTTAAATTGGAGCATTTTTCCTTCGCGGCATACTTTTTTGATACTAGAGGGTAGCTTATTGTAGCATATGTGCAGCCTAATTGCAGCAGCCCTGTCGCAGCAAAATTTAGTACTGGATCATAATTGGACACATTTAGTGCTGTTGACTGTTGTGAAGTCCCCTCGGAAGCCAACCCTGGGTGCAGCAGCCCTATCGTGGTAAAACTTAAAAAGGACCATCATAACTGAATGTTTACAAAGCTTAGATTCTGTGCTGTTGACCGCTGAGGAGTGCCCTCGTCGGAAGCCAACCCTGGGTGCAGCAGCCATACCATGGTGAAATTTAGAACGTGCTATCATAATTGAATGCGTATACAAAATTGTGTGTCTGCTGTTGACCGTGAAAGCGTAGCTTCATCGGGAGACTATCCTGGTTGTAAATTCAGGCTATGCTCGCCACAAAAATGTATTGTCACCGGAACTGAGCCAACATGTAACATTTCAACCATAGGATAAGAGGAAGTGGTTTTAATTCAGGTAAATAAAAGCTTGTAAATAGAACACAGTTATATTTCTATATAAAACACACACAATACTTCACCATTACTTTCATATAAAAGGTATGCAATGCGATGAGATGGAGTTCCTCAGAGCGAGTTTCTTTAAGATGAGTAAAATTTGCGGTCGGGCATACCTCTGCTTCGACCATAGCCATGATTCGGTTACAATAATTATATCGCTATCAAATATATGCTTTCCGAAAACTGTCTGACTTACTTAGTCTTTAGAACCCTTACATTTTGCTAGCATCTATTTATGTTATTATTAATATTATTTATTATTATTATATTATTATTTATTCCTTGGCGGCGATTGGGGAGGGGGTCGCCCTCGCAGCTAATACGCTGCTGTCGGTGCCGCTGGATCTCGTACTCCATTCACGATTCGCTTCCATTCTTAACGATTTTTTGCCACGTCTCGAGCATCCCTAGCCGATAATCGTTGATTCTTAAGGTCATCTTTGATGTTATTTAGCCAGGTTTTCTTCGGTGGTGATCGCTGAATTCTCTATTCTGTCGGACGGTCTCGCCAAAGAAGTTTACGTGGCAAGCGATTATCGTTCATTCAGCAAACATGGCCGAACCATCGTAGTCGACGTTTTTGTACTTCTTCTTCGATCGTTGTTAGTAGATCGCATCTTTCTCTAATGGTCTCGTTTCGGATTTGTCGCGGAGTGAGACACCGAGAATCTGCCTCAAGCATCGTATTTGGAAGACTTCGAACTTTTTGAGGTCCGATTGTAGTAACGTCCACGTTTCCGATCCATAAAGAAGAATGGGAAGAACAAACGTTCGGTATAGTCGTACTTTCACTTCCATATGCACCACTTGAGCGAGGCGAATGTTGCTGTTGCCTGACCGATCCGGCTATGGACATCGGCCGTCGATGCCACTTTCTTTTCCGTAACCAACGATCCTAAATACTTGAATTGTGGGACCTGTTCGATTTGGGTTTCATCGAGGTAAACGCTGGCCTTCGAACCGTCCGTAGTGAGCACTTTGGTTTTATCCGCATTGATTTTAATCTATATGATTGAGCAATTCCGGATATGTCGTATAAAATGTCCGTTGCTTCGGTATCAGTGTCGGCTAAAACGGCGCTATCATCAACGAACATCAAATCGGTTATGAAGTTTGATTTATGTTATTAGTACTGTATAGAGATGATTCTTGCTAGAATAGGCAGTCCGTTTCCATTCATTGAACATCGCACTGGCAGGCCAAAAACTGGGATCCATAAATGGTGGAGAGAGATTCCGGGACACCCACGATAAATCAATTATATTCACCTTTCGCTATTGTCACTTTTTAAACTGTAAATGATGACATAGAATGCCTTGTCTTTCCGTATTTCATTACGTTATCCGCAGTGACATCTACAGAAACCAACCACTCGTGAATAAGCTCGTGCGTAACATGTTTTACTGTGCGCAAATCCTCATCGGCATCAGCAGTTCTGCGTATAATCTCCCTCCAATCCCGACGGGGTGGAGCTGGTCAGCGACACCTGACCTGACCGGACCTAGGGTGCGAGATTGTATTGGCATAGCTGGAAGTGGTAGAACTGACACCAGGGACCTTGCAGCTTGGGCCTGATGCCCTGCCTGTATTTTTAAGATTGGCCCAACTCAAGGTTCAGCTCCCATCCGGTAGCCTCTTCAAAGAGTAACCGCGAAGAGTAACAGTTGAGTAGCACACAAGTTGTAATAACAGTTGAGTGAACTCTGCGTGCGGCAGTAATAGTGCAGTAACATTTGAGTAACAATCGTAGACAGTTGGGATCAGAGGTTCCGGGAAAACATCTTGGTTGGAACTAGACGGTTCGAGCAGTGCGGCGTCAGCCAATCGACTGCGCACTCTGCAAGGCCGCGTAAGCGACCTGCAATCTATGACCAGATTGGAGGATATAGAAATCTGTCCAAATCAAGGCCAAGAGGTTTTGCCCGCTGGGTCCTCATCGCAGAGCTTTTCTGTAAGGCGTTGGACTCTTATGGGTTGTTGGCGTAGCTTGACTGTGGATTGTATTGTCCACAAAGCCTTACAGCAAAGAGACAGAATGGCTCAATGTCGTTATAACTCCCTAGGGTGACGGGATCGCCCATCGTAATCAATACTTTCATCAAGTCGGTAAATTGGAAGCAGTGATGCTCGAGGCATAGTTCTTGTAGTGTGTTGCAGTCCTTTCCAATACCTTTCCAGAGCCATTGGCATTGATGGACTTTACAATTGTCGTTGGCATGACTTGGCATGATGGCGGAGACGTTGCGGCAACGGCAGCATCCGCGGTGATGGTTGCGAAGGTGGTTGATCGTGTCTAGTCGCATTCCTTGCAGCTGGTTTGATCGTTCCGCCTGCGGCGTATCAGAAATACGATATCGAGAAGCTTGAACCATGGCAGGTGACCAGGTGACCTGGCAGAAGTTATCGGCGCCGGAGCAACCCCTGCGGCGAAGGTTAGCAAGACAATTTTTGAGTCCTTTATGATCTGCGTCTCCGCAAACACTTGTGCATATAAATCATCCACCACTTTTACTTTTCGGCTGAGCACGCAACGAGAAGGGAAAGTGTTGTGAACGCTTATGTGGGTCTGTGTGTATGTGTATGTATTCTTCCACGATTCAAGCGCTCAATCGTTTGAGCTAAAATTTGGCATGCAGGCATCATTTGGTCATAGCAAGAGTAGAACAGAATTGTGATTGAAACTGGTCTACCAGAGGCGTTCTTGTCATATATCAGTCTCGAAATATTGGACGTAGCAACTTGAAATTTGGTAAACAGATGCCTCAGATGCCTTGTTGGGCCGTAATATAGCTCTGAAATTGATGTGAAGAACCGCACATTTATCTGCAATTAGCTTTATCATCTATTTTGTGGACCATTCAAGAATTTGATCTAGGTCTTTGCTGAGATTTACTATTAAACGATTGGCAAATGGTTTAGTGTCATCCGCAAAGAAACTCACACTTGATGTTACACCTTCTTTCATATTTGCAATAAATAAGCTGAACAGTGTAGAGCCCAACACTATTTGTGGCGTATAAGGCAGTAAGCTCAGAGGAAATAAAATTGCATTGTATTTTTCCGAATTTAGCAGATCAGCAGAGCGTTTTACCTTTGTAAATCACCCAAAATTGAATCATCACCATCATAATCACGAGGTGACAGTAAAGCTGAAAAAGAATCAATAAGATATAACATTTACTCAATTCCCTTCACGCTTCGCGTTATAGTAATTGCTATAAATATAAGATACTCGGTCAAGCCAAAAAACGTCATTTAAATTTGTACTTTTCACGCATTTATAAGCGGAAACCTTTCTGTTCTCCGTAATGACATCGATGAATATATCACCTATCACCGAAACGCAATCACCGATGCGAAAGTCTGGCATGTCGATTTTCGACTTCTCAACTATACGATTCTTCAATGAGTTTAATGAACTGTAATGTGGGTTGTCCGTTTTCACTTTTTCCTCGAATTCTTTGCACAGACTCTGAATATAAACTGTGGAAAGTGTGTTGTTGGATTTGGTTTTATTGTAGATGACTGTTACGGAAGCGGTCGGGTCGCTTAGCAGGAATTCGTAATGACCCGAAGCATGAGTCAATTCCAGTATTACTCCATGGATGTGTATATTCTTGAAACGCATGTTTTTGAACCTGTACACGTATTTTACTTCGTCCAAATTGCAGCTGTGGACATCTTGTATGAACATTTTCAGAGGATTCGTTTGTAGAGGAATTTTCAAGTTTTCCATCTTTGTTACGTATTGACGCCCCAATTTTTGTATCGATTTCGACCAGCGGCACGGTTTTATGCAGTTTTTTACGCTCAAATTGTTATAAACACGACGTCCGTAACTGCAAACCGTTTCCCGCCTAATTTTGACAGCTTTTAAAAAACCGTAAAAGACGGCCCGATATTTATTTACCTCTTGTTTTATTTTGACAGCTTTATTTTCAAATGCAATTGGGTCGGGGGGCGCCAGTTTTGCATGCGGCAATTTTGCACAAATGTCACTTTTGACAGGTCCAAATTTGTTGAGGGCAGATTTGCAGGAGGCAACCTTGCAGCAACCTTGCAGGCGGCAACCTTCAGTACAGTTTTTAAGTTTTTCTGTTAGGTTAGGTTAGGTTAGGTCAGAAAGTCTTAAAAACTGTACTGAAGGTTGCCGCCTGCAAGGTTGCTTCCTGCAAGGTTGCCTCCTGCAAATCTGCCCTCAACAAATTTGGACCTGTCAAAAGTGACATTTGTGCAAAATTGCCGCATGCAAAACTGGCGCCCCCCATGCAATTCATAGTTGCATGCATGCAATACGGCGGTAGTTTAGTTAGTTTTTTTTAAAACAGTCACAAACACCTATTTGTCGGCAATTTAAGTTAGTTTTTTTAAACAATTCATAAACGCCTTTATGCCAGTAGGTTGCTAGTTTTTTTTAAAGCAACATAAACACTTACTTAACAGTAAGTTTTAGTTAGATTTTAAAAAAATACATATATCAGTTACAATTAGTTAGTTACAGATTTACGCCGATTTAGAAAAAATGATCGCCAAATATTTTGTTGGATGAAACATGGATAGACAACAATGTAATTTATAAAAATGCTGGCGTAATGATTCTTACGCTGAACTTCGAACAGATAAATGCCCATGCGGGGTCGAGAAGCGGCTTTCTGGACAAAGCCAAACTACTTTTTAAAGCTGGCACAGCGACCGATGACTATCATGGGCAGATGAATGGTGTAAATTTTGAAACATGGAACAATGAAATGCTGCTACCAAACCTACCTGCAAATAGCGTTGTAGCGATGGATTATGAACCCTACCACAGCAAAGCAAGAAAATAAGTTGCCACTAAAATCCACTGCAAAACAAACCATGTTAGATTGGGTCACCTGCTTTAAGAATAATGTACAGGCTGACCTTAGTATGAGAAAAATTGAGTTATACAATTTAGTTCAGTTACATAAGGCTCCAGAAAAAACATTAAATGGACGAACTCATAAAAAGCCATGGTCACGATGTACTAAAATTGCCACCTTATATGTGCGACTTAAACCCGATAGAACTCGCATGGGCTAAAGTTGAAAGGCTTGTGAGGGAACGTAATATTACCTCCGACTTTTCTCTGTAGCGCGTTCAAACGCTTGTCAAACTTTTATTCAACAATGTTTAAATTTAAAAAAAACATTTTTTTAATTTCTTGACTTTACTTGTTCAATTCACCCCCTTGAAGAATGCCGTTTAATTAAAACTCGCTTGACACCTCGTACACGCCAACAAGTAAACTTTTGAAGGCATGGAAAAAACTAAATAACTTCATTCACAAGATGTATTTTTAGTTGTGTTCGTAGACAAAATAAAGTAAAAATATTTTTACAAAAACTCGTTTATTCAAAACAGCACCATACTTAAAATTACTAAAATATAATAACAATAAATTACAATTTAAACAAGTCGAACTTATGAATACCAAAACACATCAAAGGTTTGTTATATAATTGAAATTGAACATCTTTTGTGGTATAGCCTTAATCGACAGAAGAAGAAATACGTTATCCATACATTTTCCGATGTTTGTATCTTTTAAATATCATTCCGTACCTACCTAATATTAACCTTTCCAAAAATACAAATATTAATTAAGGATTGCTAAAATAAGAACAAAACTGATATGGACGCATAAGTAAGATCGGCAATATATATGGAACCAGCCCATCACCACCATTTCGATCAAGAAGTATTGCAACTCTGTAAATAGGATAAAACGATTTACCACGCGAAACTTGTAATACCTGACGCTTCGGCGATGTTGTAACCGCAGTCTACCCGACAAGTGACTACCCGAGTCTACCCTGGACAACGGCGGTAGTAACATTGCCGAAAAGTAGGGTGCTACTCACTTCACGCGGTAAGTTCAAACAAAGTCATATTAGTACGAACTCATATACCGCATGAAAGCTCTCATGCCAAGCTACAATATCGTCTTAACCAGCTACCTTACAATTATAACTTGATAACTCGAAAATCGGCATTTTTGAGATAAGTATGCCAGATGTAAAAATATCAACTATATATTCCCTTACAACGGGGGGCGCCAGTTTTGCATGCGGCAATTTTGCACAAATGTCACTTTTGACAGTTCCAAATTTGTTGAGGGCAGATTTGCAGGAGGCAACCTTGCAGGCGGCAACCTTGCAGGCGGCAACCTTCAGTACAGTTTTTAAGTTTTTCTGTTAGGTTAGGTTTTTCTTTCCCTAAAATCGAAGTGACATTAATTACCGGCATCCTTGTAGTGGATGACTTTTATACATCAAACTAAACAGTAAAAAAAATGTTTTAAGTTTTTCTGTTAGGTTAGGTCATTTTGACATTTGCAAAACTGCCTTCTGCAAGATTGCCTTCTGCAAAACTGCCGCCTGCAAGAATGGCGTCTGTAAGATTGCCGTCTGCAAATTTGCCTTCTGCAAGTTTGATGGGACCCCTTACAACCAGATAACTTAAATTACCCCGCCATTAGGAGTTAATGGTGGTTGATCACTTGAAAATCAGCTCCAGCTATAATACTAAAAATCGATATGCAGACTTATCCAGCTGGAAGTTTGCAGCACTGTCTGCTATCGTAGTGCAAAAACTCGATATCTCCACCTATCTAGTTCTAGGTTATTATTTGGGTCCACTTATTAGTTTCCACAAATCAAAAATGGTGGAGTTGACACTTTAAAAAAACATTAAAACGCGTTTATCTCTGAACTACTAAATTCGAGTTATCAAGTTATATTTATAAGGCGATAAGCACGAACTCATATACCGCATGAAAACTCATCCTATTTATAATGTCAAACAACCGCGATAGTCTTTGATTTCATGAAACCCTAGTTTTGCAATACCGGCTAGCAGTGTTGCCAACTTAGGCGATTTGTCGCCATTTAGGCTACCTCCAATGGGTCACCGGCGACCAAAATATACCAAAAATCGCCTGTCGCCGATTTGGCTACACCAGTTTTTCGATTTCAATTTGTGACAACGATTTTGTTTATTAATGGTGCCGAACTTGTTTAATGGGTAACTTGTAATGTTTTTAAGATAAATAATTTCCCCTTGTTAACCTTAATTTGGTATGGCTTAGTTTAATATTACGTAATTGTTTTTTGTAAGCATGTAATTGATTTTTGCAAACTTTCTGTGTAAAAGTTTAAAGTACCTAGTTATGAAAATTAGTTTTTTTCCAATAATGTAATTATTATAGGTAATTGGTAATAGTACATTGTACATTTATGTATGGTTCATGGTATCGTGTTCATAAATATAGTAGCTTTATAAAAAATGGTAATCTTAGTAGTATCTAGGTAATTTTGTTCTATTTTATCATACAATCTTGTTTTATCCAATGTTTGTTTTTTTTATGTAGGTACTAATCTCGATCATTTTTTAAAAATATCTGTAACGGCCTAGAATGATTTCAATTCTTCTATTTATAGCTATGGCCTGCAAACCTTTTATTAGCAAAAAAAAAATTATTTTCAAAACGGCTACTTTAGGCTATCTTTTCTGCTGAAATCGGCGACTAGTCAAGCCCAGAACTTGGCAACACTGCCGGCTAGTGTTTGCTGAAGATAAAAAATATTTATGTCCTTTGGAAGTGCTGTGAGCTGCAAGCTCTTTCAATGTTATATTGATTTAATTTGTTTTATTTATGTAAAAACAGTATACAACGATAAGTAGGCAAACATATACAAATATAGGTACAGTCCGCGCGCGAGCTCTAAAGAATCGGGAGCTGGCGAAGAGGGCGGGTTACGCCGCCTTGACCGTCGCTCCACACCCCGCTTCCCAGCCCCCGATTCTTTGGAGCTCACGCGCGGACTGTACTGTTAAACAAAAAAAATATTTTTATAAAAAAAAAAACATTTTTTTTAATAAAATGAAATAAACAAAAAAATATTTTAATAAAATAAAAATCAAAAAAATTATAATAAAAACAGTGAAGGGAAATCGGGAGTAGAATAAAAAGGGCGGAACCAGGGAGGGAATGAAAGATATCAACAGCAATACATACTTATACCAGGTGAGTTTTAAATAAGTGACATCCTTTAAGTGGGTGAATCAATACGAGCAAATAAGCAACTTTTGATATAAATTTTTGAGAAAAACAAAAAAAAAATGTTTTTAAATTAGTTTTTAGGTTTTTTGGAAATTTTGAAAAACTTAACTCATAAATAAAAGTTTGACAAGCGTTAAACGCACTGCGCCATCTAGCAACAGGTAAAATATCGCAAATTCGATGTCAATTCGAAGTCTTCCAAATGCGATGCTTGAGGCAGATTCTCGGTGTCTCACTCCGCGACCGAATTCGAAACGAGACCATTAGAGAAAGATGCGATCTAGTAACAACGATAGAAGAAGAAGTACAAAAGCGTCGACTACGATGGTTCGGCCAATGGTTTGCCGAATGAACAATAATCGCTTGCCACGTAAACTTCTTTGGCGCTACCGTCCAACAGAATGGAGAATTCAGCGATCGGCACTGAAGAAAACCTGGCTAAATAACATCAAAGACGACCTTAAAAATCAACGATTATCGGCTAGGGATGCTCGAGACGTGGCAAAAAATCGTCAAGAATGGAAGCGAATCGTGAATGGAGTACGAGATCCAGCGGCACCGACAGCAGCGTATTTATTGGCTGCGAGGGCGACCCCCTCCCCAATCGCCGCCAAGGAATAAATAAAAAATAAATAATAATAAAAATATCGCAAATAAACAATATTCACGATATTTTAACTACCGCTAGATGGCGCAACGAGCACAGCTCTTTTTATACTAATTTTAAAACAATTTTTCACATTTAACTTCCCTACCTATACGAACTTGCGTGATACGTCTGCTATATTATATACAATACAGAAAAACATATAAAAAATATGTATATACAAATTTATATACAACCGATATATAAAAACAGCTTAAATAAACCGCTATATATTTTGTTTGGTATATATTAAACAACTATTGTTATTCTGAAATCTAATGAAGAAAAAACAAGGATTTACCTACTTTTTGAATAATAACCCAACGGTAGGGCAGTTGCAAAAAGTTTTTTTTTTGTTTTTTCCAAATCTAAAAAAAAAGTTGCTTTTTTGCTTGTGTTGATTCATCCACTTCAAGGAGTCACTTATTAAAAACTTACCTGTATACACTACACAATACATGCTGATAGATACGATACATGCTGATAGATACGATAGATAGGTACATCATAAATATACATCTTGGTTATATAGGGTATTAGACTGCTCAATGCCATAGTACGTTTTGGCAACACTTCTAAGCCGGCCACATGTAGGTGGAGCTGACAGCATTGATTACCCCCTCCCCTCGTCTTTCTGTCATGTTATTGAACAGCGACTACATAGACTAGGGTTTCTCAATCTTATATCCCCACGTACCCCTATTAAATTTCACAGACAAGTGCGAACTCATTTTTAAAAATCTAGCTATAGCGGATAGTAAGGGTTTTTATTCAAATAACAGAAAATACAGTCATAAAGAGCAATAATATTGCTTGATAATTAATGTCATTAATAGGTTTGCTTCTTGTCGCAAATTAAGTCTTTTTTAGGAGCAACTTTGGTCAATTTCAATATTAATTTTGATTAAGGATCAAAAGGATTTCTGAATTTCGTTTTTTATCATACCCAGGTGTCAAACCCACTCTCACAAAAGTATTTGTCACGAAGAGCAAAAGGTAGATTCTAGACAGATTGGATTCTGGAGGTCGATTCGGTCTCTAAGCAGTATAAATTCTGTATTTTATTATACAGCTCCGTTTGTATTTTATTTTATCCTGCGTCGGTTTCATAACGTTCAAAGTGCCATCTTTGAATACCGATTGCGCCAAATCGAACCCTAGATTTTCCCATTTCATTATCACTTCCAGCGACATTTCCAAGTGTTTAGTTCTGACTCATTCTACTCTTCTGTGGTCTGCCACAGAAGAGTAGAATGTTGCTTGTTGCTTCAGTTTTCCCTTTTATCGGTACAGTGGAGGTAGTTCTTTACAGTCTCCCATGTTATATTCTTGCTACACTGATGCTGCATCAGGGTAACAAACCCCCCCCCCCTAAGACTGCACTTTATAATCTATACTATTAAAACCTAAAACGTTTCTAAAATATTCAAAATGTCAAGTTTGTCGTTGTAATTTGAAAGAGGGTCGAAAAGTACCCTACATACTTCGAACCACCATTTTGAGTCTTTGTTCGTTTGGAATCGGCCGTTCATGATGATAAACACCCACGAACAATAAACGCTAATCAAGAACTGCTTTTTTAAATAGTATAGCTTTAGAAAGATGTTATTTTTTCGCTCCACCGTGAAACGAATGAATATAATCCTGCGTCGCTTTCATAATGTCCAAAGCGCCGTCTTTGATCAACGCTTGTGCCAAATCGAACCCTAGCGTTTCGCATTTCTTCACCACTTCTAGTGACATTTCCAAGTGTTTAGTCAGACCACAGAAGAGTGGGACGTTACTCCTTGTCTCAGTTTTCTCTTTGTTCGGTACAGTGGATAGTTGATCAGACATAAACGGACATTGCGTCACGTCTAAACTGGAAGGAACGGAACTTAAACCGCCTTTTTCAGCATCGAAAAAGGGGCATTTTGCCATGAAATCCTGCCCGATGGGTATATCAATCGGGCACAGACCGTTTGTACTAGAATAAGGACACGATATGAACAGCTTCCCGTGTATATTGATCAAGTTCTCTATGTCGATCGTGGCTTTGTTGCGAACACAGCATTTTTCAGTGTCGTTCGTGCACGTTTTGCTGCAACCGCTCGGCTCGTCTATATTCTCTGCGTCGCCCGATGATCGCGGTCGTTTCGCTTCGGCGGTGGTATTCTCCTCCGCCAATTTGTGCTTTCCTTTTGCGATTTCCGTATAGCTTGAGAAGGCGCAGTCGGACGCGCCGTTCGCTGTAGATTTTCCATCGAGGGTCCAAACCGCCCCGGACATTTTCAGCTTTAACCCTTTACCGCTGTTGTCGGCGTATTTTTTTAGGCTCGTCGAAACCGCAACGGGAGCGCTGCACCCACCGCCTGAAAAATAAGGAATATTTTAGATATGAAATCTGTATCGAGGCCTGTGAACACACCTTGTACACAGTATACCAGACAATAGCTTCTCTTAGAACAAAATTGAAATCGAAGCGAATACGTCTAGAGTCGTATTTGCTCTCATATAGCCGCCAGATGTTCGCTACTCAGCTTAACCGGATATGCAAACGTTCGAAAAAGTCATAGTAGAGAACGAGAGAGAACAGTAGACGCTCTCTCGAGCAACAGGGCTTGAGAGAGCGTCTACTGTTCTCTCGGTATACTCCAGAAACTTCTCCTAAGATATGGATTAATTGTATAAATTAGACCTTTATAGTAAAAAGTTTATCATGATTGGAGGTATTATGACGTATGCTTGTGAGACATGGACACTGACTGCTGGGATTATCCTCGAGCTTTAGGTGGAGCAGCGTAACATGGAGCGAGTCATGCTCGGCATATCGTTGCGATCGATCGAGTCCGAAACGAGCTCATCAGACAGCGCACGAAGGTAGACTGAAATGGGCTTGGACCGGCTGCATGGCCCAACGACACGACGAACGGTGGAGCAAGCGCGTTTTGGAGTGGAGATCCCGGCTAGGCAGAAGAAACGTGGGCAGACCACCGGCCCGATTGTCCGATGACATTAAGGAGACAGCTGGACCAGTCTGGATGTGGGAAACAGACAACCGATCCGGATGGAGACTGATTGGAGAGGCGTATGCCCAACGGTGGGCGAATGCGCGCTGATGAAGAAGAAGAAGAAGAAGAGTAAAAAGTAAAAACAATTAGAGAACGAGCCCGGAAATATTACATATATACATACTGGCACAGTAAGTGTTTTTTCTATAGATTTTATGTTATTTATAAATATCTTTTATTTTTAATTACCAGGAAACTTAGAGCATTTTATACTTATTATTTAAACCTTAGAAAACTGCATGGGACAGCATGTTTTCAACCCTAAAAAGTTTATTTGTAGTGGTGTTAGTGCACACATACTACTGTATAATGGTGGCTTATTTAATGAAGGTGACTTTTTTCGCATATAATTACATAATTGCATAAATATGGAGATTGGCCGCCTGCAAGTTGTCGCAACGGAAAAACTAACGATCGGTGGTATTAGCATTCCGGCGGTTAAACATATTATGCAAAACTAAGGCCAATTAAAAGTTTTCACTCTTAAACTAGACTTATTGTTAAAGCGCAAAAAAGAAAGAAAATGCAGCTTTTTTATCATTATAGGGCAAATTTCGAGGCATCCTCGACTTTTCGATACATCAAAATTTCGAGGCATCGAAATTTTGAAGCATCCTCGACATTTTCATAAAGTGGGACTTCATAATGTGGGATGCCACATTATGAAACCATATTATGAATTTAATAGATATACTTACAGTTGACACATGAAATAAGTTGTTTGAATATTATGATATTGATAAAATAAAATCATAATATAAATAATAAGGTAGAATAAGGATTAAATATAAAAAGTATAGGTAATATAGATAGGTATAATATACATAATAATATATTTATAACTTGGTAATGTGTTGAAAAGTCTCCAAAGGAAATCGTTTGCTGTTAATGGTGTGGCTGTAGTGGTGTGGTGATGCCAAAGAGCAGCGATAAAGAGCGACCGACCAGGCTCGGTTGTGAGTTTTCCATATTCGAAAACTTTTCTATGACTGTACACAGGAAAATATCCGAGCAATAACAAACGATAGAAAGAAAAAATAATGAATACTTTCGAAAAAAGGAATAACATTGCTTCGACTTATAATTTATTTGAACTTGGAATCGTAACGTAAACCAAAGTTATCAAAGTTGAAAATGACCAGTGAGAAAAATGACAATTACATAGATAAGGATGGTAAAAATTAGTTTTCTTTTACCTAAAGTCTTTAGAAAACTTCTTTCGGCCAGAGCGCGGCAGTACGTATTCATGTCGCTCAGAGGAGAAAGCATTTTGAGGGTATCATCATCATCGGATCTACATTCTATAGCGAGAGCACCTTGACCCACGGCATACATCAACGTTGAACACGGAAGCACCTGTGGAAAACGATTTCAGCATACACTTCCAGACCCCAGTAACCTTGCAGTTCGATAGTTCCCTTGCACAGCTAGACATATTCTAGCTGGCTGCAAGGTGACCTTAGATCAAGGGCGGTACACTTACCACCATGACAAAGTCCTTGCTGTTATTCGCGAGGTAATTAGCTTCTCAGTGGCTCGGTCGGCCACCAAGGGTTTGATATTACCGTTCAAACCCCCAATACAGTTTGTGCGGGTTGGCTCTAAAGGCAATGAAACATTTAACTACAAAACCTTTCTCAATAATCGAGAAAACCTCGGATTGTGGGGCCAATTCTGTCTCTAAGTCTCAGTATAAATTCCCTGAAAGTCTCGGATGCACAGCCATCCGTCCAGATATGACTCTCTACTCTCTATCTCGGAAGGTAGAATTACTCTCTATCTCTATTGTAGAATTAACTGTTCCATGGGAATCAAATATCCCAAAAGACCACGAGTACAAACTAAATAAATACCATGATCTCACAAATGCCGTCACACGGAACGGCTTCACTGTTCACCTTCACGCGGTGGAAGCTGGCGCTCGTGGCCTGCCAGCCAAATCTCTGTTTCACCTCTTTAAAGATCTTGGTCTTTCCAGAAAAAAATAATCAACTCTTCCCTAGAAAATTATCTAAAACCGCGATTTCCGCATTTCAAATTCTATGGCTTCGAAGGGGGAGTGAATGGGTGGTAAGGTGTATGCTAACATGTGGCAAGACAGCTGTCCTAAACCTACCACAGCCGGTCGTTAGTCGGGAATCCACCGCTCACCCCTCAGAAGAGAATTAATAGTATTATGATGGGCCGGACTCCGGTCGGTAAATTCCATGGCAGCTCCGTTTGTATTTTATTTATTGTAGATTTTGTCCCTAAGTCTCGGAATTCACTCCATGGAAGAAAGAATGATCGGATATTGTTATAATTTCCTGGGGTGGCAGGTTTGCATATTTTATATGTATGATACATGGGAAGAATAATCAATGTCATTTTTGTTGTGAAAATGAGATACTAATGTCATCTTGTGGCTTATTCCCAAACAAATCGAAGCATTAATCAATTTTCGAACAAAATATCGTAAAATGCCCTTTAAGAGGCCGTGGCAGCTAAAAGCTATATGAAGCATAATTTTGTGGCTTGGTTGTGAGAACACGAAAAAGAATTTGAATACAATTATCCCGGATTTTAAAAACGACAAAACGAAATTGGTAAATTATTTATTGTTTTACTGTTTTCCAAAAAAATAAAAATGAGCAAGATTTGTCTTCAGTTTTTGAAAAACCTAGAGATGATTCTCAATATTAAAAAATACTATTTACACCAGCGTATGGTCTATTAGCATAGTACCAAGACAGTTTTTGGAACTTCCATACACAAAATATAAGAAAAAAATGTTTTAAATTACTTACGTAATTTCCAGAAATGTTATGGCCAAACATTATTTTTTTTCTATTTATTAAAGATGCTTTTGAGTAATATAAAAAAAAACAGAGTGATCTTAAGTTATTTTATTATTGTAATCTAATTTTTACTTTATAAAAAACTGTTCATTTGATAATTTATTATATTATAATTGAAAAGCCAAATCGACTATATTAAACGACGCGCTAAGCCGAAATCGTCATTCGTAATTGGCCACTGCCAACGGTGGGACATATTCCCTTGTCGCCGCGGTATACCTATACATCTTTATGTATATATCGAAAGCGCGCGGGCGCGTGGCATTGCAAAAATACCAAAATTTTTAGGTGCGTCAACTCGGAAGGGAGAGAAGAAAGAGAAGAGAAGAAAAGAGAGAAATGAAGAGACGAAAACGTGTAATGGGAAAGAATGATTAATGTCCATGGGGACGAAGGACATTAATCAATCTTTCCGATCATGTCCAGACAGAGGGTACCTCAATGACCCTCCGGTTGACGCTGAGGAGCTGTAATACTGATCAAGGCCGATGACTTGTACTCGTTTTCTCTTTTTCCAGTGACAGATCTACCCTCAAATGAAAAACAACAACATTCATTTGCTCCTCGCTTGTTTTATTGTTTTAATTAAAATTAACCAGTAAATAACTTGAAAAATACTGTAAACCAGTGCTAAAATACAAATTAACAACTAAATAAAGTGAAATATAACGAAAACGAGTGCTAAAATGTCTGATGTAGTAAAATGCATGAAATGCTCCAGTGCAATAAAAAAAGACGAAAAAAATTCTAAAATAAAGTGCAACAGCTGTTCTCGAGAGATCTGTGTCAAGTGCAGTGAGTTATCTGCCACTGAAATGAGAGTGTTGGGCCTGCAATCGTCCAAAATCAAGTACTACTGTGCCGATTGTGAGGAGGGTCTGCTATCAGTGCCAGTGCTCAGAAACAGAATCAGTGCACTCGAAAATGAGCTGGCTAACATCAAAACACAGTGCACCATGGGACTAAATATGGATGCAGTGCTGCAAGAAATGGATGAGAGGCAACATCGCAGTAAGAATGTCATAATATTTGGGATTAATGAGTCTGCATCGAACAGCACTGAGGATCGCAAGAAACATGATAAATTGCAAGTCCAAAAAGCGCTCGAGAAAATTCCAGATGTCAACATGGAGAGATCCATTGTTGTGCGCCTCGGGAAGCCAGTTGACAACAGTGCTAAACCGCGCCCGGTCAAGGTTATCTTGCAAAATAAGCACCAGGCGTTAAATGTTCTGAAGAATAAAAAAAAATTCCCCCAGAACATCTCAGCCTCCTCCGACAAGACCCCATACCAGCGCGACCAGTTGAGGAAGCTGCGAGAAGAGCTCGCCGAACGAACAGACAGCGGCGAAAAGGACCTCACTATAAAGTATATAAAAAGTGTTCCCCGCATAGTTAAAGCTGAAAAAAACTAGCGACCGACGCCATCACGGAACTAACTTTTATGTACACGAACCTGGCTTCCTTAACGGCTAAATTTGATTTGCTTATGATTGAGGTTAATAAATTGAAACCATTATGTATATTAATTTCTGAAACTCATTTAAAACCTGGAATTGCTGATAGCATTATAAACATCCCACATTATTCGATGTTCAGAAAAGACCGCCCCGGCAGAAACGGAGGAGGTATAGCCGTGTACGTCGCACACTCCCACAAAGGATCACCACTACTAGCACAAGTAAACTTCACCTATACTATTGATAATATTGAAGCTGTATGGTTGGATATCCAAATATACAATTTGAAATTCTTACTTGCCTGCGTTTACCGCCCGACCACATATACCTTTGAGGAGACGGATGAGATACTATTCGATACAATACAGCAGGCCTCGGAAAAGCACACTACGTTAATAATGGGTGACTTTAACCTGCCCGGCATCACTTGGCCATTACAACGATTGGGCGGGTGCAACATGTTACACGAAAAATTCGTCGACATGTACTTGAACAGTAACCTAAGTCAACTTGTAACTGGAATAACTAGAAAACGCAACAATCAGGAATCACTACTTGATCTAGTCCTCTGCAATGATGAGTGCTTCGTCACAGAGGTAGAGATACTTCCCAATATCGGTAAGAGTGACCACTTTGTGTTGTTGGCCAAAACCCAGCTCAGCGTAGAGTCTCATGGGAGGAAGCCGCAGGCAAGGAAACGAGACTACTTCAGAGCAGACTACACCGCCGTTGAACACGCACTCAACCAGTACGTGAGTGTAAACCAACATAATAATGTTGAAGATTTGTGGCAAGATTTTAAATATAGAATAGACTATGCTGTGAAACTACACATACCTTTCAAGCAACACAGACCTGGCTTTAAAAATAAACCCTGGATAAACAAGGATATTCTGGCTTTAATTAATGAAAAGAAAAAAGTGTGGAAAATTTATCAATTAAACAAAAATAAAAATAACTACGCAATATATAGAAATGTTAACAATAAAATTGTAAATATGACAAGACAGGCAAGATGTAACTACGAGTCGGTATTATAGACTCTGGGCCCAAATCTTTCTACAGCTACATACGCAAACAAATATCTACAAAGGTTGGAGTCCCACTAGCACTAAAGCATAATGGCAATCTTGTAACAGGCAGCAAAGCTGTGGCTGTTGTCTTTGTCGACCAATTTGAGAATACCTATGTCCGAGAACCAGATGGACCTCTCCCAACTGTAAGTGTACCTAGAGTTGAGAACTCCCTGACAGATATAGTATTCACGCCAGCATCTGTAGCGGAAGCCTTAAATTCGTTTAAAGATGAAACTGCAATGGGGTTTGATGAAATCCCAGCTGTTCTTTTGAAGAAATGCTCCCCGTCTATCAGCAGTCTCTTAGCACGAATAATGAACAAATCTTTCGAAGACGGACAGCTGCCGAGCGACTGGAAACAAGCCATAGTTACACCAGTGTACAAAAAGGGCAGCAAGTTCTCAGCTATTAACTACCGACCGATAAGCCTAACCAGCATTGTTTGCAAGACTATGGAGAAAATTATTGCTAACTCTCTAAAGAACTTCCTCAAAAACGAGCAAATAATTTTGGATGAACAACACGGTTTTGTGCCTGGGAGGTCCGTCGTTACTAATCTACTCACCTGTGTTAATCATTGGACCACAGAATGGGATCAACGACAGCCTACCGATGTTGTCTACCTAGACTACGAAAAAGCCTTCGACCGGGTGCCCATAAGAAGACTCTTGCTGAAGTTGGGACATTTTGGAATAAGAGGAAAACTCCACACCTGGCTCTGACTTCCTTATCAATAGAAAACTTAGAGTGAGAGTAGGCGATGACCTTTCCGAAAATAGACCTGTCCACAGCGGAGTCCCCCAAGGGTCGGTCATCGGCCCGATTGTCTTCGGTATCTACCTAACGGACTTCCGAGCAATCCTACAGATGATGTACTCCCTGTTTGCCGACGACGCTAAAATTATTGGGAACCCACTCACGCAGCACCCTGACCTACAGGATGATCTTGACCGCATTACCGCATGGACGCAAGACTGGTTAATGTCACTCAACGTGGATAAGTGCACCGTCCTTCATATAGGAAAAGAAAACCCAAGGAAAACATACACTATTCAGGGAAATGCTTTAATCAGTGTGAAGACACACAGGGATTTGGGTGTCATAATCGCAGAAGATTTAAAATGGGAGGCACACATCATAACTATGGTAAAGAGAGCGAACTCATTGCTGTATACAATAAATAAAGCTTTCTCACATATAACCCCTGAGCTTTTCCTAAAGATTTATAAAACATATGTCCGACCTATGCTGGAGTATGCATACCAGATCTGGAATCCCTACTTCAAGAAGGATATTGACCTGCTGGAACGAGTACAACGTAGAGCTACAAAAATGCCAAATGCGCTGAGAAACAAAAGCTACGAAACCCGGCTGTATGAGCTTGGCCTGAGCACTCTACAAGAGCGAAGGGAACGGGGAGATCTCATTGAGACTTTTAAGATTCTGAACGCCTTCTACAGCGTTCCCAGGCTGCAAGATATGTTCTCCCTTGCTAATACTACAAACCTGAGAGGACACTCTAAAAAGCTGTACCACAATAAGTTCAAGCAGAACCCACGCCGGCACTTTCTCACCAATAGAGTGGTAGAATCTTGGAACAATCTACCCAGTGAAGTTGTAAATGCTGTCTCCGTAAATGCTTTCAAGAACAAACTGGACGATCATATAAAACATAAAACAAAAACAATAACAAAAACTGTTACTAAAATAAGTGTTGTGATATAGGCGCATCAGCTAAAGCTGCTAGCCTATTATTAATAATAATAATAATTAATAATAATAATAATTTAAGTAAATTGTACTTTTTTTAAACTCACATATTCTTATTATTAAATTATTCCGTTGAAATTAGGTAATTTTTTTTTTTTTTTAGAAACTCAAATATGTTTGGGTTACAGACAAAATATATGATTTTGTCGCTCGAAAACATAATTTTTTAAGTTTAATTTTTAAAATGGAAAATTACCAAAAATCAGTTGAAAATTACCAAAAATCAAAAAACAGTTGACATTGATCATTCTTTTCCGTAGCCCTTCATTAGTAGTGGTAAAAGGAGTGGGGGGCTTGTTTCCAGCCCTTGATGTCCCCTGGATCTATAAGATCTTTTGTAACTACCCACTTTGTGGTTATGTCAGTGGTATGCTAGAAGCCCAGTACTGCTTACCAGTCCATACAGAACACTAACCTTCAAATTGGGCAGATCGCTGGGATCGAGAAAGGCTCATCCCAGTAAACTGTGTCTTTTTGCGGTGAGGCCTGGGCAGCGACCAACGAAGTGTATGCTGTCTTCAGGTTCTTCGCCTCGTATTCGGAAGTCCTTGCTCTCGGTCAAGCCAAGGTTGAATAGATGTGCTCTAAGGGTCGTGTGTCCGGTGAGGAGACCGATAGTGGTTCTAAGGTTCTTTTTGCTCATGTCAAGTAGGGCTTTGGTTTTCTTAAAAAAAGGTTGCTCCATCGTGGCCTTTGCCTGGCGATATCCTTGGCTCTGTTTTTAGGATGCCCGATGTTCCTGCCCCAAGCAGTCCCTGATAATTTTCTTACCTATAGCGAAGGGTACCCCAACAACTGGCTCCACCAGGCATTCCAGTGTGCCCAGTTTTGCCAGTTTCTTCGTTGCCGGGTAGTACGCCTTCATTAAACTTAAAGCTTTATTTTATCTCTTATTCCATTTGCATACAACACAAATCGACTGTGATTTAATAAATGATCACCTGTGATATCCTATCGTGCCATCCCATCCTGGTGAGCCCGGCGGTTGCCAGGATTAATCCAGAGTAGTCGTACTCCTGGTTGTTGATATTTGCCATCTTCTTATCCAGTTTGCTGAGTCGCGTGTTTAAATTGCCTCGAATATCGACTACTTTTAAGTGAGGGAATAGTTTGGCCAGCTGGGCAGTCCGCCGCAAAGACGACGTACCTAAAAATCGGATTATATGTGTTCAGTATTCATCTATGCATGTTTTCCGTTTCTTTATTCCACCATAACTTCTAAACGCTCGAACTGCTTTAGTAATATGTGGTATTGTTAGAATCTTTATGTCATCCCGAGTGTTATACGGCACCTTAACTGTCAAAATATCAAATAAATAGTTGTCTAAATGTCCAAATCTCTAGATGTCAATGAATTAACATAAATATATCATGTTTAGTGTCAAATGAAAGGTCTGATTAAGTACATTCCGGAAATATACATGTATCTATATGGATAAATACATAAACCACAAATATTTCATTAAAAAACCGTAATAAAAGTAATTATAAATAGAATAGTTTCCTTTCTGTAACGGCAGTTGTGTTTTTTATTTTTTTTAATATATTACTTGTTAACCATCTTGAGATGCAATGGAAGTGGAATGCCTGGTTGCACTCCCCAAGCCACTGTGCATTGCTCAATAGTGGCCGAATATGGACTTGCTTGATACTCAATGCAAAGGTCCTTTATATGATAGCGGCAGATAGCATATTTATCCACGACGATATCCTAGGCCCACAGAACGAAGGCATTTCGAATTGCTTCTTTTCCTTGCTAGAGGAAGCCATTTCGACCTTCTCGTCGTCTACATCGAGTTGGGTATCTATCGTTTGATAAGTCTCATTTCGTTGCGTTCAGAGTACTAACCAATAATAGATCCTGGGGGTAGTGTCTCCAACGATGAGCCTTTGAGATCTTCTCTGAGGACCAGAGCATCACGAGGATCTTCCCTGGAATAATAATAGAAAAACATTTAATCATAGACCAATTTCCTTATAAATGGTTGTTGTAAACTACATATTGATGTACAAATGTCAAAGCAGTTTTAGATGTCTGGGTAACTCTTGGCATCATCTTCAGGATTCGATGAGTAACAGTCTTGAGTCTGTAAAATGTATATCCTTCAGTATAAACTAGACCTCCGAACACCACTAGTCTCCACTACCCTAGGCAACTTAAATACGATCTTCCAAGCAGAGTGCATTGGCATCACGAGAGCAGCACAGGCAATTGCAGCCAAATATGTCGGAGACCTAAGTTTGAAATTTGTCTCCGACAGTGCCTCCGTGCTACAAGCGCTGGCGAAAAATACTATAACCTCTGTCCTAGTACTGGAATGCCACAATGCGCTTCAATCCATTGCAAGGTCAAATAGAGTGACCCTGCAATGGAATAAAGGGCACAGCGACTCACTGGGCAACGACGCGGCAGACGAACTGTAGCAACCCAAACAGGCTGCTAACCTTCTGGGACAGCCTGGGTTGGCTGGAGTAACATAAATAGAAACGTGAGCCACGCACAACGGCCCAATAAAGAGGCCAAGTGCGGGAAAAAGCCCAGATAAACTAAACTAAACTAACTACAACAGATCACCCAAGGTTGTATCTAATACAAGAAGCAAGCAACCCTCAAGGCGCTAATATTTCGCCACAGGGTTCCACATTCGGGCCGCCTGCACTGCAAATGACTTGGACACGAAAGTTGATGAATGCTGAGGTACAGCCCGCTGAGAAAATCTAGACATTGTTTAATGGAGAGCCACTCCATTTGCCTACCTACACAAGGTCAAGCTAATCAAGCTTCTTCAGGGAATAAACAAATCTAATACCCAGCTTTTGAATCCTTTCCAGTTTATTGAGTAGCTCCTCATTTGCGTCTAGGTAAGCTACATTAGCGTAGTAAATTGTTTGTAATAAAAATAAAAAAAATACAAACGGAGCTGCCATGGAATTCACCGACCAAAAATTGGGCCCATCATATATAATTATTACACTTCTGGGAGGTGAACGGTGGATTCCAGACTAACGACCGGCTGTGGTAGGTGTAGGACAGCTGTCTTGCCACATGTGAGCGTTAACCTTACCACCCATTCACTCCCCCTTCGAAGCCATAGAATTTGAGATGCAGAAATCGCAGTTTTAGATAATTTTTATAGCAAGGAGTTGATTGTTTTCCTGGAGAGACCAAGATCTTTAAAAAGGTGAAACAAAGATTTAACTGGCAGGCCACGAGCGCCTACTTCCACCGCGTGAAGGTGAACAGTGGAGCCGTTCCAGGTGACGGCATTTGCGAGATCATGGTATTTATTTAATTTGTACTCGTGGTCTTTTGGGATATTTGATTCCCATGGAACAGTTAATTCTACGATAAGGACCGTCTTCCGAGATAGAGAGTAAAGAGTTATATCTGGACGCAGGGCTGTGCATCCGAGACTTTCAGGGAATTTATACTGCTTAGAGACCGAATCGACCTCCATAATCCAATCTGAAGCTTTCTCGATTATTGAGAAAGGTTTTAAAAGATTGTGCCATTTGGCATAGGATGCCTGGGTCCATCGCTCACCGCCCATACAGAAACTTTTAATATATATTACATCGATATTATATTACATTATAATTGACATTATACCTTTCCAGAATGGCTCCAATAGCCATTCCATCAGGAAGTGACGTGGGCAAATCTTTCAAAGAGTGAACTATGATATCAACAGTTTTCTTGGCTAACGCATCTTCGAGTTCTCTGGTGAATAGGGATTTTTCACCAATTTTCGGTAGAGACACATTCAGGATTCGGTCTCCAAGAGTCATCATTGTAGCTGCCGGGAAAAAACAACAATGAATTAGTTTGTACGCGGCTTTTACCTTTTCACCACGAGTGCTTTTACCTTTTTGGTAAAAAAAAAAAAACTTTTACACGACTTAGACTGTAAGTCAGTTCTCTCGACCCCCCGTAGCCTCTTCCACAGCTGTAACTGTAAATATTCCAAGATCTCCCACTGGCTATACACTACAATTGTGAGGCCGATAATCACATATGCCTCGGTGGTATGGTGCAACAAAACCAACCATAAAACTGTGATTACCAAACTAAGCAATAATAACCAAAGGACGGCGTGCCTCATGACAACTGGCGCAATGTCCTCCACTCCTGGAGTAGCTCTAGATGCTCTAGCTCTAGATTCACGGTGGCGAAAGCCAGCATGTACAGACTGTCTGCCCGAGAGAAGGTAAACTGGATCTCACAAGCACTAAGATCAGGTCTTGACTCAGTCAGTGAAGCTCTAACCCTCAACATAGTATCAGACACCATGCTTCCACTCCTAAACTTTGGAAAACTTTTTACAGTGGAACTGCCGCCCAGAGCGACTGGCTACAAAGCCAACTGCACTGGGAGGCCAAATCGGGACTTGACTTAGGCTGAGGTAGATATGGAGAGCGACCAAACTTCCAAAGAAGTTTAAACTTGGGGAAATACGCCTCTATATTCCAAGCGGAAGTATACGCTATTATTGAATGTGCGGATCAACCTCCATAAGAACTACGCCAACCACCGTATCTATATCCACTAGGATATCAACATAGCTCTTTTGGCACTAGCCTCGAATACCATTAATTCAAAGCTAGTGCAAAACTGCGTATCACTACTAAATTACCTGGGCAAAAAGAACAGGGTAATTCTAAGATGGGTTCCCGGCCATGCAGGAATCGAGGGAAATGAAAAAGCCGACGAACTTGCTAAGACGGGAGCAAAGGGAACGTTATACGGCCATGAACCTTGCTGTGGCGTACCAAAATCCTTGCAAACCTAATGCTCAAACAAATATGTTAACCCCTCCTCTCGCGAAGTAAAAACTCACCTATCACTTTTGCGCGCGACATATTCGGGCAAAAAATCGATGCGAGTCAACGGCCTTGAGAAAAACGATCATAACTTATAAACCACTAAACGGATTTAAAAAAGATAAAGAGAAAAATGATCGCATTGAAATTTGACATATAAAACATTATAACCTTATCTCGTAAAACAATTAAGATAATAATGAATAAATATTACAAAATTGGCAAACTGAAAAAACTCGCCTATAAAATCATTTCGATTTTTTTGTCACAAAATACGTAAAATATGCAAAAATTGTAAATACAGTTATGTTCTTTATTAAATGCTTTACCAAAACGATTTTTTTTTTTTACCTATTTGCATACAAAAATATTTATTTATTCAGCCAAGAAAAATTTTATGTATTCTCGTAAAAGAAAATTTTTTTAATTTTTAATTTGTGACTACTTATGGTATTTTTTTATATGAAATTCTTTCAAAATAACTTTATTACTACATCACACTTCTTAGAAATCACACCAGAACTTTGGGCTTTGTCTGATATTATAGAAAAGTCTAAAGTTTTGAGAGTTTGCGTCCGAACTTAATAATAAACTTTGAATGCTCATAATATAAAATTCGTTAGATTTTTTCAATTATATTGTCTTATCCTAGACTTATTATATGTCTAATAACTAATTACTATACTCCAAAGAGTCACATTTCATCGAAAAACTATGGAAAATCGCACTTTATTCTCTCATAGTAATTATCAAAACAAGTTTCTTTGCGCGATTCATATTACAAAACAAGATATAATGTTCAAAATACGCCTAATTATGTGATAACTTAGGATGTAAATGAAGCAATACTTATTTTGTTAGTAAATTAAAGCGACATTACGTCATATTTCGCGATATATCAGGATATTTCATAAACATTACAAAATAATAACAACCATTTTTTCGCGAGCCGTTTGTTGTCGCTGAAGTGTTTTCTTTAAAAATTCGTGAAAAACAGCAAATGGACTATCTCAATTGACTAATCCTCATGCCTAAACTACTTAAAAATGCAAATTACTCACTGTTCTCCAGTAAATGGCACAAAACACTGCACAAAACACTGTTTTTATCAACCATTTCGCGGAACTATACGCGGCCGCGGCGGTGGCCGATGGACACTGCCGTTTTGAGGTCTATGCTCACTTTTTAAATCGCCGTTCGATATTGCCACACAGAAATCTTGAATTAAAGATATTTTGGCCATATCGTTGCGACCTCAGAAAGCATATAGTACGACGTTTCGAATCGTAAATTGCATTTTTCGCAGCGGCGAGCGCTTTGTCCGGTAGCGGACGTTTCGGTGTTTAGGCGGCCGACATAAATGTCCCCAATCGGATGTTACGGAGTGAGCGGGTTAACCCGGTCGCTCCGTAACATCCCCTGGGGGACCAAATGTCGGCCGCCTAACACTCCGTACCGTTTGTTACGGGACCAAACGCTCGCCGCTGCGAAAAATGCAATTTACAATTCGACACGCCGTACTATATACTTTCTGAGGGCGCTACGATATGGCCAAAATATCTTTAATTCAAGATTTCCGTCTGGCAATATCGAAGGACGATTTAAAAAGTGAGCATAGACGTCAAACGGTAGTGTCCGCCGGCATCTCTCACCGCCGCGTACGGTTCCGCGAAATGGGTAATAAAAATGGTGTGTGTGCTGGAATGCCACAATGCGCTTCAATCCATTGCAGGGTCAAATAGAGTGACCCTGCAATGGATTAAAGGGCACAGCGCCTCACTGGGAAACGACGCGGCAGACGAACTGGCCAAAAGGGGATCAAAGGAAATATTATATGGACCGGAACCCTTGATGCCCATTCCCCAGGCCCAAATAAAAACATGGCTACGCAGGAACACCGAAGAAACCCACCTTACAGAATGGAAAAAGAACGCAGGATGCAGGCAAACAAAGAACGCGGTTCCGGAAGCGTCCAAAAAACTTGCCCGCAACCTCACCAGATTAAAAAGGGACAAAATCCGTAAAGTCATAGGTACTATGACAGGCCACTGTCCCCTAAACAAACACCTGTTTACCATAGGTGTGACAGACAGCCCTCTATGCAGAGGATGCATGGAGGAAGAAGAAACGCCACAGCATGTGCTCATGGAATGCAGGAGCGTGGCAGAGCAACGGGCAAGAATACTACAATCTCCAGCATCTGTCCCGGAGGCCTGTAGCAACCCAAACAGGCTGCTAACCTTCTGGGACAGCCTGGGTTGGCTGGAGTAACATAAATAGAAACATGAGCCACGCACAACGGCCCAATCAAGAGGTCAAGTGCGGGAAAAAGCCCTGACAAACTAACTAACTAACTATGGTGTGTGTGCAGTGTTTGAGTGCAATTTACTGGAGAACAGTGAGTAATTTGCATTTTAAGTAGTTTCTGAATAAGGATGTCATTTGAGATAGTCCATTTGCTGTTTTTCACGAATTTTTAAACAAAAGACTTCGGCGACAACACACCCCTCCCGAAAAAATGGCCGTTTTTATTTTGTAATGTATGTGAAATATCCTGATATATCGCGAAATTGGACGTAATGTCGCTTTAATTTACTAACAAAATAGGTATTGCTTCATTTACATCCTAAGTTATCACATAATTAGGCGTATTTTGAACATTATATGTTGTTTTCTAATATGACTCGCGCAAAGAAACTTGTTTTGATAATTACTATGAGAGAATTAAGTGCGATTTTCCATAGTTTTTCGATGAAATGTGACTCTTTGGAGTATAGTAATTAGTTATTAGGCATATAATAAGTATATAATGAGACAATATAATTAAAAAAATCTAACGAATTTGATATTATGAGCATTCAAAGTTTATTATTAAGTTTTGGACGCAAACTCTCAAAACTTTAGATTTTTCTGTAATATCAGACAAAGCTCAAAGTTCTGGTATGATTTCTAAGAAGTGTGATGTAGTAATAAAGTTATTTTGAAAGAATTTCATATAAAAAAATACCATAAGTAGTCACAAATTAAAAATATTTTTTTTTTTTTTACGAGAATACATAAAATTTTTTCTTGGCTGAATAAATAAATATTTTTGTATGCAAATAAGTCAGAAAAAAATGGTTTTGGTAAAGCATTTAATAAAGAACATAACTGTATTTACAATTTTTGCATATTTTACGTATTTTGTGACAAAAAAATCGTAATGATTTTATAGGCGAGTTTTTTCAGTTCGCCAATTTTGTAATATTTATTCATTATTATCTTAATTGTTTTACGAGATAAAGTTATAATGTTTTATATTTGAAATTTCAATGCGGTCATTTTACAGTTATTCTTTTCATGATCGGTGTAGTGGATTACAAGTTATGGCCGTTTGTATCAAGGTCGTCGACTCGCGTCGATTTTACGCCCGAATATGTCGCGCGCAAAAGTGATAGCTGAATTTTTACTTCTTGAGAGGAGGGGTTAAGAACAATCCATCAACCACTGGAACAACACGCCAGGGTTGAATCATTTCAAAGCGCTAATTAAGGCTTACGACCGTAAGACAGCCCGTGAGGCCTAATCACTTAATAGGAACAATGTACGCATACTGGTGAGGGCGCTCACGGGTCATTGTGGCCTTAACAAACACATGTACAACCTCAAGCTCCGAGGTACAAAAATGCGCAGGTTCTGCCAAGGAGCAGAGGAAACTCCCCAGCACCTCATGCGTAGATTGTTCCTATTTAGCGACAAGGCCTCACGGGCCAGGCCGTCTTAGGGTCGTAAGCCTTAACCCCTAGAGCCCCAATTGGCCGACATCGGCCACAATACGATTCAGCGTGACGCTGGCGCTTTAATTTTAAACGGGACGCCACATACGGGGCGTTTTAATTTAATTTTAATTTAATTTGTTTTATTTTATTATGTTAATATGTTTATTTTAATTATGGGTACAGTGGTTTGGCAGTAATTAATGTTTTGGTGAGACAGTGTCATAATTTTTCTGAGAGACAGTGTTATAATTCAATTTTTTTACTAATTTTTACTAAAAATTTTTGGGACATCAACTTGTCAATCGGCCGAGGGGCCGAGGCCTGAAGGGTTAACTAGCGCTTTGGATTGATTCAACCCTGGCGTGTTGTTCCAGTGGTTGACGGATTGTTCAAAACATATTTGTTTGAGAATTAAGTTTGCAAGGCTTTTTGGTACGCCACAGCAAGGTTCAGGGCCGTATAACGTTCCCTTTGCTGCAGTTTTAGCAAGTTTGTCGGTTTTTTCATTTCCCCCGATTCATGCATGGCCGGGAACCCATCTTATAATTACCCTTTTCTTTTCGCCCAGGGAATTCAGTAGTGATACGCAGTTTTGCACTAGCTTTGAATTAATAGTATTCGAGGCTAGTGCTATGGCACTGAGCTGCCTTGCTATCCGAGTAGATATAGATACGGTGGTTGACGTTCTTATGGAGATTTATATCCGCACATTCAATAATGGGAGTAACGAGTTATCTGGACAGAGGGCTATGCATCTGAGACTTTCAAGGAATTTATACTGCTTAGAGAACGAATCAACCTCCCCAATTCAATTTAAATCTTTCTCAATCATTAGGAAATTTTGAAATGAAATGTTTTTTGCCTTAACATTATCTCGCAAATAACAACAAGGACCTTGTCATGGTCGTAAGTGTATTGTCCTTGATCTAAGGCTGCCTTGCAGCCAGCTAGAAGTCGTATAGGATGACAAAGGGGACATGAGCTTACTGCGGTCTGGACGTATATGCTGAAAGGCATTTAAATAAAATTACAGCATCTCTGGCGTCCAGTCATACAACATTACCTTGCAGTGTATTGGAGGAGGAATGAAAAAGTCCCCAATTGTTATCCAGTCATTTTGGAATTGAAGGCCAATTTATTATTTTTGCAGAAATGGATTCAAACATTGTTTCGCCTGATAATTCGTACACGTAACAGGTTATAAAAGGCAAGATTGGTTCGTCTATCCGACTGGGTAACCATCCCAACTCGGGAAACTCTAGGCTAATTTCGATTGCAATTCTTCCTATTTAAGTCCACCTATATGTAGGTTTCGAAAGTAATTAGAAAGTAATAGGTAGGTACTCACTGATGTCAAATTCCAAATCTGGATTTAGTTCCTTCAAGCGATCAATCACATGATGTGTTTGTATTAGTGCCAGCTGTAGAATAAAATGATATAACTTAATAAAATAAAACATTTTACTTAAATTTATAACATATAAAAAAGTATCTCATCTTAAAAAGTCAAACTGACTAGCCCGTTCTAGGATGGACAGGACTCTAATATTATAATCATTTATGTATAAGTTTTAGTAAAATGCTAATAACACTAAATTGTCCTAAAATTACGTGATTAATGGACGATCCCTCCGGTCGTTAGTCCGGAATCCACCGTTCACCTCCCAGAAGTGTAATAATTATATATGATGGGCCCGATTTGTGATCGGTGAATTCCATGGCAGCTCCGTTTGTATTTTATTTTTTATTTACTAACGGCCATTACTTAACGAACAAGCCTCGCACATAATAAAATTAAAATGTTGATTACCTGGCTATTTCTTGATCCTACACGGACGACATGCCTGCGTTCCTCCATCGCGTTTATGCAACAACAGCACCCAGTGCTGATAAAAGTGATAACAAAAATTCCTTCAAAAACTTTCACTCGCTACCTAATTAGTTCCTTAATTACACAAACACCTGTCATCACTGTAGAGAACCTCCAAGCACGTTATTTATTTCGCCATTTGGCCAATAACGCTAATAATAGCTAATAATCAGAGATAACGGACTTTGATCCACGAAATACATTTAACCTCAAATTTACGTGATAAGGCGAAAGTGACAGTTGACGTTTCGCGTGCCTATATTACGACCCAGTTTTTTCTATACGAATCAGGAAAGGTAGCCATAATGGGGAGCGCGTTTTGCATGCGACAATTTTGCACAAATGTCACTTTTGACAGGTCCAAATTTGTGGAGGGCAGATTTGCAGGAGGCAACCTTGCAGGAAGCAACCTTGCAGGCGGCAACCTTCAGTACAGTTTTTAAGTTTTTCTGTTAGGTTAGGTTTTTCTTTCCCTAAAATCGAAGTGACATTTTAATTACCGGCATCCTTGTAGTGGATGACTTTTATATATCAAACTAAACATTAAAAAAAAATGTTTTAAGTTTTTCTGTTAGGTTAGGTTATTTTGACATTTGCAAAACTGCCTTCTGCAAGATTGCCTTCTGCAAAACTGCCGCCTGCAAGAATGCCGTCTGCAAGATTGCCGTCTGCAAATTTACCTTCTGCAAGTTTGATGGGACCCGCAATAATTACAGTTGTAAAGCGTTCTATACATTAATCCTCCTAAAATAATTAGAATAATAAAAGTGTGTAGTTCCAGAAGATGCAAGTATCGAATGAAATGGGGCGCTTTATACCTGTATATTGTATAATTAGCTCTAAAATATTGCTTATAGACTAAATATGCCCTTATCTTCAATTAGGTAGTAGATGTAGGGGTCAAAGAAAATTGTTTGACATCCTCTTTTTAAATGTTGCGATCGAGAAGGAGGGGGGAGTCTCGTTTTTGTTCTATATCGACATATCTGCAATTTCCGGAACATGAAAGGTTTTCTTCTACTTTGTATCGTAATCATCACCGTTTCCGTTCACGATCACCGTTCACCATATAAAATCAATGACCATAGGTAATCGTCAATCGTGATTAACGATTGACGACTAATCAATCGTTAGTCGCCGATTGACGATTAACCAAATCAATCGTTAGTTGTCAATCGCGATTAACGTATTTAATCGTCAATCGACTGCTACTAAACCCGCGTATGTATATATCTAGGATATAGATCTAGGATGAATTGTGAATGGCGTGCTTTATACGACTCAACTGAGCTGTCAAAAAATTGACGTTTTGTTGATAGCCAAGTCGAGGGTCAGGTCTGTCACATTTTTAATTGGTTATTAATAAACATAATTTACAATATATTGTTAAAATTACAAGTAATTAAGTTGCAGTAGCCATTGTGTGTCTTTTTTCATGTTTCAGTGTAATTTTGTGTCTGAAGCAAAATGGCCGCGATGCTTGAGAAAATGATGAAGTTCATCAACTACTGGTATTTCCGATATCTCATGGTCACGGAGATGTACATGGTGGAGACTTGGGAGAGAGTTGTCATTCGTATCCTTTTACAATAAAATTAAAACCGGCAAGTGCGAGTTTTACTCGCGAGCAGCGGGTTCCACGATTTAAAAAAAAGAAAAATCTGATGGGGAGTGTGGAGATCAGCCATTTTTGACATGCACTTGGTATTATTCTAAATATTGGGAATTATTGCAGTAAAGGGACCTTTCTTAAAAATCGAATAAATAAAGAAATACTACTTAATAGTATTATTTCAGTATAGGAGCCTTCCCTCAATCTTCTAGATTGTTGATTTTTTAACGTCACCAGACTATATTCACCACACTGATTCCGAATCTGCAATAATATTATTCGGTCTCAATAAATAAGAGGGATTTAGGCATTCAAAAAAGCGCCAAACCCATACATTTCGGTAGGTTAAGTTGTTTTTTATTTTAACCCGTTGAGTATGAGTCAACCAAATCTGGTCGCGAAACAATTATCCGTTGAGTACGAGTCGACCAAATCTGGTCGCGCGTTTTTTTCACTTCTTTGACGTTCTCATATTTATTCATAATTATCTAATTGTTTTACAAAATGATATTTCAATATTCTATATTCGAAATTTCAATGCAATCATTGTGCAGTTGTTCTTTTTATGATTGGTGTAGTAGTTTCGTAGTTATAGTACTTTAAGTCGAGCGCCGTCGATGTCGCCGAAAATCCTGCAAAAGAGACAGATGCATCCATGAAAATACCCATTTACTCCAAGGGTTAAATAATACATGGAATATCTCCGCATACAAACGACGCATTTTTAAAAAAAATACTGCAGTATTTAAGAAAACACAATCATTTTACAAAATACTAAAACACTACAAAATACTAAAATATGCTACTTTTGCTATCATTGGCACAATCACTATCACTGGGGGGGGGGGGGGGGGAAGTTAGGGAGGTGGAGTGTGGGGGTTGCAGGGGGGGGGGGGGGGTTGAGGGGCTTGGCAGGGTGTTGAATGGAAGGGGAAGTGCAAGAATTAATACATTTGTAATAATATTATGTATGTATCATTTTGCACTTTACCAGATTTGCACTTATTACTTAGTTCTACTCAAAATAAAGTAATAAAAACTGATTATATTTTTTATTTCTCGCCAACATTCTCAGATGGAGAAATATAATTCAGTGATTAAATTAACAGTAAAGAGTCCTATTAATATAGGAATACATTTTTGGATTTTCTTCCACAAAAAAAGTTTTTATGTGATCCCGCATGTCCAACTGAAGTTCTTGGGAACTTGTTCTGCAAGATGGTCGAGGCGATGCCCCCAAATGATTACGCCGATTTATAATGTAGATACAATATAAATATGTGATGTAGCTAGGTATACAGTAATTACAGCCATAATGAATATAAGTAAGTAGGGACAGGTAGTTTTGCACAGGGGCCTTTTTTTTGTTGTTACGCCACTGGTTGTTCTAGGTCCCATTGCGTTTCGTTGACAACTAAATCTGAAATTAGTTCAAGCGAACGAGATAGAGCAATATGTTAGAGCGGGATATGAAACGAACGATCGTCGATAAAAACTACCCGTCGAACTTATATCTGAATAAATTTGAACACATTTCGTGCGGTCTGAGATTCAGAATCTTAAATGGGTAGTTTTAAAGCGAAAAAGTGACAACCATTCATTTCACATTCCGCTCTAGCGTATTGCCCTGTCTCGTTCACACGAACTAATTTCCGATTTTAGTTCAAGATGAAACGCAATCAAACCCACTGTCTGTTTCTCGAAGAAAAAAATAAATAAAATAAGTAGGTATAACAATATTTCAAAAATCCTTAACAGTAAAACCAGATGTGATATTCTTTCTGCTATTTATGGGGCTTTGGTGGTTCAACAGTTCAGTCTTTCTCTCCGCACTTAGCTCCATATATCAGAGGAATAATGCAATCGAAGACTCACCTACGCCAATTCATACTGGATAACTTACTCTTTTAAGCACATCACTATTCACTAATATTTATAAGATATGTTTGCATTTTTTGTTGTTTATGTGTTAGTTAATAAAGTTTAATTCACTTTATTCTGTTATTATTTTTACGGCCCACGGAGGAGGGAAGGAGGGAACAGACAAGGAGGGAAAGTATTGTGAACGCGCTTTTTTTTGTGATGATAGATCCCCCATATATCCATTTTGAGCCCCCCTGAGACAATTAACCCTTTGCACTCTTGAGTGTTTTTTTTACTTAACCCTTCGAGTAGCGGCATAATTTCATGGCAGACCGCGGCAATTTATTGAAATTTCTTGCAATATTGCCGCGCTCGACAAAAAGTACTATAACTATCGAACTACTATAGCAATCTAAAATCAAAGACTATCGCGGTTGTTTGACATTATAAATAGGATAGAAAACGAATTTACCGCGTGATATTTGTAGCACCTGACAATCTTCAAACCGACCCAAAATATAGCTCGATTTTTGAGGCCTGTAAAGGATGTAATACCACTGCAAACCCCGGGTGTGTATAAAGTCGAATGCAGTTGCGAAACGGCCTATAGCCACGCGACTGACAGAACACATCAAAGCTGTTAAAAACGTTCAGCGAGAAAAATCGGCGATCTGCGAACATAATATATTGGATAGCGGAAGTAACCACTGGATGCAGTGGTTACTTTCAAAATCCCTTTGTGCTATCCAAAAACAATTTTACTTTCCTTGCATGATCCGGGAAGCCATTGAAATAAGAAGAACCCCGAATTCAATAGAGACGACGGTTACAAACTCTCTTCTACGTGGAACTATCTTCTTAAAATGTTCCCACCGCCGAACGCAAAAACGTAAAACAGGATACAGTGAGTGTTGTGTGCAAGACGGATTTTCAAAATTCCCGCGCTCCGAGCCCGGCCCCCCACCACCGTTATAACCTACGCAGTGGCGGAAGCGGTATGCGGCCTACCCGCAAAACAACGGATTGACAGCTCTTCAGTCTGCCCTGGACAACGGAGGCTGCAACGTCACCGAAACGTCGGGTGCTACAAATTTCACGCGGTAAATTCGTTTTATATCCTATTTATAATACTATAGCAATCATTTAATATAAACAACATTTGCCAATAGTTTTGATCAAAATTCATAATTAATTGCATAATATGGCCAATAGTACTAATCATCACAATTATTCGATAATTTCACAAATTATCACATGGACAGTATAAAAACAATTTAAAAAAAAACCCGTTGTGTCACCCCAAGACTTTCCTGTCAAGTAGTCAGGAACTTAATTCATCTGATTATAAATATCATAAATCCTACCACAACCCCCTACCCCCAACCTAGCGCCACCCTTTAACCCTCGAAAATCGACTTCGACTTTTCTGACTTTTCCGACTTTTCGAATTTGAGTCTGCTGTTTACCGTTGAGGAGTTCCCTCGTCGGGAGCCAACCCAGGGTACATCAGCTGTGTCATGGTAAAACTTGGAAAATGCTAACATAATTGAATACTTACACAACATTTTGGGTGATAACGTCGATTCTAAATACAATAATAAAAATTTTAACAAAAAATAACTGACTCCATTTTTTTTAATAAGTGCAGTAGACATATTATGGTATACGAAATTTTGTGTCTGTGCTGTTGACCGTTGAGGAGTTCCCTCGTCAGGAGCCATCTTTAGTATTGGGTAGTGTAATTGAGTATTGACACACGACACATTTAAAAACTAGATTGCAATAGTAAAGAAGCAAGCTCTGTATTGTTCCTCATTCGGAGAGCTTTCCACCATATTACTGAGGAACCGATGCTGAAAATCTTTAAGTCATTTGTGAGACCGATTTTCAAACATGCCTAACTGATTTGGAACCCATACTTTAGGAAGGATATTGAGCTTCTAGAGAAGGTCCAGTGAAGAGCGACTAAACACCTTTTAACTTGAAGCATCTAACATACGAGGGAAGATTGGCGGCTCTCGATTTGACCTCTGTGGAAAGACGCAGGACACAGACTGACAGTACATGACAGTGTATTTTAATTTAACCCTTTGCCTGCCAAGATTCTTTATGTAGGTTAGATTGAACTGCCATAGTACAAAAAAGTATGCCCGAGAATATTCGGGCCCGGCAATGGGACAGAAAATCCTATTCACTATGCCAAACCCGATTATACTCGGGCAAAACAATGACACAGAAATATAATGATGCTACACGCAAGTCAAAATTCTGGTACAAAAAGCTAACTTTATACACATGTAAAGGCACATGATGATGACAGTCATCGCATCCGCCTGCCCTACGTCTCTCCCCCCACAGTCTGGCCACTCAGCTCGGCCGACAGTTGATATAATTCTCCAGCTGGCATCACTCGCGCGCGTTGTGCAACGCTGCACTTTCTCATATCCTAAACTATAAAATAAATTCTGTTCGTTCGGAGTTGTGGACTTTCACTTGTGAACATTGGACAAATTAAATGGAGTCAGAACAATCATCGTAAATAGACAACGAGTGTGAATCTGCGGGGCTGCATCAACCCCGCATCGGTGCAGCCCAACAACAAATCCCCTAAACACATCATTGAAATGTTTAATGCCTACAAAGTTTATTCGACACAAGCTGGGATACCCAAAAAACTTTAATTCTTGGACTTTGAAGAGCAAGTGATTGCGTACTTGATGGGTGAAAAGTATCAGTTTATTGCAGGTACATTGTGTACTATATCTACTGAAATACGAGCAAACGAACAGCGGCAACAACATTACTTGGAGCCTATTCCGCCTACTGACAAAAAGGTTAAGCCCAAACATACATTCCTTACACTGTATATGCTAAGGAAACGAAACGCAAAGAAAGCAGATATTTTTGTCCACTTTATCCAAGCAAGCCCACCCTCTGCGTCGAGAATTGTTTCCGGCTTCATCATTTATAAATTCAGTTTTAATTCGATATTTTGAGATGAAACGTTTGTTTATTATTATTATTATTATTTATTCTGGACAGGCAGCTTTGCTGATACGTCCAGATCAGATCTTGTAAAGCTAAACAATATTTAAAAGTATAATTAAAACAATATTAACAAGTTTTTAGATACAAATCAAGTCTGTTATAATTTTATGGCAGAATGCGACAATTTATTGGAATTTCTTGCAATATCGCCGCGCTCGACAAAAAGTACTATAACTATGTATAGTACTATACTTTTTTTTATGTAGTTTATAATCATTTGTATTGGTGTTCTCCTTAGAACAGGCTCTGCCTAGTTAGGAGCAACACAAGCTATATTAAGTGCTAATGGAGTAATTTTTTTGTGGACCAATAAATAAATAAATAAATAAATAAATATGGAACTACTATAGCAATCATAAAAAGAATAACTGTGCAATGATTGCATTGCAATTTTATACATAGAATATTAAAATATCATTTTGTAAAACAATTAGATAATAATAATAAATACAAACGGAGCTGCCATGGAATTCACCGACCGGAGTCGGGCCCATCATAATACTATTTTTTACACTTCTGGGGGGTGAGCAGTGGATTCCGGACTTACGAACCGGCTGTGGTAGGTTTAGGACAGCTGTCTTGCCACATGTGAGCGTTCACCTTGCCACCCATTCACTCCCCCTTCGAAGCCATAGAATTTGAGATGCGCAAATCGCAGTTTTAGATAATTTTTCTAAGAAAGAGTTGATTATTTTTCTGGAAAGGCCAAGATCTTTAAAGAGGTGAAATAGAGATTTAGCTGGCAGGCCACGAGCGCCAACTTCCACCGCGTGAAGGTGAACAGTGAAGCCGTTCCGGGTTACGGCATTTGCAAGATCATGGTATTTATTTAATTTGTACTCGTGGTCTTTTGGGATATTTGATTCCCATGGAACAGTTAATTCTACAATAAGAGCCACCTTCCGAGATAGAGAGTAAAGAGTTATATCTGGACGGAGGGCTGTGCATCCGAGACTTTCAGGGAATTTATACTGCTTAGAGACCGAATCAACCTCCAGAGTCCAATCTGTAGCTTTCTCGATTATTGAGAAAGGTTTTGTAGTTAAATGTTTTTTGCCTTTAGAGCCATCCCGCACAAACTGTATTGGGGGTTTGGAGGATACTGTCAAACCCTTGTTGGCACGAGCCACTGAGAGACTAATTACCTCGCGAATAACAGCGAGAACTTTGTCATGGTGGTAAGTGTACCGTCCTTGATCTAAGGCCACCTTGCAGCCAGCTAGAATGTGTCTAGCTGTGCAAGGGGTATTGCTACAGAGGGTACAAGAACTATCCTCGGCAAAGCTCCAACGAGCGAGGTTACTGGGGTCTGGAAGTGTATGCTGAAAGGCATTCAAATAAAATTTCAGCATCTCTGGCGTCCAGTCATAGAGCATTACCTTCCAGTGCATTGGAGGCGGAATGCAAAAGTCACCAATTGTTGTCCAGTCATTCTGGCATTGAAGGCCAATAGCATGAGCCATACTCTTGCTGTCGTAATCTCCCCGCAAAAGAGACTTCTTCAAGTCCACGTCGCTCGTGGTTGTACTGCCATACCCCAGACCAGTGCCATTCTGGCTGATTCCAGTAAGGAACCTTTTGTGGAAGTCTACGCGGGCTTGTAGTTCATTTGAATCACTACAGCCACTTATTACGTGCTTCGATATTGCCGGATCTTTGGAATTGCACAGAATCGAATTTTTGGTTATTCTGGAGTTGGCGTAGAGCAGAGAGGGCAGTTTAAGCGCTAGCCCAAAATTTTGTTTGGACCTGAAGAGAGTCGAGGGGTCAGCTGGTTTGGCTAAGGACAGCCAGGATTTTAAACTGGCTGTCACCAGTGCATCTAGACGGGACAGTTGGGTTTTGGTAAAATCGTAAATAAGAAAGGGCCATGACAAATGTGACGTTATGAATAAATATGAGAAAGCCGAAAAAGTGAAAAAAACTCGGCATTTCTAACTTGTACTTGTCTTACGGAAAAATACGGAACCCTATTTAGAAATTGTAAATACTATGGTGATCTTTATTAGATTCTCTATCAAAGGTTATATTTCGTTTTGGTTATTTACATACAAAAATATTTATATATTAGCCCATAAATATCAATAAAAATTTTGATTTCTCGAAAAAAAAATGATGATGTTTGATAATGGAATTTTACCAGAAATATCCGCGAAATGACGTGCGAAATTATTCTAGCAGCCGTCTATGTATCTATGGTAATAATGAGATATTTGGTATGGATTTTAGGATGCGTTCGAATTAGAAAATAATATTAATGTGCGTTTCGGGAGCAAGCCGCCAAAATTGGTCGTTACGTAGTCAACGGTGTTCTGATATGCAACCAAATTTGGTCGTTACGTAGCCGAAGGGATTGATTGACTAATCACTTCAATTGGTAGTTTATTCCACATGTCCACCACTCTATTTTGCAGAACGTTCTTAAGAGGATTAGATTTAAATTATGTAAGATTGAGTGTTTTGTTGTGACCTCGAAGATTTGTTTGATATTGAATTTGTAATATAAATAAATACAAACGGAGCTGCCATGGAATTCACCGACCGGAGTCGGGCCCATCATAATACTATTTTTTACACTTCTGGGGGGTGAGCAGTGGATTCCGGACTTACGAACCGGCTGTGGTAGGTTTAGGACAGCTGTCTTGCCACATGTGAGCGTTCACCTTGCCACCCATTCACTCCCCCTTCGAAGCCATAGAATTTGAGATGCGCAAATCGCGTTTTAGATAATTTTTCTAAGAAAGAGTTGATTATTTTTCTGGAAAGGCCAAGATCTTTAAAGAGGTGAAATAGAGATTTAGCTGGCAGGCCACGAGCGCCAACTTCCACCGCGTGAAGGTGAACAGTGAAGCCGTTCCGGGTTACGGCATTTGCAAGATCATGGTATTTATTTAATTTGTACTCGTGGTCTTTTGGGATATTTGATTCCCATGGAACAGTTAATTCTACAATAAGAGCCACCTTCCGAGATAGAGAGTAAAGAGTTATATCTGGACGGAGGGCTGTGCATCCGAGACTTTCAGGGAATTTATACTGCTTAGAGACCGAATCAACCTCCAGAATCCAATCTGTAGCTTTCTCGATTATTGAGAAAGGTTTTGTAGTTAAATGTTTTTTGCCTTTAGAGCCATCCCGCACAAACTGTCACCCCCTTGTTGATACTGTCAAACCCTTGTTGGCACGAGCCACTGAGAGACTAATTACCTCGCGAATAACAGCGAGAACTTTGTCATGGCGGTAAGTGTACCGTCCTTGATCTAAGGCCACCTTGTAGCCAGCTAGAATGTGTCTAGCTGTGCAAGGGGATTCTTCAGTCCAGGTACATCGTAATAATGTGTTAAAATTTTATATGTCTCAATTAGATCCCCTCTTTGTCTTCATTGCAAGAGTTGCAATACGATTAAAAACCTCATATCTATAACACCGGACGGTCTCATAAATTTCATATCTGAAGGATATGGAGGCAGAACATCTGACACTTTAGTTTTTGAAGAGTACCGTACCCCTCTCTTCCTGATCTGAAATAAGTGTAAGTTTCGAATAAGTGTAAATCATATAGCCCTAGCTTGTTACTTTTTTTTTTAATCGAACATAGTATTGTAGGTCTTATGTGCCACCAACACTCAGTTTATTTAAAAGTAAGCGTATTGTTTAGTTAATATTATACGTCAAACATTTACACTTATAACTTATCGCCACGACAAAGTCCTTGCTGTTATTCACGAGGTACTTAGCCTCTCAGTGGCTCGTGCCAACAAGGGTTCCACAGTATCCTCCAAACCTCCAATACAGTTTGTGCGGGTTGGCTCTAAAGGCAAAAAACATCTCACTGCAAAACCTTTCTCAATAATCGAGAAAGCTTTAGATTGGGCTGTGGAGGTCGATTCGGTCTCTAAACAGTATAAATTCCCTGAAAGTCTCGGATGCATAGCCCTGCGTCCAGATATAACTCTTTACTCTCTATCTCGGAAGATGGTCCTTATCGTAGAATTAACTGTTCCATGGGAATCAAATATCCCAAAAGACCAGGAGTACAAATTAAATAAATACCATGATTTCGCAAATGCCATCACCCGGAACGGCTTCACTTTTCACCTCCACGCGGTGGAAGTTGGCGTTCGTGGCCTGCCAGCTAAATCTCTGTTTCACTTTTTTAAAGATCTTGGTCTCTCCAGGAAAATAATCAACTCCTTCTTAGAAAAATTATCTAAAACCGCGATTTCCGCATCTCAAATACTATGGGTTTGAAGGGGGAGTGAATGGGTTGTAAGGTGAATGCTCACATGTGGCAAGACAGCTGTCCTAAACCTACCACAGCCGGTCGTTAGTCCGGAATCCACCGTTCACCTCCCAGAAGTGTAATAATTATATATGATGGGCCCGATTTTTGGTCAGTGAATTCCTTGGCAGCTCCCTTTGTATTTTATTTATTGCTACCACTACTTTTTGTAAACACAATAAATACCTACTACCTAAAAACTTCTGGGGTGTCTTATGAACTGTGAACAGGTGAACTGTGGAGTCTTATGAGTCATTCTAGCTTACCTTTTGAGTTTCACGCCACGCATTTCAGAAGCTAGTCACTATTTTCCGAAAAATATGAGCAACCATAAAAATATCGACTTTAGGCAGGTTATCTGCTAGATTCTTTTCAAAACCTACCTAAGCTGGGCCCTATTATCTAATTTCGGACCAGGCTTTCGGTCTGTGATGTCACCCCGCAGTATCATGCGGCGGGTGCCTAGTTGAAATTCGTTCTATTGAATAGGAGCGGAGTTACTGTACGGACGTTAACCTATAATACCCTAAAACTCTTATCAATTGCACGTTTAGCTTACTAGTTTTTAATTATTTAGTAAACTAGGTGTTAGTGGTGACAGACAAAAAATATGGAAGTAGGTTTTGAACACTGGAATCACAGCGGGTCACGCGGTCGGCCGCTCCCGGACGAACACTTGAGCAATTTACTCTTCAATATCTTAATCATTTAAAAAGATAAAAAAGAAATAAAAATGCAGTTTTACTAGTGATTTTTCCTATTTTTTTAACACCTTTTAAGACGCCTTTAACGAAAATCGATGGCCAGACTCATTGTGTTGACACATGACCCATTTAACCCTTCAGGCCTCGGCCCCTCAGTCGATTGACAAGTTGATGTCCCAAAAATTTTTAGTAAAAATTAGTAAAAAAAATGAATTATGACACTGTCTCACCAAAACATTAATTATTGCCAAACCTCTGTACCCATAATTAAAATAAAATATATTAACATAATAAAATAAAACAAATTAAATTAAAATAAAATTAAAACGGGGCCGTCACACTGAATCGTGTTGTGGCCGATATCGGCCAATCGGGGCCTGAGAGGCTAAAAACTAGATTGCGATAGTAAAGAAGCAAGCTCTGTATTGTTCCTAAAGGAACAAGAGTAGGGGTTGTTGTTCTTGTCCGAGATTGCGTTGAGAATGATTCACAATCTCACGCAATCTCGCAATCTTCCGCAATCTGCAAAGTGCTCAGTGCTCAAACTTTGCGTAAATCACGCAATCCTAGTAGTCCCTGGTAAAAGAAAGTTGTGAGCCACTGATATAAAGTAATAAAAATCCAATGTTATCCTAATATTCGTCACATACTCAAATAACATTGTAAATTATGTTATTATATTATTCATAGAAAGACATATGAAAAAGAAGAGTTGGTATATATATGCATTTTATTTATTAAATTATAAAAATTTCACCATCATACTTACACTTATAATTAATAATAATTATTATTATTACACTTATAATTATGCTAGATATAATTATATTAAAAACATGAGTATATGCTGCATTATATTAGCAATATAAAAAAACCGGGTGTCATGCTATACAAGGGTCATGCAAAGAGAAACTAGATACTTCAAGAGTACTTATAGCATACCCAAATGATTAAAATAGGAAAATGACAAGCAGAAAATACAAATAAACTACACTCTATTAAAATTAAAGTCTTTCTGTATTTGCACAAACTAACTGTTCAAACAGTTGACAAAAACAAACAATTTATTAAATTTAGTTTTGGATGTCCTGCATTGAAAAACAAAGACGATCGAGAAGTTATTAAATCATCACATTCAGGACGCTATAATTCTGAATCGTCAGCGAATCGAGAATAGTCATAATAGTAACTTATCTTCTTATATATAAAAATGAATCGCCGTGCGTTAGGCTCGCAAGATCTCGAAAATGACTCGACTGATTTGAATTATTATTTTTTTGTTTTGTTTGCCCTGATTCAGGGGTGGTTTACAAAAAAAAAATATTTAGGAAAAATTAAAAGAAACAACTGAAAATCCAAAAAATCGAAATTGGTCATTTTGGGAAATGGGCCACTTTCAATAGATGGCGTTCGCGGCGATCCTATTGTTTGATAGCTGCGCCATCCATAACTGTTATTCATTCCGTGCGATTGTGTAAAATTTCAAAAAGTCTTAAAGTCGAAAAAGTCGGCAAAGTCGGAAAAGTCGAAAATGTCCGAAAAGTCGAAAAAGTTGAAAAAGTCGAAAAAGCATTTATATTTCATCATGTAAATTAAATACATAAAATTTATTTTAATTACAAACGACTTTCATTTAATCACCAAACGAAACTCAAACCGTACACGATTCGGCCATATTATAGATTTCAATGAATTGGATTTGGTAGGTTGATTAGGATTAATAAACGCTTATGAAGAGTTACAATCAAATCAATTTTAGGTGGTACAAAGTTCACCGGGTCATCTAGTATTCGATAAAAAAATCTTCTCATTGGCATAAATCATTTCTATATGGCAGTGGTTTCAACCTTTTCCTGGTGACGGCACACTTTTAGTTGAGTCGAGTTTTTAAAAACTAAAAATGAATAGATTCATAGCCATAAAATTCATCTCGCAAAGCCATAAAATTCATCTTGCCGAAAGCTAGTTAGTTAGTTAGTTATACTGGGCGTTCCTCCGCAAGTCGACATCCAGTGTGCCTATTTTGCGTGTAACGGGGGTAGCGCTATTCCACCCACCCCAGCTCCTCGACGAAAGCCAGCAGGGCTTTAAGGTTTCCTGCCGCCTCGCGCAGGGTGCCTGGGGTCCCAAGGTGTTTTGTCCTGTATACTTCTACCTGTTTACAATCTAGCAGAATGTGTTTTGTGGTTTCTTCCGCCTCCATGCATGCTCTGCACATAGGGCTATTCGTTCCGCCCATTTTGAAGAGGTGTTTGTTTAGTGTGTTGTGTCCTGTTATCAGTCCCACTAGTTTGCGTAGTTGGGGCCTTTTTGTCCTTAGAAGTGTTTTGGTAAGTTTGTGGTTGTATTCCATTACTATTTCTTTGGTTTGTCTGCAGGTGTCTATCTCTTTCCAGTGTGTTTGATGTAGTTGTTTGTAGTGGTTGTCGAGTTGGTTGTTTATGTGCGAGTATGGTAGGGGCACGATAGGTTCGGGTCCGTATGCCGGTGTGTCTGAGCCCTTACGGGCTAGTTCATCCGCAGCATCGTTTCCTCTTGAGTTACTGTGTCCCTTGATCCATTGCAGTGTCACCTTATTGCCTTTTCCGCATACCTCGAGGAGGCTTTGATGGCATTCGTATATGAGCCCGGATGTAAATCTATCGCTTCCCAGTGCCTGTAGCACTAACCTGCTGCCGAAAGCTAATTTATGGTACATTTTTATGTAAACTGATGGTATCTACTATAAATGCTACCGGGTGTTTATAATTAATGACATCCTTGTAGTGGCTGAATCAGTACGATGAACTAAGCAACTTTTGATTAAAAAAAAAGGGAAAAAAAAAACTTATTAAAAATAGTATAAAGTTATGAGCACGATGCGCTATCTAGCGGTAGGTAAAACATAGCTAATATTGTTTTTTAAGGTTTAATACTTTATTCATTTATTTGTTTGTTCATTTAGCCCCACTGTTATAAATGTTATAAGTAACTCGGAAAAATTGAACACCGAAATGCAGCTAATGCTCATTGCCCACCTAACTAGGACTAAACTGTCCCGTATCTAGGCGGGTCAGAGTAATTAAAATAAGTAATACAACTTATGTAACAATTAGCCTAATTAACGTAAAAAAACTTTTTATTTTTAAAATTAATGAATGTACTTAATTAAGATTGAATAATATATAATAATAAATAAATAACACTGTAATACAAATCAAAACACTAAATTTGTACGAATAATACATTGTAGGTAATAATAAATAAAATACAAACGGAGCTGCCATGGAATTCACCGACCAAAAATCGGGCCCATCATATATAATTTTTACACTTCTGGGAGGTGAAGGGTGGATTCCGGACTAACGACCGGCGGTGGTAGGTTTAGGACAGCTGTCTTGCCACATGTGAGCGTACACCTTACCACGCAGAGATCGCGGTTTTAGATATTTTTTCTAGAAAGGAGTTGATTATTTTCCTGGAGAGACCAAGATCTTTAAAAAGGTGAAACAAAGATTTAGCTGGCAGGCCACGAGCGCCTACTTCCACCGCAAATATGGCAAATACACATATACGTAAATACGGTTTCAATAAATAATAAATGATATATGGTATAAACATATTTATACATTTAATAAAATATATAAATACAATTATAAAAGCAGTGCTAAAATATGAAATAATATAAATAAAAATATGATATGATACACTATTAATATATGCATAATAATTTATATAAATATACAATATTATTTTTAAATTAACCGTTATACATACGCTTTACAAACCAAGTTTTCAGATTTAGACCTCCCTAATTCAAATAACCATTTATTAATATTGTCTTTAAACTCTTGATCCAACCTCACCACGAGAAGTCATAAAATTAATAAAAAATCTTGATAGTAAGAAAGCTCCTGGCTTTGACCTTATAACCAAAAAAGTCCTTCAAGAATTACCACGAAAAGCTATCGTATTTGTGACTTCCTTATTTAATGCGATTCTCAGACTACAGCACTTCCCAAGCTTATGGAAGGTCTCCCAGATCATAATGATCCACAAATATGGAAAACCTCCACACGAAAAAACATCCTATAGACCCATCAGCTTGCTGCCAGTATTATCTAAGATGCTTTAAAAGGTGTTACTAAGCAGACTTTGGCCATCTTTACAAGAACGGGGAATAATTCCAGACCACCAGTTCGGCTTCAGGAGAAAGCATGGAACGGTTGAACAGGTGCATAGAGTCTGTGCCACTGTAAGAAAATCCTTAGAAGGCAAAGAATACTGCTCGACAGCCTTTCTGGACATACAACAAGTTCTCGACAAGGTGTGGCACAAAGGCCTGCTGTACAAAATCAAATTAAATCTTCCGCACAGTTTCTTCTGTATCCTGGTATCATATCTCACAGATAGAACGTTCTATGTTAAAGAAGGTGGAGATACTTCACAATTATATGACATAAGGGCCGGGGTGCCACAGGGATCTGTCCTGGGGCCTGCCCTGTACACTCTGTACACAGCCGATTTACCGACTACAACTGGCAATACTACGGCGACCTTTGCTGATGACACTGCCGTATTAGCATGCCATAAAGACCCAAAGAAAGCATCAGATGCACTTCAAATGGGACTCCAAGTATTACACAACTGGCTGCAGAAATGGAGAATCAGGGCTAGCGCCGCCAAATCAGTCCATGTAACCTTTACCCTCCGCCAAGGAAACTGTCCACCGGTCAAACTTGGAGATAGTATACTGCCGCACAGAGATTGCGTAAGATACCTGGGACTGCACCTTGATCGACGCATGACATGGAAAGACCATATAAAAATAAAAAGAGACGAGATTGCAACCCGACATAAAAAACTCTACTGGATGTTAGGGAGAAATTCCAGGCTATCATTGGACAACAAACTCCTTATATACAAGGCCATTCTAAGACCGATATGGACGTACGGTATCCAACTCTGGGGCAGCGCTAGCGACTCAAATATTTATGTCATACAGAGACTACAGAACAAGATCTTGAGATCAATAGCAAATGTACCGTGGTATATTACCAACAATGAACTACATCAAAACCTGTCTGTGAGCACAGTAAAGGAGGAAATCCGAAACACATCAGAGAGATATAAGCAGCGGCTAATTAATCATCCTAACAAATTAGCACGCCAGCTGATGACACAGAACTACGCAAAACGACTGAAGCGACACAACATCCTAGAGCTGCAAGACAGACAGTAGCTCTAGGCCTTAAGGATGAGTGGATGCTCTCGCTGGGGAGCACATTCTGCAAGAGATTAAGCTATGTCACCACATCGACTCATAGTCCTTCGACTGATTGCCGATAAACCAGGAACAAAAAAAAAAAAAAAAAAACTCTTGATTGTTCTTTAGGTGTTTCCATTTTTCCTCTATGTCTATATAATTTGGGACAAATGAAAAAAGCTTGTGGCTGCGCAAATGTTGTTTGCACTCGAGGAATAAGGAAATTTTGTTTCCGTGAACTCCGAGTATTGCAGTTTTGTTGACTTTGATCAAGTCTATCTTTGTGTTTATGAAAAAATATTATCACATATTTAATAAACATATTTGTGTTTATAAGCGATATTTTCCCTACCTCTAGATGGCGTAGCGCGCTCAACGCTTCTCAAACATTTCTTCAATAGATAGCATTTACAAATTTGTCAAAAAACAAAAAAAATATTAAACATTACAAGAATGTCACTAATTAAAAACTCATCTGTATTCCAAACGTATGAGAAAAATATTAAAATTGTTCATTATGAACACCCTTATAGACACCATTTTCGAGTCTACATCTCACCTTGAATACATGGAACATGGAAATAATCAATTTTGCCTTTCCACAGCATTAAGTTATCGACAAAACCTTTCATTTCATCACATGATGTCAGTGTGTTCTCATTTCGACCCTGCATACTTGCATTTAACCCTTCGGCTACGTAACAACCAAATTTGGTTGCACATCATAACACCGTTGACTACGTAACGACCAATATTGGCGGCTTGCTCCCGGAACGCACAGTAATATTATGTTCTAATTCGAACGCATCCTAAAATTTATACCAAATATCTAATTATTACCATAGCTACATAGACGGCCGCTAGAATAATTTCGCGTGTCATTTAGATATTTCTGATAAAATTCCATTGTCAAACATATTTTTTTTAAGCTATTGAATAGCTTTTATCGCGGGCCTAGGCCAGCGCGGCGACCGAATGAAGAAATTTCTTAACGAATATTAATGATTTTAAACTGATAATTACGTCCAAACGAGTACTGCTTACGATTCGAAAATAATATATGTTAAACAAGAACATTTTCCTAATATTCTTAGCTTAGAATATTTTAGATTTTGTTTATATTACATAGTGTAATTAATTTGTGAAATTAGGTCTAACCGAACACAAAAACGACTACTACGCAAATACTATCTGTCGTATTATTATAAAACCTGCACCATTTTAAAGATAATTTAATTATCTATCTTTTTATCTACGAATTTTTTCGAATATTCCGTTTTTTTTGCTTTATCGAATAAAATATTCGTGCGCGGCGCTCTATCGGAAGACGTTTAAATTATTATTACGAATCATTTGCTTCCGCAGCCGCAAATGATTCGGAATAATTTCAACGTTTTCCTATAGAGCGCTGTTATCTGATGTCAGAAAAAATAAAATAAATAAATAATTATAATTGCCTACGTTGTTAAAAATGCTATGCGATAGCTTTACCGCGGCAGTCCCCGAGTGCCACACGTATTTTTTTTTTTTGAGAAATTATCAAAATTTTTATTGGTTTTTATGAGGTAATATCTAAATATTTTTGTATGTAAATAAGCAAAACGAAATATTAACTTTGATAGAGAATCTAATAAAGATCACGATAGTATTTACAATTTCTAAATCGAGTTCCGTATTTTTCCGTAAGAAAAGTACAAGTTAGAAATGCAGAGTTTTTTTTAACTTTTTCGACTTTCTCATGTTTATTCATAATTATCAAATTGTTTTACAAAATGAAATTTCAATATTCTATATTCGAAATTTCAATGCGATCATTGTATAGTTATTCTTTTTTAATGTGCTATAGTAGTTCCATAGTTATAGTGCTTTTGTCGAGGGCGGCGATATTGCAAGAAATTCCAATAAATGGCCGCGGTCTGCCATGAAATTATGCCGCTACTCGAAGGGTCAACAAACAAATCCGTCACAAAAGCCAAGTTTGTGCACCAAGTTTCATTGCTGAGTAAGTCTACAAATGCAAAAGTTGCATTTTCTTATCTGATTAGGAATAACTCAAAAACCTGGCAGCACACCGGAAAGATACTCACGGCACACCACTGTGCTGCGGCATACCAGCTGAAATTCACTGCCATATGGGGTACATTCAATAATATTAGGTTCATTCTGTAGGGTTGGGCCCAAATTGATCATTCTCCTTTACGAGTTGACTGTTAGAGTTTTTCTTTGCGATAAGTACAGCAGAACCCCAATTACCGAATCAATTGGCAGTGGCGGCGCTAGACCACACTTGGACGTCGGCGAAATTAGGTTCGCGAGGCCTTTTTTATTTCCCAGTCAAAAAGAAAACGTTAGATTACATGAGCCGAATTATAGTCAAACTAATGTATGAATAAACGGGTTTTATTGCTAATCAAATGATGTTAAAAATTACACGAATAGAAATTAAAATAGACGAACTTTTCGGCTTTTGGCCTCACTGAACTTTTTAAGGATTATGTCATAGCTAATACTAGTCGCTATTTCAGCTTCAATTGATAGAATTGATAACGCAGAGAGTCTCTCTTGGGTCATCGTCCAGAGAACTCTGGATAATACCCCTAAAGTACTACTCACTCACTTCCCTCACGCAAGTGTATGAAAATAAATAAGAATAAATAAATAAAATTTAAATAATTTGTAAAACTTTTGCGAGGTCCCCTCAGGTGCGAGGCCGTCGGCGGTCGCCGACGTCGCCGACGCCTAGCGCCGCCACTGTCAATTGGGACCGGACCACATTCAGATAATCAAAAATTCAGATAAGTGGTTTATTCCGAAAAATGGGTCTATTTTTATTAATTACTGTACGATGATGAAAATGGGAGGGAAAAAAACTTTTTCAAAGAAAAAGAGCTTTTAATTAATTTCTTAGCCAGCTGCTACTTGCCTTAACCTGTCGGGTCGGACACATTAACAGTGCCTTTAGGCACTTTGCGTCGTTTGACAGATCCGCGCGTAACCGTTTTGGTCCATATATCTATACTATGGTCCATATATCTATACTCCTACTATAGTAGGAAGTAATCTCTGGATCTAATGAACCAATTTTGAAAATTCTTTTACCAATAGAAAGCCACGTTATTGGTGAGTGTCATAGGGCTATATATTAATACGAAAAATGAAAAGACTTTTTCGTGGTAGTCGGATTTGCAAAGTAAGTCGGAGAAAAAACGGTCGAATGAAAACGTTTCTTACGAACGCTGCTTTAACGATGAGAGATATATGATTGAGTTCTAGAAAAAAGATCTAGAGCTAGGTAATGCCTACAAAAAAGTCAGCGACAGCATATGTCTAAATTTTATATTTAAGTCACAAAAGAGTGTTTTATATTAAAAAATTAATTTAAATCGTTAAGTCATGTTTATTGGTCATATTATCAACAATTATGAATTTTTATCAAAATTAGTAAATTTATCGTCTCAAGTGTTTAAAACAAAAGACTTTTCCCTTTTACTGCATATAATTTCCCTTTTACTGCATAAATGGTTAAAGAGATAAGACACCCACAAATAAGATACTCACAAGAAGACACTCACAAATAACGGTAATATAGTCAAATTGGCATGCAAATACATATGCAGTCAAAATATAACCCTCCTTTTGGCAGTCAGGAAATAAATCATAGCACTCAGTACTAACCGAACCACACTCATAATTTCATCACAAGTAAAAAGTTTTACCGCCCAATGAAGTGGGCACGGGTCAGCTAGTATTAAATAAATATATACTATACATGAGTAACAAGAATAATTACTAGGTAACAAGAGGGAATTCAAGAAAAAAACGATATTCACAATATCGACCAAAAATTGTGGACCAGTTTTTTTGCGCGCGAAGTCTGGCTTGGCTTCGAACGGTTAAAGGACGAAAATCCAAGTTTCTGAGCCTGAGCTTTTTCACAAAGAATCGGACCCGAAATTGGATTTCCCATAGAACGTTGCTGCAAAAACCACTTGAAAACGGCATCTTCTAAATCTTTGTTTGTTGCCGCCTTCATTGATTTTCTTGAAGAACTTCTATCTTCGTTTTCAAGCACTGACACAAAGTTTAAAAGTGTAGGCTTGGCAAATCGCAGTACGTTTCCATCATATTTTTTTTTCTGTCTTTATTGCGGATAATCAGCGATTCGGACAGTCGGAGTTTAGATAATTGGTGTTCTACAGTACATACATTTTGAGCTATGTACAAATAAAAATACTATCTATTTTATCCATTTTTATTAAATAAGTAATTAGTAGACTATCTAGTTTATTTTGGTATAGCCGTGTACCATTCCTGTTTCCGCATTCATCAAACACACCCGCTTAGCATGTTAAGCTCATGCAGGTTAAGCTTATGCGTAACCCTGCATGAGCAAATAAGCAAATAAGCAAAACGTATCAGAAAATAGGCAAATTTTGATAAAAAAAAATTGTAAAAACAATTTTATATTTGGAAAATTTTAAAAACTTGACTGACAAATAAAAGTTTGACAAGCGTCGAGCGAGCTGCGCCATCTAGCAATAGGTAAAATATCGCAAATAAACAATATTCGCGGTATTTTACCTACCGCTAGATGACGCGACGTGCTCAACTCTATCTACATATAAAAAAAATATATTTTCAAATTTAAAAATGTTTTTTTTTGTTTTTTGTGTTTTATACATATTGTTTTTATCAATTGTTGCTTTTTTGCTCGTATTGATTCACCCACTTCAATGTCATTAATTAAAAACTCACCTGTATATTATCTTAATAAATGATACATGACTAACAAGATTACTTATTGAGACAATTCATAAAAAAAATATATTGTCAGTATTTATACAGGATGAGTTTTTATTATCCAGCATCCTTCAAGGGGGTGAATCAGTACGAGCAACTAAGAAACTTTCGATATTTTTCTTTGAAAAATGTTTTTTTTTGTTGGAAATTTGAAGAGTTTGACTGTTAGGTTATTCCCAAACAAATCGAAGCATTAATCGTTTTTCGAACGAAAGATCCTAAATTGCCCTTTAACCCTTCAAGCGGCGGGTGTAAATTGGCAGTTCCCTATCATTTCTGAGAGTTGAAGGTCAAAAATATAGCACTTTAGAAAAACGATCATAAGAAAGAAACTACTTGATGGATCATGAAAATAAGAATTGTAGAATGATCGCATTGAAATTTGAAATATAAAACATTAAAACCTCATTTTGTAAAACAATTAGACAATTATGAATAATTATTAGAAAGTCGGAGAACTGAAAAAAACTCACTTATTCAGCGATATCGACGTTTTATCTCAAAATACGAAACCCTATCTAGAAATTGTAAACACATTTGTGTACGTTATTACATGCTTTACCAAATCTATTAGTTTGTTTTATTTATTTTCATACACATATCCGAAGAGAATATCTGAAGAAAAGCACAGATCCGAGCAATGGCAGCACTCGACTAAGTGGCCCCAGAATACAAACAATATATTAGGGATTCTAGACTGCGAGAAGGACGACTGAATAATCGTACAATACAGAATTTATCCTTCTTTCTCACACATATTTAACAGGGGGTGATTGCACTGTGATTTTGGTGTAAATTCAGTTCGTTGAGAGGGCGGTTTGTCGCTCCGCGCTCGTACCCGTTTTGGGATGTTACTGATCATTGACTACAATAAATTGTGCCCGATACGGGACGTTACTGTCTTGAGGAGTTAAATAAAAGTTTGACAAATGTTTGGGCGCGCAGCGCATTCTATCGGTAGTTAAAATATCGCTAATAAACAATATTAGCAATATTTTACATAGCGCTAGACCAGCGTTTTTTTTATAGTAATTAAGAAAAATGTAATTATTCAAATTTTGAAAAAAAAAAAATGTTTTTCCAAAAAAAAAAATACATTTTTATTTTTCCACAAATTTCTCACAAAAGTTGCTTACTTGCTCGTACTGTTTCACCCTCTTCAAGGATGCCGGTTAATTAAAACTCACCCTGTATACAAAATCGACCAAAAATGTGCAGCGCCGTTTTTGCGCGCGAAGGCTGGTTTCCGAAAGGTTAAGGGCTTATATAATAATGGGTATAAATATATAAAATATATAATATGTAAAACCCATTATATATTAATGTATTTATATATTTATTGAATTTTTTATTTTGTTTTGACTGGTATTGGATTGCTCCATCCCATACTGCGACTTGGCAGTCGCAATTTTATTAAGAACCCGGCTGGCACTAATTATTTCAAGGGTTAAACAGACCAATAGCATTCTTAACATGCCATAAAAGTACACAATAAATTAAATTTTGCGCATGACCTTATTGGGATGGTCGCTAAAAAAGCCCGACAGATGCTTTAACCGTGTTATAAAAAATGATCCTTGTTCCATGCACACTTTCCTTATTAAATGGCAAAAGGAAACAACAAGGAACGGTTGCGGATTCTCAGTCTGCGTGCGACCACTTGTATCCGTTAGGGGTATTTCTCATGCAGGGTTAAGAAAAATATTAAATCTAAGGGTTATCATTTTTCGGCATTGTCGATATGATACTCTCAAAGTTGTTCTTCAATCGCTTTGCGTCCCCGAAGATCTTCAACCAGTCGTAGCTGTGATTCGAGGGGGTGGCGCTTTCGCTGTTTGACCGTTTGCCCAGGCGGGAGAACGGCCGCTTGGCGGTCAGCGCCAATCTGGCGGTGCCCGACGGCGAATCCATAGAGTTCGATCGCTCTATGCTGACGTCGATCTCTTTGAAACCCGGCAGCGAGACCGGTTCGGTTCTGTCGGCTCGCGGTGACGTCGCGTACGTCTTACGCGGCTGTATGTTGGAACCTGTCAAAAACATTAAAAACAAAACGATTTAACATATCACTCTAACACAGCGCCGGATTAACACAGCGTCGAAATCTCGGGGGCCCTCTTTGCGAATCTCGGGGCCTCCTTTGCTAATAACACTATCTCATACCAAAGACAAAACATGATCGATACGATTCGTACGATTCGTAACAGCAAAGTGGACTGTCAAACATTCTAACAATGATATAATGTAGAATAGACATATATATATAAACATAACACGATCGCAGTGGCAAAGTGGGTCGTTAAACATTCCTGACAACGCTTATGTCGCATAGCAAAGACGCGCATATGAACTAAATACGGTCGTGAAGGCTAGCAGTGGCCAACTGTCGATAATTTATAATAATTATACAATTTGTTGGAACAAAAAGTTTATTAACCCCTCAATCCCCGATTGGCCGATATCGGCCACAACACGATTCAGAGTGACGGCCCCGTTTTAATTTAATTTTAATTTAATTTGTTTTATTTTATTATATTTTATTATGTTAATATGTTTCATTTTAATTATGGGTACAGTGGTTTGGCAGTAATTAATGTTTTGGTGAGACAGTGTCATAAATCAATTTTTTTACTAATTTTTAGAAATTTTTTTGGGACATCAACTTTTTAATCGGCTGGGGGGCCGAGGCCTGAAGGGTTAAACATTTTCTCCTTGGAAATTCAATTCAATTGTGTTTTCTATGTATTAGAAACAATTTAAAAAATATATTGTTGTATATTTATGTTACATTAAATATATACATACATAAATACATACATAAATATATTTATGTATATATACAGGTGGTGGGTCCAAATAATTTATTTAAAAAAAAAAACACTTCATTTCTTAAAATTGCATAAAAATATGCACATCTAGAGACGGGCCAAATTATCGCCTAGTTAGATGTGCTATTGGCAGTAAAGGTCATGTAAGATGTGTTAAACCTCCCTATATTAATTATTAAATAATTTATATAATTATTATATGATTACATGACCTATGAATGAACTGTATACCTAATCCTATGTACCTAAATAAATAAATAAATAAATAACAAATGATCCCTTATCGGGGGGCTTCTAAAAGACGTGCAGCCCATAGACCGGAGCCTACTAGGCAGTGTGGCAACTAAGTAGGTCTGCTGAGTTGGCCACGAAGATCCATTTGTTCAGGGTCGGTCACACTCACGGGTCAACACCCATCCGGCGGCATCCACGCACGAAGCGCGAGCCCGGTAAGGACTCTGGCCTTAGGGTTAGTTTTCCCTAGAAGTCAATCTTCTGGCGCTCCTGGATGGTCTGCGCTGGATGGTCTCCATGATAGGTTAACGGCAACAGTGATGCATCCGTCATGATGTCTAAGATGCAACTGCTCTAGTCGCTCATTTTTAAGGAATGTACCTGGCGGCTACAGCCGTGCGACTCAAGCTCAAGTCGTGCGGCTGGAGTCGCCACAGCCGTCGCTTAGGAATGACGCCTTAACCCCTCAGGCCCCGATTGGCCGATATCGGCCACAATACGGTTCAGCGTGACGGCCCCGTTTTAATTTAATTTGTTTTATTTTATTATGTTTTATTATGTTAATATGTTTCATTTTAATTATGGGTACAGTGGTTTGGCAGTAATTAATGTTTTGGTGAGACAGTGTCGTAATTCAATTATTTTACTAATTTTTACCAAAAATTTTTGAGACAGCAACTTGTCAATCGGCTGAGGGGCCGAGGCCTGAAGGGTTAAAGCTGTATTCGGCACATCTTATATGGCTTTTGTGCTTGTTGGGTTAATATGTATGAATAATTGTGGATGCACTGTAGTATGTATGTATGTTACCATCCTGCAATGGGATCTGAATGTTCGAAAGTCAGCGAGGAAAGGCAGTGCATCACGAAATACACCAACAGGCTAGAATGCCGCCCGAATACTCTGGCAGCCAATCTCACAGGTCCTACTGTGGAGCCGTCACCTAGGAAGGTGTATGGCACTAGCCTCGAATGCTATTAATTCAAAGCTAATGCAAAACTGTGTATCACTACTGAATTCCCTGGGCGAAGAGAACAGGGTAATCTTAAGATGGGTTTCCGGCCATGCAGGAATCGAGGGAAATGAAAAAGCCGACAAACTTGCTAAGACGGGAGCAAAGGGAACGTTATACGGCCCTGAACCTTGCTGTGGCGTACCAAAAAGCCTTGCAAACCTAATTCTCAAATAAATATGTTTAGAACAATCCATCAACCACTGAAACAACACGCCAGGGTTGAATCAATCCAAAGCGCTAATTAAGGCCTACGACCCTAAGACGGCCCCTGAGGCCTTATTGCTAAATAGGAACAATCTAAGCATACTGGTGAGGGCGCTCACCGGGCATTGTAGCCTCAACAAACACATCTCAAGCTCTGAGACACAAAAATGTGCAGGTTCTGCCAAGGGGCCGAGGAAACTCCCCTGCATTTCATGTGCGAGTGTGGCCCGCTGATGCGTAAAAGATACACCCACTTGGGTGGTCATTACCTCCAACCTGAGGAGGTAAAACAATCTGGCACCAAAAGCCTGTTACGGTTCTTAAATGACATGAGACTTAGCGCAGAACTGTAGTAGGTGGCGAACACAATAGATCAGCAATGGTCGAAGTGTTACAAGACTCATAAAGATCTTAGAAAAACCCCAAAAAACAAAAAAAAAAACCTTTAGAAAAAAATGTAAAAAAAATTAAAGATAGTTAAAACCTGTAAATACCTTGCATTTTAGTCTTGGCTGATCCAATCGGTAAAACGGAGAGATCGAGCTTGATCTGTGATGAGAAATTTCGAAGTGGCTGATGGGTGGGTCGTGTGGCTGCCTGCGTTGGTTCTGTCAATAATTTAAATATTTATATTTATAAACGGGTTTTACAGTGTGAAGTTTGTAGCACTCGATGTTTCAGCGATATTACAACCGTCGTTGTCCAGGGTAAACTGAAGTGCTGACAGTTGTGGTCTGCGGGTAACCGGCATACTATGCAGATTATAGCAGAGAGGGCAGCGTGTGCTAATTTTGAAATACAGTGGGCCCGATTGCGTTTCTTCGTGAACTAAAATCAAAATTAGTTCAAGCCAGCAAGACAGGACAATAGGTTAGAGCGGAATATGAATAATGATTGTCACTTTTCCAGCATAAAACTACCATTCGAACCTTTGAGTACTGACGTGGTTTAGCTAGGTCATAGATCTGACCTAGCTAGTAAACTAAACTATGACGCATACGCGCACGGGCCGGCTGTCAAACGGTAAACGGTGCTGAAACAGTGCTTAACCTAAAATATGGATCCATCTCTGGAACAAACGTACGTTTTTATTTTATTTCATTTTTTATTTTATTCTGGAACCAAACAGAACTACATACAATGCAATAAAAAGGTATTTAAAAGTGACAAAAATCCATTAATGTGATTCCGAATATAAAGTATACAAAATGAACGCAATATAATTTTATATTATTTCCGCTTGAGAATGAGGGGAATCAGGATGGGAAGTGAGGTTAAAGGAAGAGACAAAATAGATAAAAAAGATTATGTATGTATATAAATATATTTATATTTAATTTTAGGTATGATATATAGGTATTATAATGAATATACCTGAGATAAATCATGTCCATGAACTAAATTAAATGAAATATATTATGTATAAATGTTTTGTGATAATCTAGATACTCTAGTTTTTTTTTATTGAAAAAGAGGTTTTAGATGAGTGTAATATGTCCACACTTAAAAAGTCTGTATTATATCTATGACACGCTCTGTATAGAAATGCATTTTGAGATGCGTTGGTTTTCACCACATGGAGATGAAATAGTCGATGCGATCGAACAGGGCGAGGAGGAACATAAAATTCAATGCGCTCCAAAATCGCATTCGCATCAATTTGATAGTAAATGTTTTTCCTAAAAGCTTTTGTCTCAAGACAATTAATCATACTTGTGATTTTTACCCACTCAAATTTGAAAGATACAAAAGTTTTCATTCTCTCTAAAGCCGCCGAAAAGTTTGTGAAGATGCCAAGGACGTTTCGGGTAAAAGTTACAAAATCGCTCAAAATCAAATCCAACGCAGAGATCATAGAAAAGAAATATCAAACTCATTCATAAAAATTGATGTTTCGCTCGTTCGGTTCGTTTCGCATTAGAGGAGCATAAGGACGTCATTTCATTACAAAAAAGAAGTTATAAAATTGGCCTTCAGTTATAGTTCTTTAAATCCGTGCAAAAGCGAAGCCGAGAGAAAACACTAAAGTTTAAAATCAACCTGCTGATATTTTCTTAAAAATATTAGTAGTTTTATTTGTATGTAGAAATTATTTACCTGTGATTGCTTTGGCAACGGCTTGATGAGTGAGTTCACTATACCTCATATCACATTCTTCAATCCGACGTTTGAGTTCAGCTGAAATGTTAACAAAATATTTAGTCAAAGAATTCTCGTTATCCCCTCAGGCCCCGATTGGCCGATATCGGCCATAACACGATTCAGCGTGACGGCCCCGTTTTAATTTTATTTTAATTTAATTTGTTTTATTTTATTATGTTTTATTATGTTAAATTAGAAAGAAAAAAAAATAAAATCCAAAGCTTCTACTCTACTAGAACTCTACAACAGCGCGACTGACTCCAACACAAGCAACCCTCTTGATATTGCGGATATTTTTGCTAAGCAGTTTAATAATGCCTACGTTTACCACCTCTAACTAACCTGACCAGGGTTAACAATTGTTTTGATGATGTTCATATTAGTACAGATTAACCCTTGGAGTAAATGGGTATTTTCATGGATGCATCTGTCTCTTTTGCAGGATTTTCGGCGACATCGACCTTAAAGTACTATAACTACGAAACTTCTACACCAATCATAAAAAGAACAACTGCACAATGATTGCATTGAAATTTCGAATATAGAATATTGAAATATCATTTTGTAAAACAATTAGATAATTATGAATAAATATGAGAACGTCACAGAAGTGAAAAAAACGCGGAACCAGATCTGGTCGTATCATACTCAACGGATAATTGTTTCAGAACCAGATTTGATCGTATCATACTCAAGGGGTTAAATACGATTTTTAGACGTTAGTGTGCGATATTTCACTACTGTGTAAGTTCCGATGACAAAGTTATAACTCGTAGATGGTCAGATTATTGAGTCAAATGCCCCACCAGTCACATTGGAATGCTCCATTTGTAATTTTGACGAGATTATTATTATGTTTCTATTAATTGAATTGATAGAATTCGGAAATAATTACATGTGAACGAGACAGAGCAGTACAACAGAGCGGAATGTGAAATGAACGGTTGTCACTTTTTCGCATTAAAACTACCCGTTGAAGATAAAGCAGCTAAATTTAACACTGCACGAAATGAGTTCAAACTTATTCGGGCGTCTATCAGTTCGACAGGTAGTTTTGTTGCATATTTCGTTTTAACGTATTGCTCTGTCCCGCTCGGTTGAACTAAGTTCCTATTTCAGGTAACGAAGAAACGCAATCGGGCCCAATATAGTTCATGCAAACGAGACAGGGTAATACGTTGCGGCACGTGAAATGAGCGGTTGTCACTTGTTCTATTAGAACTACCCAGTGTAAATAAAATGGCTCCCAAGATGCACCAAATGTGTTCAAACTTACTCAAATAGCTATAAGTTTAAAACGTAGTTTTGATAGCGGAAGATCGACGATCGTTCATTTCATATTTTGCTCCAACGCATTGAGTTTGCATGAACTAATTTCCAATATTAGTTCAATAAGAAACTCAATCGGGCACAGCATTTTATTGATATATTTTTAAAAATGCTTTTAATTTTCAATGCATTTGACTATTTGTAATTTTCATTGGATTAGTGCAATTTCTAGATAATTGCATTTAGAGATTATAATTTTTAAAGGAATTTTATTATTGTTTTATAGGTTGCACATGTTTCATCCCAAATAATTATGTATTTTTGAATATTTGTAACTCTATCTTACAGGCGGCCGGCTTTTATAACATCACATGCAGCACTCAGGCTTCCTAACTTCGGTGATCTGCTAAAACTAGTGTTTCAACTCGGCTACGGATGTTACACATTTATTGACTATTAAATGTTATTTCTTTTTAAATGACTGCCCAACAAAAAAGGATGAAATATGTTAACCCTTGGAGTAAATGGGTATTTTCATGGAATCATCTGTCACTTTTGCAGGATTTTCGGCGACATCGACGGCGCTCGACTTCAAGGACTATAACTACGAAACTACTACACCAATCATAAAAAGAACAACTGAACAATGATGGCATTGAAATTTCGAATATAGAATATTGAAATATCATTTTGTAAAACAATTGGATAATTATGAATAAATGTGAGAACTTCAAAGAAGTGAAAAAAACTCGCCATTTCTGCCGTATAATTGTGTTACGAGAAAATACGGAAGTCTATTTAGAAATTGTAAATACTTACGTCATCTGTATTATATTCTTTATCAAAACTATTATTTCGTTTTACTTATTAGCATACAAAAATATTTAGATATTAGCTCATGAAAACCACGAAAATTTTTGATGAATCATCGAGTATTTTTTTTTATGTATGTTTTATTTATGAATGATTAGAGGCTCTTTTTATTTGAAATTGTGTTGAAATCAGTCGACTACTATATCATACTATGCTATAAATAGAACAAAAACCTCCAGTTTGTTTTATAGATATAGAAAACTAAATATGTTTCAAATCTGTCCTCAAAAAAGCAGTACTATTTTTGAACCGTCATAATTCCGAAGTCTTTAATAGTTTTTGAAATTTATTGAAATATTGGCGCTTGTTATATGTCCAATAAGTAATTATTATACTCTAAACAGTCACGTTTCATAGTAAAAATAATAATAAATAATACTGGAAGTTTGCAATAATTCCCATACAAAAAGCTGAAAGCCACTAGTGATGGGCGAACACATTTGATAATATCGATAAAATTTGCAGTGGTTGTAATAACATAATATGTTACGCAATCTTTGCAGAATATAAATTCTTTCATTATTTTACGTATAAACTTTATAAAAAAAAAAAAATTTGTTACAAAAATACAAAAAAAAAATATTTACCAAAAAATCATACGAAGAAATAAAACACGATTTTCCCACAAATCAAACATATTTTTTATGACTTACAACTGATTCGAAAATCGCCACTCTGAGAAGAATCAGTAAGCAAATCAAGAGGAAACCTATTTTTAATGTTAGGTATACAAAACATTTACATAATATACCTACCAAAGATAATACAGTACAATTTTAGCCAACAGACTTTTTACAACCACTATCATTTTTTCATCGTTAGGTATAAAAATATATATGTGTGAAACTAAAATAAGATAATGATAGATTCATTAATTCATTCATTCATAATCGGTCTTAGATTCATTCATTCATTCATTCATAATCGGTCTTAGATTCAGCTGCTTTATCTTCGGTAGTTAGTTTTAGTGCGGAAAAGTGACAACCGTTCATTTTACATTCGACGCGCAGAAAGTTGTCCGTGTGAAATGTATCACATGTATCACTGAAACAAATGTATCACAAAATATATGTGTGAAACTAAAATAAGATAATCATTGAACATAATAATTTAGACAATTACCACATTAGTTCTACTTCGCTAACAAATTTTGTAAGTTGTACATATAAAGTAGATCGAAGCTAACATAGCTCGTAAGTTGTACATATAATCTAGATCGTAAGAACATAGTAAAATCAAACTAACACGCGAATAACCTGCGGGACTACAATAGTTCTGCGGGACTACAATAGTACAGGACTTTAGTTTACGAAGAAACGCAATCAATCGAGCCATTATAAAGATAATACATTGCATTTTAGAAAATAAAAGGTAGAGGTGGAGGTACTCGATGGGACGGTCCTGGCTGTGGCGAGCGAGATGTCGACCGCGGAGATGACGTCTAAAAGATACAAGAATTCCGTGAATCTCCAAAATCAATTTGCCAAACTATATTTATTATATATACAAACCGTTCTAAGCTGCGACGACAACAGACGGGACAGTCCAGGCGACCATGGCGGAGACGTCTAGAAGATACAAGAAGTCCGTTAGTTGTATGTAATAAAATCTTCAAATCAATTTCTTAATAATACTTTGATACCTCTCTAACGACAGCAGCGAGTAAGGGATCGGGCGGCGGCGGTGAGTGGTGGAGATCTGGGTGGGCATCCGACAGGTTGCTGAAATTTAGAAAAAAAACACAAAAGAGCAGAATATGAAATGAACGATCGACGATTCTGTCGAACTTATAGCCGTCGGAATAAGGTTGAACGCATTTCAAGCAGTCTTAGATTCAGCTGCTTTATCTTCGGTAGTTAGTTTTAGTGCGGAAAAGTGACAACCGTTCATTTTACATTCGACGCGCAGAAAGTCGTCCGTGTGAAATGTATCACAAAATGTATCACATGTATCACTGAAACAAATGTATCACAAAATATATGTGTGAAACTAAAATAAGATAATCATTGAACATAATAATTTAGACAATTACCACATTAGTTCTACTTCGCTAACAAATTTTGTAAGTTGTACATATAAAGTAGATCGAAGCTAACATAGCTCGTAAGTTGTACATATAATCTAGATCGTAAGAACATAGTAAAATCAAACTAACACGCGAATAACCTGCGGGACTACAATAGTTCTGCGGGACTACAATAGTACAGGACTTTAGTTTACGAAGAAACGCAATCAATCGAGCCATTATAAAGATAATACATTGCATTTTAGAAAATAAAAGGTAGAGGTGGAGGTACTCGATGGGACGGTCCTGGCTGTGGCGAGCGAGATCTCGACCGCGGAGATGACGTCTAAAAGATACAAGAATTCCGTGAATCTCCAAAATCAATTTGCCAAACTATATTTATTATATATACAAACCGCTCTAAGCTGCGACGACAACAGACGGGACAGTCCAGGCGACCATGGCGGAGACGTCTAGAAGATACAAGAAGTCCGTTAGTTGTATGTAATAAAATCTTCAAATCAATTTCTTTATAATACTTTGATACCTCTCTAACGACAGCAGCGAGTAAGGGATCGGGCGGCGGCGGTGAGTGGTGGAGATCTGGGTGGGCATCCGACAGGTTGCTGAAATTTAGAAAAAAAACACAAAAAATTAATAATAAATCTATGATAATAAAATCATACAGAAGTCTGAAGAGTAGTTGACAACGGAAAAGCCCTCGTTTCAGTCAAGACATCTTGCGACATTTCCCCTAGGAATCAACCTTCTGGCGCTCCTGGACGACCTGCGCTCCGTGCGGCGTAAGCTAATCGATTGTGCACTCTGACTAACATCTTGCGGTGTCATCTACAACGGGCGAGCCCGTCACCACAAGACGTTTTAACGATTAGGCGTTCTGTCGCCCTGCAGTGAGCGTAGAAGACTTTGGACATTTACAAAATCCAACGTCTAGCTACGCCACAACCCGTTAGAAGCCAACGCCTTACCGCGAGTAGCCAGGTATGTTACCTGGCGGGCGGCACTCGCGCCCTAACTACCAATTGTGACCAGATTTCTCCGGTCTCTCGATTGGTTCCGAGTTCGAGGTCGCTTGCGCGGTCCTCTCCCTTATGAAGCGGTGAAACGGAGTACACCGAATCTATAGCGGACCAAGGCGTCCTTTGCCCGGCTCTGAACCGGGATCGGATGGCCAATGGTCAATTCAAGAGCAGTCGCCATAAGGTACCCAACCACCCCCGCTCTATAGGAAATAATACAGTTTCCAGACTCCCCCGCTTGTTAGTCGGAGAGCACAATCGATTGGCTTGCGCCGCTCGGTGCGCAGACCGTCCAGGAGCGCCAGAGGTTTGATTCCCGGGGGAGACTGGTTGACCCAGTGTCCTACCCAGGTTCGCACCCCATGCGAGGAGGCCATCGGATGGGTGTTGACTAGTGATGGGTGTGATCACGAATAGCAATAACAATAACCTGTGATATTTGCAATCACGAAGAACGCGTTACGAGAATTCGAAAGAACATGCTATTTGAATCACGGCTACGAACAGCACCGCGTTGCCATCACTCGCCGCGCGCCGCTACGACGCGACCGATCGCTGATCACATCGATTGGCCGTTCTCACTGATCGCCGTTGAACGACCGCGCGGCGCGCCACTGAACGATGATCGGTGAGCGCCTAATTGAACCGTTCACTTGGTTTCGTTCATTCGAATTCAATCACTAGTGATCGGCGATCTGTGGATCAGTGATATGATCAGTGGATCAGTGATCCGCCGTTCGTTCTGACGAACGCCCACGCCGGCTTGACGATAACTGATGAGTGGCGCGTTCATTTCGTACGTAACGTGAATTTGGACACTGTTATCGCATGAATTTAGACACTGTTATGGCATGAATTTGGACACTCTTATCGCTCGCGTCGTAATCGTTCATGTAAATGAGTTTGCTCATGATTTGTTAGCAATAAAATAACTTTTGGCGACAAGTGGCTTACATTATTTCAGAAAGACGAACTCGGCTTAGCACCAAAAGAGCGAGGGAGTTAATCTTTCTGAACGCTAATTCTTCTAATAATAATTACCAATAAAGCAAATATAATGCGCGTTTCTGTTATCAGTTATCACATTGACGAAACTTCGTTACTTAACGTTTCACAGTACATTTCAGTACAATCACGAAAATCACGAGTAGCAGTTATTATCACGCGTGATAAAATACCAGTAACGTGATCGTTGCGTGATTGAAAATTGAGAATCACGCCCATCACTAGTGTTGACCCGTGAGTGTGACCGACCCTGAAGACATGGGTCATCGTGGCCACCTCATCATGGGCCCGTTAGCCCCCGGCCGTTTAATCGGCCGTTATGTTAAGTTGTTTATGATAAAATTGTAATTCACTTCTAGTTATACTTACATCTGCCTTTGGTGCCTGATGGACTCAACCAGTACATCTCATAAAGCGGCGACATATAGCCAAAGCCAATGTACTGGTCCCAAGTCGTCTCCGCTCCGTCATCCGCTCCTTCATCGGTCTCCATCCCGCGTTCTTCCGCCGGGCCCATGCTGCTCCCATCGCTGCTCTCATCCGAAGAAGACTGCTCCACCACCAGGTCTAGGATTCTGTCCCGTCGCGATGATGCCATCTAATTGATGAAAGGATAACGAAATTTTTTGTAAAATAACAAAATTGAATTCGAAAACTTTCTAACTGTTTTTTTTCACTAAATATGCAGTTATGTCAAAAAAGTTATATATACTTTTCTACTTTATTTTATATATTCTATAATTCCCGATATAAAGAAATCCAACTTTTATGAAATTACGAAATTTTATCGAAAAAAATTGAGGTTATGTTTTTATCGTATAAAATATCGATTTTTTTTTCAATTCTCTATTAGCCTCCCGCAAAAAAATGATGAAAAACACGAATTTTAGTATTTTTAGCGCGAATCTTTGAATACTAAAACATAAGCGTTTTGAGAAATCAACCATTATCAAAAAAAACATTAGTTATTGCATAAGTTATATAACGGGAAAACATAATCACATATATTTCAGAGCTATATATCCATAAATTTCTGAGACATCACGAGAAATTATGCAAGAATCGCAAGAAAACATTTTTGCGATTATCAATGGCGGACATTGGCATTTGCGACGCGGACATTCAAAGACCCGAAATACTTTATATACACGATAAATGGTACATCTAATCAGTTTAGGGGGACTATATGATGTTGTAGAAATGGTTTTACTTACGATTCGTTCAAAAACACACCGAAATCTACACGAAAACCGTTTCTGAAATGCCGACATACGTAATGGCGGACTTGACGTTTCAAGAAATGGGTGCGTTCGACTTCGCGCGTTCCGTAATAATACTTCACATGGACTGCGCTGTTACTGCGGCGCATGATAACAGAGAGAATTTAATACTGTACCTGATCTGCCATACGCATGAAAGAGACAAAATGCTTTCGATGGTAAACAAAGCGTTCGAAAGCGCGCGCGCCGAGTGGAACCAAATTCGGTCGTATCAGATTCAACGGATAAAAGTGTCAGAACCAAATTTGGTCGTATCATACTCAAAGGGTTAAGGGTTCATCTATGTATGTTTTCGTTTCTTTATTCCACCATAACTTCTAAACACTTGAACCGATTTAGAAGTGTAGTATTGTTAGAATCGTTGTCATCCCAAGTGTCATACAGTACCTTAACAGTCCAAATATTAAGTAAGTAGTTGTCTATAGGTCCAAATGTCAATAAATTAACATAAATATATCGTGTTTAGTGTCAAATGAAAGGTCTGATTGAGTACATTCCGAAAATATACACCTATTTATACGGATAAATACATAAACCACAAAAACGGATAAATAAATAAACCTCCGCCACAACAAAGTCCTTGCTGTTATTCGCGAGGTACTTAGCCTCTCAGTGGCTCGTGCCAACAAGGGTTCCACAGTATCCTCCAAACCCCCAATACAGTTTGTGCGGGTTGGCTCTAAAGGCAAAAAACATCTCACTGCAAAACCTTTCTCAATAATCGAGAAAGCTTCAGATTGGATTATGGAGGTCGATTCGGTCTCTAAGCAGTATAAATTCCCTGAAAGTCTCGGATGCACAACCCTGCGTCCAGATATAACTCTTTACTCTCTATCTCGGAAGATGGTTCTTATCGTAGAGTTAACTGTTCCATGGGAATAAAATATCCCTAAAGACCACGAGTACAAATTAAATAAATACCATGATCTCGCAAATGCCGTCACCCGGAACGGCTTCACTGTTCACCTTCATGCAGTGAAAGTAGGCGCTCGTGACCTGCCAGCTAAATCTTTGTTTCACCTTTTTAAAGATCTTGGTCTCCCCAGGAAAATAATCAACTTTCTAGAAAAATTATCTAAAACCGCGATTTCTGCATCTCAAATTCTATGGCTTTGAAGGGGGAGTGAATGGGTGGTAAGGTGTACGCTCACATGTGGCAAGACAGCTGTCCTAAACCTACCACCGCTGGTCGTCAGTCCGGAATCCACCGCTCACCTCCCAGAAGTGTATTAATTATATATGATGGGCCCGATTTTTGGTCGGTGAATTCCATGACAGCTCCGTTTGTATTTTATTTATACTATCTCTCAGAAAGTTTAATAGTTTAGATCACTTTCTAAAGATACTAAGAGGGTGCTGCACGAAATTTCTCAAATTAGGGTCTAGCGTTTTAGTTATTCCGCTAAAACTACGCTAATAAAAGCAGTGACAAAAAACACTCGTTTTTATCAATAAGTCATTTATAAGGTGAGCTAATAAATTTGGCAATAGTCTGCGTAGTTTTTTCAAAAATGGGCGCAGGGTTTTAGTCCTCACTGGGAAAATAATAACTAATTTGAATTACAAATTATTATAAAAGAAAGTTAAATGACATATCTTCACTATAAAATATTTAAATTTCAATTATTGTAATAGGATTTTATACAATAAATCCCAGAAAATCAGGTATCAGATTCTCCATACATTTTTTGTATGGGCTAGCAGCGTTAATAAATACACAGGCGCGCTATGAAATAGATTCACTTCCCTGCTGCTATTGGAAGTGAGAGCACGTCTTTTTCGGTTAGCTCTTATCAGTTCCCGCTCACGTAATATTTTATTCTTCTACACCGCAGTCCGCGTCGTCACGCATCGTCACGGAAAACCAAACAGCAATAAGTATTTTATTTTTGATATTTGTTTTTTTTAATGGATGTGTATGGCATCTTTGTTCTTATTATAATACTCTACATGTATTTTAGTTAATGGGGAAGCGCAAGAAAACATATTTCGTTTTTTGAGAAACGCCATAGAATCAGCGTGAAATTTCAGTCTAAAGACATGAGAAAACGATGTTGTTTTCAGTCCGAGATATAAGAAAATGAGATAGTTTTTAACGCCAAGATTCGATCGGCGCTCATTATATAAAAAATAGATCGACTCCTATATACTTAAAACAATTGAAAATATTTTCTGATGGGACCACTATTCGAAACTTGTAATCTCGAATAGTTTAGTTAATTCGCGTGAAAAACCTGAAATTCAATAAAAAAATACTGAAAGACGCATAAAACATGTACAGGTAGAATATTGATTTTGAAAAGCAGTTTCGGCATCAGGAGTGAGCAACGAAGGACATTTCGGCATGCAGATGTAACATTTTCGTAAGTTGAAAATAAGTGGTTGGCTGTAAGATATTTAGCTTACAAAGAGCATTGATAGGATATGAACTAATTTAAGGTTGCGACATGTCATTTAAACCAGAAAAAGCACGGGAATTTTAAAATCAAATAGTCTTTGAAAATATTCAAAACTATAGAATACTTACAAATATTTTGAAACCATAGAAAAATAAAATAATTTGAAAATCATTTTAAAATCAAATAGTCTTTGAAAATATTCAAAACTATAAAATACTTAGAAATATTTTGAAACCATAGAAAATTAAAATAATTTGAAAATCATTTTAAAATCTAATAGTTTTTGAAAATATTCAAAACTATAGAATACTTTGAAATATTTTGAAACCATAGAAAAACAAAATAATTTGAAAATAATTTTAAAATCAAATAGTCTTTGAAAATATTCAAAACTACAGAATACTTAGAAATATTTCAAAACCATAGAAAAAAAAAACCTTTGAAAAACATTTTAAAATCAAATAGGCTTTGAAAATGTTCAATATCATAGATATTCAATAGTATAGAGAGAGTTTTAAAAAAATTGAAACTTGAGATTTTTTATTTTTATTTTATTTTAACTTCATCTCATACATTGTTCACCTTGATCGATCAGTAGAAAATTTACATCTCATCATTGCGTCACATCACAAAAATATCAATTTTCAATCACATTAATTTTCAATCGTTACGTTACATTATTTAAAATATTAAATTTAAAATTATCGCAGAGTTCGGAAGACCACCACGGGGCCGCGAAACCACCGCGGGGTTTCTTCCGCGCTACCACGGCATCACACGACACACAAGTCCTCTGCGGTACTACTAGAAGGCGATGGAAAGGCCTCAAGATTCTCGCAGAGGACTTCACCAAACCGGTCCTAGTTAATGTCGCCGGTTCGGTATCGCCACTCGGATTGTGGCGTGGGGGGAACGCGACGGCCGATGCCAAATGTCACCAGTCTGCGGTCCGAAGAAGAAAGGTGCTCGTGAACTTTCCAATTGTTCATCCAAAGGGCGAATCCCGGGGAGCACAGAGTGAAATCCACAAAACTCCTCTTCGAGACTGTTTAAAAGTGGCATTCATTAATTTATTTCTTTATTAATTTTAATTACAAATTTGAAGTTGTTCAAAAATATATAATCACATTAAGCCGCGAAATCTATCTGTACCTTCTTTCCGTCGGAAGTAGTTTATTTATAAAGGTAACTGCTTTTTGAAATAATTAAAGTTTTGGTGTAGCTATTTATACCTATAATAATTACTGTTTTTTTATCCTTCTCGACATACATTTTATCCTCGTACTGATGAGAATAACAATGTTATAATTGTTTTAAGCATTATCCATTTTTATTTCTTTACTCAGAATCATAAAGTATCTGCTATCCTGATAGTGAAAGCGGTTCGTCTCATATTTTGAAAGAATACTGTAAATTGTGATAAAAGCAAATCCTTTTGCACTTGTGTGTTCATTAGACCAAAATAGTTGATTTGACCTGCCGCTCCGACAATTTGGCCCAGCGGACTCGAAATGGCAGCAATTTTCCAAGATGGCCGCTAATAAACCAAAATGATTACTCTCGTGCAGATTTTAAAGACCCATGGGTCTTTTTCGGTTATTTTGGCGTCGTACATTTCAAATATGATGCTGAAAATATAAACATAAATAAATATAAATAAATAATTCCTTACAAACAAGGTAGAATGTGTACAATCATTTATATATAGTGTAGTATAGTGTAGAATAAAACGGCCACGGTACATTTATTTTGACCAGTTCTGATGATGACACCGAGTACAAAAGTTTAAGTTTTCTGGCCAAAAGTACAAATATGTTCAAATCGGTTCAAAATACGTTCAAAGGTTGTTCAAAACACATGTAGTCTCTTTGAGGCTATTTGAGCCAGCGACTACAAATTCGAAGTCAAAGACCTATTCACATATTCTATATATAGTTCAAATTTTTCACGTTTTCTGGGTAGCAAATTTCAGAAATTACTTACAGCATACACAAAATTATTCTTTCGTTTGACTTTTTTGACAGTTTTGACTTTAGATTCGTCATTTCCAGTGTGCAAATACTCGAAAAAGACGCGTATAACATAACGGTAACGTGAAAGTAAATACTCGTTAAAAATATTTATAATCCTGTTCAAAATTAACTAAAGTTATTTTTATTGCCATATTTGAATTATACGACCCCGAAATAGCCGAAAAGGCCCATGGGTCATTAAAATCAGCATGAGAAAAATCATTTTGGTTTATTAGCGACCATCTTGAAAAACGGCCGCTATTTTGAGTCCGCTGGGCCAAATATGTCGGAACGGCGGGTCAAATCGACTATTTTGGTCTAATAAATACGTGTGCAAAAGGATTTGCTTTTATCACAATTTGCAGTTTTTGTTATTTGCAATTTGCTATGAGCAATAAAATGATAAAATGCGGGCTACGTCGCTTTGGCGGGCGACCGTGTGTTCAGCGTTATCAATGTATGCGATTTACTCATACATACGTTCGTGGCCGCTGCCGGCAAGCGTAAATTACCTACATTTGTGTAACGGCATAGGCTCAGGACCCTCTTAAATAATTTTATGTGCCCAGTGTTATTGATTCCTAAACATGTCAAATAATATAATGAAAAATTCTATTCAATTGAAGTTGATAACAATAACTAACCATATAATAATATAACAGTCAAATATGGCTCGACTCGGTGGCATAGTGGTCAGGTCGCTTGATCCTACATTGTAAGGTCCCGGGTTACAAATTAACGGAATTCCATTTTCCACACATACACACATGTTATTTGCACACATACATATAAACACGTCATAGTAGGTGGTTGGTTGTAAGAGATTATCATATGACAATAAACCCACCCATTGTGAAATTTCACAATTAAGAGTAGAAACAAACAAACAAATATACTGATTGAAGAGTTTTAGAACAGGAGACTTTAGATAGTCACGATTGCATTTTAGAAAACATACCCATATTCTGATCGTGGTCCGCTTTCCACAAAGCAACTTCCTTCAACTGCCTGGCCTGAGCAGCCGCCAACTTTTTGTATGCTCGCAACTGAAATGTATAATAAAATATTTACTCTTATCATATTTTATCTCTTTCTCTTATCAGGTTTTTATGGTAACATAATATAACACATAAAGCATATCAGCACTTGTAGAACTCCAGAGCAGTGGTTTCACGTTATGTCAAATTTTGCCATTTAGTTGTATAACTGGACGTCAGAAATGCTGGTTTTACTTTCCTGGGAAGGAAAGAATTGTGAATGCACTTCTGTGTATTCCTCCACAATAGCGTCCGAACGCTTTATCCGATTGAGCTGAAATTTGGCATGCAGGCATCATTTGGTCATGTCAAGAGTTGTAAAGATTGTAGTTGAAATCGGTGAATGCACAGCTGTAGACAGCTGTGCTCAATTGTTTGTAGTTTAGCTATTATTTGTATATATATTTGATTTACACAGTTTTAGGGCATGAAATGCTATTTTATAATATTGATGTTTTTTTTTTTATACGCTTCAGGCTGTTTAGCTTTTAGGTTGATTTTTGGAACAATATCATTTCCAAATTGTTGTTGGCATTTATTTAGTGGATGATTATAAAAATTTTGTTTATAATTTCCTTTTGTTTTTTATTTGTTGTGTTAAGTTTTCTAAAAAATGTGATTATTGTTGTGTCTTTTAATTTGACATTATTGACATTACTTTTTCCTTTTTTTTACTAAGTTATTCCATTTGACTTTAACCCCTCGAGGCCCGCGGTTTTATTTTAATGTGTGCCTTACGGCCCGTAAGAAATTCGCGAGTCTCAAAAAAAAGATGGCGTTTCAGAAAAAAAAACGATTACTCCGAAACTGTCACACCGATCGTCTAAAAAAGACCTGTTTTATGTTCCTATTCGGCCTCGCCTGGCCATTTCGGGCCGTCTGGGGTTCGACGGTAAATATCAATTCTGGACGTTTCGGGCCGTCTGGTACTCGAGGGGTTAATGACGTTTATCTAATATCCTAATATTACTGATTATACGCATAATCAATGCTATGTATTTTTTGACGATTTCAACAGATTATGTATCTACCTATTTGATTGTTGTCCACCAGGGGGCGCGCCATTTATACTTTAACCCTTCAGGCCTCGGCCCCTTAGCCGATTGAGAAGTTGCTGTCCCAAAAATTTTTAGTAAAAATTAGTAAAAAAATTGAATTACGACACTGTCTCACCAAAACTTTAATTACTGCCAAACCACTGTACCCATAATTAAAATGAAATATATTAACATAATAAAAGATAATAAATTAAAACAAATTAAATTAAAATAAAATTAAAAAGCGACACAAAATGAAATAAATTTCGACATACATTTTAACGATATAATAACGTCGAGCCACCCGAGGCTAGCCGAGAAACGAACAACATTGGAAAATAGCCATTGTAGTACAAAAATACTAGATCTGTTCTCGGGGGGGGGGGGGGGGGGGGGGTTGGCGCGCGCGGAGGGTTGTCTGCTTGTCGGGAAAGTCTTGGGGAGACGAACCGATTTTTAAAAAATGCCATCCAGCATACACTTCCAGACCCCAGTAACCTCACTCGTTGGTGCTATTCAGAGGATAGTTCATGTCGTCTTTGTAGCAATACCCCTTGCACAGTTGGACATATTCTAGATGGCTGTAAGGCGGCCTTAGATCAAGAACGGTACACTTACCGCCATGACAAAATCTTTGCTGTTATTCGCGAGGTAATTAGCCTCTTAGTAGCTCGTGCCAACAAGGGTCTGACTGTACCCTTCAAACCACCAATACAGTCCGTGCTCTAAAGGTAAAACAATCCACTAAAAAACTTTTCCCAAGAAAGTTTCAGATTGGATTCTGGAGGTCGATTCGGTCTCTAAGCATTATCGATTGCCTGAAAGTCTAGGATGCACTGTCCTCCGTCCAGATATAACTGTTAACCCGTGGAAATAAAATATCCCAAAAGACCACGAGTACAAATTAAATAAATACCACGGTCTCGCAGCCGAAACGGCTTCAATGTTCACCTTCAGACGGTGGAAGTTGGCGCTCGTGCCCTGCCAGCTAAATTTCTATTTCATCTCTTTAAAGATCTGTCCAGGAAAATAATCAATTCTTTCCTAGAAAAAATATGTAAAAGCGCAATTTCTGCATCTCAAATTCTATGGCTTTGAAGGGGGATTGAATGGGTGGTAAGGAATAGTCACATATGGCAAGACAGCTGTCCTAAACTTATCACAGCCAGTCGTTAGTCCGGATTCCACCGCTCACCCCCAGAAGTCTAATAATAGCAGTATGATGTGCTTGACTTCGGTCGGTAAATTCCATGGCCGCTCCATTTTTATTTATTACTAGCTGAGCCGTGCCCACTTCGTTGGGCGGTAAAACTTTTTACCTGTGATGAAATTATGAGTGTGGTTCGGTTAGTACTGAGTGCTATGATTTATTTCCTGACTGCCAAAAGAAGGGTTATATTTTTACTGCACATGTATGTATGTATTTGCATGCCAATTTGACTATATTACTGTTATTTGTGAGTGTCTTCTTGTGAGTGTCTTATTTGTGAGCGTATTATCTCTTTAACTATTTATGCAGTAAAAGGGAATTTATATGCAGTAAACGGGAAAAGTCTTTTGTTTTAAACACTTGAGACGATAAATTTACTTATTTAGATAAGAATTCATAATTGTTGATATATGACCAATAAACATGACCTAACGATTTAAATTATTTGTTTAATATAAAATACTACTTTTTGTGACTTAAATATAAAAGGTAGACATATGCTGTCGCTGACTTTTTTGTAGGCATTATCAAGCTCTACAACTTTTCTCTACAACTTAATCACATATCTCTCATCGTTAAGGCAGCGTTAGTTAGAAACCTTTTCGTTCGACCGCTTATTCTCCGACTTACTTTGCAAATCCGACTACCACGAAAAAGTCTTTTTATTTTTCGGTTAATATATAGCCTATGACACTCGCAAATAACGTGGCTATTGGTAAAAGAATTTTCAAAATCGGTTCAGTAGATCCAGAGATCCTACAACGTCACAAACTTTACCTCTTTATAATATTAGTATAGATTATAATCTCCATCTGATAAGGCTTTCCAACATCTGTCAATATGAACGAACAAAATTTTATGAACACCAAGCAATATAGTACACCTTGATCCATGTGGCAAAACCGCAACAGTGTATGTAATGGGCTGCGAATGAATTGCGCAATTGCGCAAATACGAGGCAAGTCTGGTAGGTTTTTTTAAATTTTATATATTGTGTGGTGCTTTTCTAAGGTCTTTATGAGCCTTGTAACACTGCGACCATTGCTGATCTATTGTGTTCGCCACCTACTACATCTTGTAGGTTATATTTCAAGGTATTATGCTTTGTTCTGCGACGGTTACGCCAAGCGACCAGTGTGTGTGATCTCTCAGACTTTGAAAGAGGGCAAATCGTCGGCGCCTTGCTAGCGGGGGCGTCGGTGACGAAGGTAGCTGAACTGTTTAACGTTTGATGAGAGACACTATCCACGGTAATAATAGCATACACAAAATATGGGAAACCATCATCAGCGAAGAGGAATAGTCGGCGAAACCCAAAGTCACCCGATAGAGATCGATGAACATTAAAAAGGATTGTTGCAGACAACATAAAACAACCGCGGCAACAGTGACAGCAGAGGTCAACACACCCAACAACAACACTATTTTACAGGCAGATGGTGTCCCAATAAAGTATTACTAAATAAATATTGTGTATATGGCAGGTGTTCATATTATTTTCTCCAACCCCTGTACAAGGCATACGCAAGGCCTATTCTTGTGTATGGCTATCAGCTCTAGAACCCCTACCTATGCAACGATGTAGATATCCTCATCGATATATAAGGGCCTAGATAGGCCTTTCGCATGCGAATATCACCACTTCAATACAAACACGGATCCGGTGTGAGCGATCCCGCGAAGAATATTGGCATGCTATTCTCTTGCATACTGTTTCATGTATTGCTCACTCTCTCTGTCACATATTTTTACACGCAACGGTTATGACCCAACTCATTTGTACCTGAGGGAATATCTAGGCCTTATATATCGATGGATGTCCTGAAAAAGGTGCAGCGAAGGACAACCAAAATGCCAGTCACCCTGAATAATAGGAATTATGAAAATCGCTTGGAATTATTTGGATTTACGATTCTCAAAGAAAGACGACAAAGAGGGGACCTGATTGAGACATATAAAATTCTCACAAATTATTATGACATATAATTATGACTGAATATATGACTTGTTTTGACCTTGAATATTTACAAATTCAAGGTCAAAACAAGTCTTTGAGGTTAAAGCAAAAAACTCAAGCTTGCAAAATTAAAATCTAATCCTATTAAGAACGATCTACAAAATAGAGTGATGGACATATGGAATAAACTACCATTTCAAGCGATTACTCTGTCTACATTGTTAATTAGTTAATAATTAGTCAACATAGTTAATATTGTTTATGACTGTCTACAAGATCTGGTCTGGATGTATCAGCAAAGCCGCCTATCAAGATAAATAATAATAATAATATTCAAGCTTATAAAAACGAAGAAGTTCTGTATTTGATATAAAAGTAAATAAATATGAAAGAATGTGTCATATTGTGCTGATTTTTACGATTATTTTTTTTTTCCTAGTTTTTTGTTTTCAGAGAAATTAAACCAAGTAATGCTGGATGGTTCATTTACCTTTCTAGCAAGTTTGTCGCATCGCACCGAGAGCTGTACGCTTGATCGCCTGTTGAGCCAGCATCTCTGTTTGATTGCGGAGAACTCTGCGCGTAGAGCGTTTTGTATATCGGTGGCCACCGCCGCGGAACCCAGCAATCCGGGCATACCCACTGTTGGCCCTGTCAAACAAAAGTAGAGCTAATTCCTTCGCAGACGTCACTGTAGTAATCATCATCAGGTAGCGAACGGTCTCGTGCAGCTTGGGCCATAAGACCCAATGTGTTTTCGGGTCGGCCTAATTCAGCTCCTATTTAGTAGCCTCCTCGTGTGAGGGATTATTCCGGGAAGGACTCTCGCATCTCAGGCCTCTCGGCTGGTGGATCGGTTCCCCTGGGGGATTGCCATCCGGCGCTACTAAACGGTTTGCGCACCGTGCGGCATCAGCCAATCGGTTAAGCACTATGGAAGACTATGGAAATATACTGTCTCTTAAGCAACTACAGTTGTCAACTACAACGGGCGAGCCTGTCACCTCAGGAAGTTTTAATGATTAGTTGTTCTATCTCCCTGGAGTGATCGCAGAAGACTTAGACAAAACAGTCCACCGTCAAGCTCCACCACTAACCCGTAAGAGGCCAACGCCTTAACCGCGAGACAGCCAGGAGTGTTACCCAGCGGGCTTACACTCACGCCCTTACTTCCAATTGCGACCAGATTACTCCAGTCTCTCGATTGGTTACGAGTTCGAGGTCGCTTGCGCGGTCCTCTCCCTTACGAAGCGGTGAAACAGTGTATACCGAATCTATCGCGGACCACGGCATCCTTTGCCCGGCTGTTCACCCAAGATCGGGTAGCCGATGGTCGTTTCAAGAGCAGTCGCCGTAAGGTCCGCAACCACCCCCGCTCTATAGGAAACAGTACTGCTTCCAGACTCCCCCGACTGTTAGTCAGAGTGCGCAATCGATTGGCTTACGCCGCACGGTGCTCAGACCGTCCAGGAGCGCCAGAAGGTTGATTATTAGAGGAAACTAACCCTAAGACCAGAGTCCTGCCCAGGCTCGCACTTCATGCGTGGAGGGCGTCGGATGGGTGTTGACCCGTGAGTGTGACCAATCCTGAACAGAATGGGTCTTCGTGGCCAACTCAGCAAGCAGCGGGGGTAAATGTTAATCTCTTAAGCAGCGGGGGTAAATGTTAATCTGTCATGCCACTCTTGAAACGACCTATGGGCCAACCGATCCCGAATGGCATTACGGGCAAAGGTCGCCCAGGTCCGCGATAAATACATATTGTGCAATACAACAGGTAGGATGGAGGTATCCTGAAGGTTAAGTCCAGGCGGAGATATCCTGCCAAAACGGTAGCAAGGGGGCGAGGTGGCCCACTTGGCTACCTACCTAGTGCCTCACCGTAAGGCGTTGGAGTCTGGCGAGTTCGTGGCTTTGCTGGACAGTAGATTTGTATTGTCCCAAAGTCTTCTGCGCTCACCCAGAGAGACAGAACGATCATTATTGTTAAAACTTCCTGGGGTGACGGGTTTGCCCATTGTAGTCAACATCTCCTAATGTAGTAATCATCAATGATAGCAGCCGGTAACGTGTATTTACTAAGGCTAATGCAGATATGGATACTATGCAGATATGGATACAACCTTGACCACATCGTGCAATGGACTAAGGATTGGCTTCTCACACTAAACGCAGAGAAATGCACCGTACTGCATATAGGTCCCAAGAATCCGCATCACAAATACACAATCGAGGGAACCCCTGTACACACAGTTACCACACAGAAAGATCTTGGAGTAATTGTGTCCCAGGACCTCAAATGGGAACCGCATATAGTAGAAGTTGTAAAAAGAGCAAACTCACTTCTTTACATGATTAGGAAAGCTTTCTCCGAAATAAACTCTGATTTGTTCCTCAAACTCTACAAAACGTACGTCCGCCCTCTCCTCGAATACTCTTACCAGGTGTGGAACCCCTACTTCATAAAAGACATTGAACTGCTGGAGAAAGTGCAAAGGCGGGCAACCAAGATGGTTCCATCCCTAAGGAACAAGCCTTATGAAAACCGCTTGGATGCACTGGGTCTTACTACACTTGAGCAAAGACAAAGAGGGGACCTCATCGAGACGTTTAAGATTCTGAATGGTCATTATGATGTAGCCAACCTTAATGCAATGGCGACCGGAACCCTTGATGCCCATTCCCCAGGCCCAAATAAAATCATGGCTACGCAGGAACACTGAAGAAACCCACCTTACAGAATGGAAAAAAAACGCAGGATGCAGGCAAACAAAGAACGCGGTTCCGGAAGCGTCCAAAAAACTTGCCCGCAACCTCACCAGATTAAAAAGGGACAAAATCCGTAAAGTCATAGGTACTATGACAGGCCACTGTCCCCTAAACAAACACCTGTTTACCATAGGTGTGACAGACAGCCCTCTATGCAGAGGATGCATGGAGGAAGAAGAAACGCCACAGCATGTGCTCATGGAATGCAGGAGCGTGGCAGAGCAACGGGCAAGAATACTACAATCTCCAGCATCTCTCCCGGAGGCCTGTAGCAACCCAAACAGGCTGCTAACCTTCTGGGACAGCCTGGGTTGGCTGGAGTAACATAAATGGAAACATGAGCCACGCACAACGGCCCAATCAAGAGGCCAAGTGCGGGAAAAAGCCCAGTCAAACTAACTACTAACTAACTAACCTTAATGCAATGTACACAATGAACACCAACGAGAAACTCCGTGGACATTCCTTAAAACTAAACCGAAACAGTTTTAGTTCCAACCCAAGAAAGTACTTTTTGACTAACCGAGTGGTGGACTCTTGGAACAAACTACCACAAGAAGTGATAAGTGCTATCTCAGTGAATGGTTTCAAAAATCTACTAGACAAACATTTAGTAAAAATGGCAATTAAAAAGTGTAAGGAATAAAATAAAATAAAGACAAACAGTACACTCAACACGTGAAGTACACGCACCAGCTGCAAAAGCTGCTAGTGTATATAAATAAATAATAATAATAATATAGAAAAATTGCTTGATGGCTTCTTACTTAGTCACAACCTTGGTAAAACAAAATATTAAACGTTCAGTATAGATAGGAGAGAGCGGCTATCTGCAAGAAACTCCATAACAATATCAACAATAACAATCAATGCTTACCAGCCCTGGTAAGGTTGGTACTCGCTGTCATAGCAGAAGTGACCTCGACTTCATGTAGTTTCCTGCGAAGCGCTGGAGAAATCTGAATCAAACAAACAAACGCTCATATTCCTGTTCACTTACATGATGCTTGATTAATTGAAGACTTAGTTTGAGGTTGATTATTATTATTATTATTTATTCTGGACAGGCAGCTTTGCTGATACGTCCAGATCAGATCTTGTATGACCAAACATTATTAACCCGGTCGCTCCGTAACATCCGCTGGGGGACCAAATGTCGGCCGCCTAACACTCCGTAACGTTCTATACGGGACCAAACGCTCGCCGCTGCGAAAAATGCAATTTACAATTCGACACGCCGTACTATATACTTTCTGAGGGCGCTACGATATGGCCAAAATATCTTTAATTCAAGATTTCCGTCTGGCAACATCGAAGGACGATTTAAAAAATGAGCATAGACGTCAAACGCTAGTGTCCGCCGGCAACCAACACGGCCGCTTACGTTTCCGCGAAATGGGTGATAAAAATGGTGTGTGTGCAGTGTTTGAGTGTTATTTACTGGAGAACAGTGAGTAATTTGCATTTTAAGTAGTTTCGGAATGAGGATTAGTCATTTGAGATAGTCCATTTGCTGTTTTTCACGAATTTTTAAACAAAAGACTTCGGCGACGACAAACCCCTCGCGAAAAAATGGCCGTGTTTATTTTGTAATGTTTGTGAAATATCCCGATATATCGCAAAATATGACGTAATGTCGCTTTAATTTACTAACAAAATAGGTATTGCTTCATTTACATCCTAAGTTATCACATAATTAGGCATATTTTGAACATTATATGTTGTTTTCTAATATGACTCGCGCAAAGAAACTTGTTTTGATAATTACTATGAGAGAATTAAGTGCGATTTTCCATAGTTTTTCGATGAAATGTGACTCTTTGGAGTATAGTAATTAGTTATTAGACATATAATAAGTATATAATGAGACAATATAATTGAAAAAATCTAACGAATTTTATATTATGATCATTCAAAGTTTATTATTAAGTTTTGGATGCAAACTCTCAAAACTTTAGATTTTTCTGTAATATTAGACAAAGCTCAAAGTTCTGGTGTGATTTCTAAGAAGTGTGATGTAGTAATAAAGTTATTTTGAAAAAATTTCATATAAAAAAATACCATAAGTAGTCACAAACTAAAAATTTAAAATTTTTTTTTTACGAGAATACATAAAATTTTTCTTGGCTGAATAAATAAATATTTTTGTATGCAAATAAGTCAAAAAAAAAAAAAAGGTTTTGGTAAAGCATTTAATAAAGAACATAACTGTATTTACAATTTTTGCATATTTTACGTATTTTGTGACAAAAAAATCGAAATGATTTTATAGGTGAGTTTTTTCAGTTCGCCAATTTTGTAATATTTATTCATTATTATCGTAATTGTTTTACGAGATAAAGTTATAATGTTTTATATTTCAAATTTCAATGCGGTCATTTTACAGTTATTCTTTTTATAATCGGTGTAGTGGTTTACAAGTTATGGTCGTTTGTATGAAGGTCGTCGACTCGCGTCGATTTTTCGCGCGAATATGTCGCGCGCAAAAGTGATAGCTGAATTTTTACTTCGCGAGAGGAGGGGTTAACAATATAATATATACAATGTTAACAAGTTTTTATGTACAAATCGAGTCTGTTTTTAAATTGATTGACAGAGTTTGCACTAATTACTTCAAGTGGTAGTTTATTCCACATGTCCACCACTCTATTTCGCAGAAAGTTATTAAGAGGATTAGATTTAAATTTTGCCTAGTTAAGCTTTTTGTTGTTACCTCGAAGATTTGTGTTGACGTTGAATTTGTAAATATTCTTCAGTCCAGGTACATCGTAATAATCTGTTAGAATTTTATATGTCTCAATCAGGTCCCCTCTTTGTCTTCTTTGTTTGAGAGTAGTGATTTTAAGCGATCTTCATAATTTCTATTCTTCAGGTCCACTGGCATTTTGGTTGCCCTTCGCTGAACTTTTTCCAGGATATCTACATCTTTGCACAAGTAGGGACTCCAGAGCTGATAGCCATACTCCAAACTATGTCTCACATATGCCTTGTAGATCTTGATAAAAACTTCTATTGACAGATGTTGGAAAGCCTTCCTTATTAGATAGAGTAGAGTTGGTTCTTTTAGCAATTCGAATTATGCGTTTCTCCCATTTGAGATCATCAATAATTGTTATTCAAAAATCTTTTTGTTGCTTGACTGCTTCTAATTGGGCATTTGCCAGAAAATATTGTTTGTTGGGGTTGCTTTTCCCGATATGAAGCACTACACATTTCGCAGTGTTTAAGATAAGCAACCGATCTTCCGTCCGCGCATTAATCTTGTCAAGATCTTGCTGAAGCTGTCCACTGCATAGAATAGGATTTGTGAAGAATTTTGTGTCATCGGCAAAGTAGCTGCTCTGCGATGCGATTGAGGCTTGAAGATCCGTAATATACAAGGTGAACAAAACTGGCCCCAGCACTGACCCTTGGGGTACTCCACTGGATACAGTGAAATAATCAGATTTAAAGTCGCCTACTTTCACTTGGAAGGTGTGACCAGTTAGGAAGTCTGATATCCAACTTAAAATTTTCCCTTGAATTCCGAGACATTCAAGTTTTTGCAGAAGTCTTCTTACAGGAACTTTATCGAAGGCCTTTTCGAAGTTGAGATATATAACATCGGTCGGTATACCCCCATCCCAGTTCTCGGTCCAGCGGTTGAGACAAAGAAGTAGGTTGGTGACAGTGGAGCGCCCGGGAATGAAACCATGCTGCTCATTTGGAACAATTTTGATTTGAAATATAAATTTGCGTAATTTTGCTGCAATGATTCTTTCCATGGATTTGCAAGCAATGCAAGTTAACCCCTCCTCTCGCGAAGTAAAAATTCAGCTATCACTTTTGCCCGCGACATTTTCGCGCGTAAAATTGACGCGAGTCGACGACCTTGATACAAACGACCATAACTTGTAAACCACTATACGGATCATAAAAAAAAATACTATAGAATGATCGCATTGAAATTTGACATATAAAAAATTATAACCTGGAAATTGGGGGAGTCGGCCGTTGGTCCCGCAAGGGATGTTAGGGAGTTACCGGGTTAAGCTGATCGGACGGTAATTGGAAGCAGTGCGCTTATCTCCTTTTCGGGGGTTACAATTGCGTGTTTGTAGTCTGCAGGTAATTTCCCTGATGTGATTGATTGCTGCAAAATTACAGTTAGCGGTTTACTTAACTGGCTTGCACATTCCCTCCAGAGTAAAGCCGGTAAGTTTTCTGGACCCATGGCGGATTCGACGTTTAGCATATTAAAAGTTTTTTTCACTTAACCCGTTGAGTATGAGTCAACCAAATCTGGTTGCGAAACAATTATCCGTTGAGTACGAGTCGACCAAATCTGGTAGCGCGTTTTTTTCACTTCTTTGACGTTCTCATATTGTTTTACAAAATGATATTTCAATATTCTATATTCGAAATTACAATGCAATCATTGTGCAGTTGTTCTTTTTATGATTGGTGTAGTAGTTTCGTAGTTATAGTACTTTAAGTCGATGTCGCCGAAAATCCTGCAAAAGAAACAGATGCATCCATGAAAATACCCATTTACTCCAAGGGTTAATCTGTACTAATATGAACATCATCAAAACAATTGTTAACCCTGGTCAGGTTAGTTAGAGGTGGTAAACGTAGGCATTATTAAACTGCTTAGCAAAAATATCCGCAATATCAAGAGGGTTGCTTGTGTTGGAGTCAGTCGCGCTGTTGTAGAGTTCTAGTAGAGTAGAAGCTTTGGATTTTATTTTTTTTTCTTTCTAATTTAACCCCTTGAGTATGATACGACCAAATCTGGTTCTGAAACAATTATCCGTTGAGTATGATACGACCAGATCTGGTTCCGCGTTTTTTTCACTTCTTTGACGTTCTCATATTTATTCATAATTATCTAATTGTTTTACAAAATGATATTTCAATATTCTATATTCGAAATTTCAATGCAATCATTGTGCAGTTGTTCTTTTTATGATTGGTGTAGTAGTTTCGTAGTTATAGTACTTTAAGGTCGATGTCGCCGAAAATCCTGCAAAAGAGACAGATGCATCCATGAAAATACCCATTTACTGCAAGGGTTAAATACAGCCTTGTATAAAATCCAGCCAAGCCTTACCTGCTGGAGATTACGATAGCCTGATGATGGAATTATTATGATGGCCTGCCTGCGATTCCGGGGATTCCATTCTATGTTTCAGTTCCCTTCCGGTAGCCTCCTCGAACAACACATCCGCTTGAGACCTACAGTAAGACGTTAGACGCTTGGAGAGGTCACGGGATGTAAATAAAATAATAAATGTAAGTAAATAAAATAATAAATAAATATTTACTTTGTCGTCGAAATGTTCGATAGCCATACTGGAGATATCGCGGAGTTCTTGCAGGACTTCGTGAGCACGCGGCAACGTAGGAGACGTCTCCACAATCAGTAGCACTTTCTCAATCTCATCAATGACCTGAAATCATGAAACAATAATTACTGAGGCTTCTAATAAAATATTGGTTGTGTCACCCCAAGACTTTCCCAGGAAGCAGTCAACCCCCTTCACGCGCCAAACCCCTCAAACATTCCCCCCGCAACCCCCCTTCACCTCATAACAGTATACTACTCTATACCAGTTGAGTCATATGGGAGTATACTGTAAGTATTCTCATTAAAAAAACCCTTCCCGGTATAAAACAGCATGTTCCATGGTCGATGAATTTATTATAGGTCATCGCCCGCATTGATATTCTGTTTCGGGTTCGATTCCCGGCTGGGTCACCATTTTCCGTTGCGATAAAATTAACCCATTTACAACGACCGATCGTTATAAAGATCAAAAAAAAATATGGGGAATACTCTCAATTTAAAAATATTAACGAGCAGATAACTTTTGCTTATTGTTTACCAATTGCCGCAGTGATCGTTTGACATTGTTTCGGTGCATAGATAATTATCTTATGAATTCTTCGCCAATCCTATTCTATGCAGTGGACAGCTTCAGCAAGATATTGACAAGATCAAAGCGTGGACGGAAGATTGGTTGCTTACCTTAAACGTTGAGAAATGTGTAATGCTTCATATCGGGAAAAGCAACCCCAACAAACAATATTTTCTGGCAAACGCCCAACTAGAAGCAGTCAAGCAACAAAAAGATCTTGGAATAACAATTACTGATGATCTCAAATGGGAGAAACACATCATTGCAATTGCTAAAAGAGCCAACTCTACTCTCTATCTAATAAGGAAGGCTTTCCAACATCTGTCAATAGAGGTTTTTATCAAGATCTACAAGGCATATGTGAGACCTATTCTTGAGTATGGCTATCAGATCTTGAACCCTTACTTTTGCAAAGATGTAGGTGTTCTGGGAAAGGTTCAGCGAAGGGCAACCAAAATGCCAGTGGGCCTGAAGAATAGGAATAATGAAGATCGCTTGAAATTACTTGGAATTACTACACTCAAACAAAGAAGACAAAAAGGGGACCTGATTGAGACATATAAAATTCTAACACATTATTACGACGTACCTGCACTGAAGAATATTTACAAATTCAACGTCAATATAAATCTTCGAGGTCACAACAAAAAACTCAACCGTACAAAATTTAAATCTAATCCTCTTAAGAACGTTCTGCCAAATAGACTGGTGGGCATGTGGAATAAACTACCATTTAAAGTGATTAGTGCAATCTCTGTCAATCAATTTTAAAACAGACTCGATTTGTACCTAAAAACTTGTTAATACTGTTTACATTATATTGTTAATATTGTTTAGCTTTACAAGATCTGATCTGGACGTATCAGCAAAGCTGCCTGTCCAGAATAAATAATAATAATAATAATAATGATCATAATTTTGAAGTGCTTTTCTATTTAAATTCGTATTAGCGTACTTAACATTCACTATGTCTTCAAAACGGTAAGTGTTTACAAATAAGCTTGTGATTGAAATTTATTTTATGCATGTTTTGTATAAATGTATGTCCTAGATAGATATAGATTATATAGATAGATATAGATAGATAGATAATAAAGCCTTTTTCATAGTAATAACTGTGTTTCTTTAATTTAAAATATGATACAATCGATAAAGTAGTAGTTATATGAGCCTACCTGTCTATTACTACTGATCGTTAAAACGATCCGCATTTTCCAAGCTTTCCTGAAAACTCAGTTTTTTTTTGGTATTTTTCTATGTTTACTTTATGCATGATTAAAATATGTGATACGAGATTAAAAAAGGTTCAGTAACAACTGGGTTAACCTGTTGAGTATGATACGACCAAATCTGGTTGTGAAACAATTATCCGTTGAGTATGATACGACCAGATCTGGTTCCGCTCGGCGCGCCCGCTTTCGAACTCTTTTTTTACCATCGAAAGCATTTTGTCTCTTTCATGCGTATGGCAGATCGGTACAGAATTAAATTCTCTCTGTTAGCATTCGCAGCAGCAACTGCGCAGTCCATGTAACATATTATTACGGATTGCTGCAAATTGAACGCCCGCCTTCCCGAAACATCAAAATCCGCGGAGCGTGTTTCGTTTTCGGATACGTTTTTCGTGTAGTTTTCGGTGTTTATTTCAACGAATCGTAAGTAAAACCATTTCTACAACATCATATAGTCCCCCTAAACTGATTAGATGTACCATTTATCGTGTATATAAAGTATTTCGGGTCTTTGAATGTCGCCTCGCAAATGCCAAAGTCGGCCATTGTTTTTTCACTTCTTTGACGTTATCATATTTATTCATAATTATCTAATTGTTTTACAAAATGATATTTCAATATTCTATATTCGAAATTTCAATGCAATCATTGTGCAGTTGTTCTTTTATGATTGGTGTAGTAGTTTCGTAGTTATAGTCCTTGAAGTCGAGCCGTCGATGTCGCCGAAAATCCTGCAAAAGTGACAGATGCACCCATAAAAATACTTATTTACTCCAAGGGTTAATGGAATTGCATTTAAATTCTGTTGATCGGGTTGGTTGTAAGAGATTGTCATAAGATAATTAACCCACGCATTGTGAACTTTTGCAATAGTGTGATAACAAGGAAATGTAATAAATAACAAGGAAAAACAAAGTGTAATAACAAGAAAAAAATACCTTTCCCGGTATAAAACAGCATGTCCCATGGTCGATGAATTTATTATAGGTCATCGTCAGCATTGATATCCTAGTTTCCACAGAAGTGAGTATGTCGCAGTGCTTTGCAAATGGATGATACCTGAAATTAAATCATAACTAATCTTAATGTAGAATTTATCCTATAAATAAATAAAATACAAACGGAGCTGCCATGGAATTCACCGAAGGAGTCGGGCCCATCATAATACTATTTTTTACACTGCTGGGGGGGGGGGGGGTGAGCAGTGGATTCCGGACTAACGACCGGCTGTGCTAAGTTTAGGACAGCAGTCTTGCCACATGTGAGCGTTTACCTTACCACCCATTCCCTCCCCCTTCGAAACCATAGAATTTGAGATGCGCAAATCGCAGTTTCAGATATTTTTTCTAGGAATGAGTTGATTATTTTTTTGGAAAGACCAAGATCTTTAAAGAGGTGAAATAGAGATTTAGCTGGCAGACCACAAGCGCCAACTTCCACCGTGTGAAGGTGAACAGTGAAGCCGTTCCGGGTGATGACATTTGCGAGATCATGGTATTTATTTAATTTGTACTCGTGGTCTTTTGGGATATTTGATTCCCGTGGAATAGTTAATTCTACAATAAGGGCCACCTTCCGAGATAATATAAGAGTTATATCTGGACGGAGGGCTGTGCATCCGAGATTTTCAGGGAATTTATACTTCTTAGAGACCGAATCAACCTCCAGAATCCAATCTGAAGCTTTCTCAATGATTGAGAAAGGTTTTGTAGTTAAATGTTTTTTGCCTTTAGAGCCATCCCGCACAAACTCTATTGGGGGTTTGGAGGATACTGTCAAAGCCTAGTTGGCACGAGCCACTGAGAGGCTAATTACCTCGCGAATAACAGCGAGAACTTTGTCATGGCGGTAAGTGTACCGTCCTTGATCTAAGGCCACCTTGCAGACAGCTAGAATGTCTAGCTGTGCAAGGGGTATTGCTACAAAGGGGGCATGAACTATCCTCCAACGAGCGAGGTTACTGGGGTCTGGAAGTGTATGGAAGTGTATGAATGTAAGCCGAAAAGCCCGGCTTGCCGTATCTCTTAAATATTGCTAAATTAATAAATGAATTTGCGAGGGCCTATTGCTATCTAGCGGGTACAGATCGATCCACGCGACAAAACAGCTTATGACAGCGCAACAATTCGCTGCAATCCTATTGAGTTGAGTTCAGCTAGTCATCTCGCTCGCACACATGGGCTTGCAACGGGGCTTTCAAAATCAGTGGTCCGCTCTTATCTAATCTGTGGCAAATTATGCAAAACAATATATGTATCTATACGACTTTTGTATTGACAATTAAGCCAGGCTTGCGTTAGCGTAAGGTAGAATGCGAGCATGTTCCATATTCAGTTCAGTTTGTTTTGTACAAGTGACAGAGCAGATTCTTTTATTGTATAATTTCAATTATAGATACAATAAAAAAAATCAATGGGAGCTAATGGGCCCTTGCTGAGTTGGCCGCGAAGACGCATTCTGTTCAGGGTTAGTCACACTTACGGGTCAACACCCATCCGGAGGCCTCCACGCATGAAGTGTGAACCCGGACAGGCCTCTGGCCTTAGAGCTAGGTTCCCTTAGGAATTCCCGACCGCTCTTGAAACGACCATCGGCTACCCGATCCTGGGTGAACAGCCGGGCAAAGGATGCCTTGGTCCGCGATAGATTCGGTATACACCGTTTCACCGCTTCGTAAGGGAGAGGACCGCGCAGTCGCTGTAAGGTCCGCAACCACCCACGCTTTATAGGAAACAGTACTGCTTTTAGACTCCTTCGACTGTTAGTCAGAGTGCACAGTCGATTGGCTTACGCCACACGGTGCACAGACCGTCCAGGAGCACTATTGTATATATGGAAACTAACCCTAAGGCCAGAGTCCTGCCCGGGCTCGTACTTCACGCGTGGAGGCCGCCGGATGGGTGTTGACCCGTGAGCGTGACCAACCCTGAACAGAATGGGTCTTTGTGGCCAACTCAGCAAGGGCCCATTAGCTCCCTCCCTGCTTAGATGAGTATTATCTGTGATGACAGAATGATTGGTCAGTCCTAGCATTTCTACACCAAATCGCATTGCAGGTAGCTACAAATTTTAAGAGTGCCAACCCTAGCATTAAACTACAGGTTACAATTGCCTACTGTGTCTTTTAGGTCAATAAAGAAAAAGAAGATTATTCAATAGTTGGCAAACCTTCTTTCACTTTCTCGTCGTGGTAGCTGTGTCTTGACGGCTTTTAAGCTGGCGGCAATTCTCCTCTCGATCATAATGAAGCCTCTGTTGAGTAGCCGCTGGCATATTGCATCGAAATCCTTGCATACCTAAAGCAAACACGAACTATGAATTATTGGAATATGAATTTAGTGCAAAAACAATTTTTAATTGCGAAAACATATTATTTAAATAAATACAATGATCTCGCAAATGTTGCCACCCGGAACGGTTTCACTGTGTAACAGTCACTCATGTTTTTCCATCGAACCTCAGATAAACGACCGCGAAGCCAGCAACACCGAACTACAAGAGCATCTGCAGGTCTGAATTATGCCGTTCCCCGAGTTAATTCTTCATTTGCCCAAAGACAATTCAACTATATAGCACCGAAAATATTCAACCGTCTTGATGACAAAATAAAAGAAATAGAAAATACCATTTTATTTAAAAAATATATTTAAAAAATGGCTTCTTGACGACATAGGTCGTTTATGGACAGAGAACGAACTTCTGCAAGTCATATCTTAAAAAAAATATTTCTGCATAACTTTACTATTATACTATATAATATGATATAAGTTTTAAACAAAATGTAATACATTGTAATATAATGCAAAAGAATAATACTATAATATATCTTCTTCTTCTCCGTCGTTCCCTCATTACTGAGGATCGTGGTCACTAGACAACAGTTTGCCTACGAGGCTCCTCCACTTCGACCTGTCTTCTGCATGGCGGGTCGCAGATTGTATTGACCCTTTTGTAACTTCTTTGATGAGGTCGTTCCATCTGGCCGGTGATCTGCCTCTGCTTCTTCTTCCCTCCACTTGACCCCCGGAAAGCATTTTCTCTAGATTCTCTGGGTTTCTCCTGGCAACATGACCGAAGAACTGCAGGACCCTTCTCATGCAGGGCGGAGAGCCTCACTTGGATGCCGAGTTCTTCCAGGACAGATTTGTTGGTGCGGCGTGCTGTCCATGGGATTCCTAGCATTTTACGCCAACACCACATCTCCAGTGCATCGATTTTGGTGCGTATACGAGCCTTCAGGGTCCATCGGTCTTATTTAGAATGGTTGCTTAAGCTGTCGTTTAGTGGTGTCTTAGATAAGTGACGTTTATCTCGTTAAGACGCCGTCCAAAAATTTGTTATTTAGAAACGCATCCTAACGGTGACTTAACTAAGCAATGCGTTAACGCTCGAAACCGCGATAAAGCCACTGGTAACCAGCTATTTTACGGCTGTACAACGCACAACGCTATCTGTCAAAGTAGCTTTGTGGTAGCTTTGCATTTTTGTGGCGTCGTTTTGTTTCGTCGTGTCGAGATATTCCGCTGTTTTCACGTGTATTTAAAGAAATGTCCGACAAAAATATGCCCGACCAAAAAAGGAAGAGATCTGCAAATTGGGACGATGCAGAAAAGGTTTGAAATCATTTCATTTATGTATTCAACTTTCGAGACCGGCTGCCTTTCGTATGTGAGCAAAGGATCATGGTTTTGTTCATTAATATTAAGAAGTTGTAACTAATATGTATCGTAAGTAAGTTTAGCATGTATCATTAATAAGTTTAATATTTAACGTAAATAAGTTTAATATGTATCTTCAATAAGTTCAATATATAACACAAATAAGTTTAATATGTAACATAATTAAGTGTAATATGTAACGTAAGTAAGTTTAATATGTATCTCAAATGACTTTAATATGTACAGCAATTAAAAAAAGTTTCGAATAAAAATCTGTCTGTTTACGTCTCCTAAGATTCCAACTGGTTCCACACCGATTAATTCAGATCCTTCCCCATTATCACCAGCGGGTTCCTCTGGATTTCCACCTGTAAGGAAATTGTAATACTGAAATTAGAGCTTATAAGATGGAATTATAAGGGCAAATGGCCCTATACTTATATTAAATAATCGCACCAAGATTTTCTTCTTTAAAATCAATTGCCATGTTATGTAGCACTGCCAGGGCGACAATGCTAGTTTTGATCGTCTCGAGGGAACCTGTCATCCCTCGCAGCAGACACCAAAATCTCTGCTTCCATACTCCGAACAATCTTTCGACCGTATTTCTAGTAGCTATGTGCGCCGTGTTATAGGCCTCCTCATGTCGATTTGCCGGCCGCAGTATCGGCGTAAATAAATAGTTGGTGCATCCATAACCGGAATCTCCTAAAAGACGGCCCCGAAATTCTCCTTCTTCGAATCGATCCTTTATGCGGCTTTCCCGGAATATTCGAGCATCGTGAGTACTCCCTCTGTATGATGCCACTATGTCACAGATCTTCAAATTAGCGTCACCAACCACCTGTCAATAAATGTAATATAGGCATTATACGTACGTACCTAAGCAGATAATACAAAAAAAAAACAAAATATGGACTAAGTGCACGCTTACTTGAATGTTAAGCGAATAGAAATTTTTTCTATTAATGTAGTATTGGCCAATTTCCCCGCCAACTTTTCTTATCCTAATATGTGTGCAATCAATTGCGCCTAAAACCTGTGGAAAACCACGAATAGCTGCAAATTCTGCAATCATTGCATCTTGCTCTCTTTGGGTAGTGGGCATCTTGATATGCCGGCGAGAATGTGATACAATCGCTTCTGCAACGCGCTTTCTGATCACAGAAATTGTGGGCTGGCTGAAACCGTGGACATCGGCACAATCATCTTGGATCTGGTAACAAATACAAAACCATATGGTAGTTAGAAAAAGTGGGATATGAAAATGCAACGGGATATTAAACAAGAAAGAAAGCTTATCAAAGTTTTTTATTTACCTCATTTCGTGCCCATGACCGTATAGCAGCTGCTACTTGAAGCTCGGGCTTAATTTGACCTGCTTTTCCGCCTCCCTGTAGCTGTCCTCTCACCATATCCACGATTTTCATCAAATTAGCTTTGGTGAACCGATACTTGGAGCGAAACTCTTCTTCAGTAAGTTCTGTAAACGGATCGAACCGTTTTTTATACGGTTTCGCAGTTCTGCGAGGACCAAACACCGTCAAATTCCTCGAAAACTCTAAAAAAAATTCAAATTCGGCCATTACGCGGCAAAAACAAGACTAGGACAAAGATAAGTACTCGTTAAACCTGGCCTGTCGCGTGCGTAAAGTGACGTTTATGAACGACGGCCGCTAAGCGATTGTTTAGTGCTAAGCAACGATTCTAAATAACGATTTTCGTTGGGCGGTCGCTAAGTCGATCCCAAATTTTAAGCAACCATTCTAAATAAGACTGCATGTCTCTGATGCATAGAGAAAGATCGAGAAAACCAGAGCTCGAACCAGCCTGACCTTAGTCCGCTTACTTATACCCCGATTCTTCCACAGCCTTTCTAGCTTGCTCATGGCCGATCTTGCCATCTGGCTTCTGCGTGAGACCTCCTTTTCGCAGTTTCCGTCGTTGCATATCATGGAGCCCAGATAAACAAAGTCTTCCACAGCTTGAAGGTCACTCAGCGTGTTGGTGCGTTGCATGGTTCCAGCCCGGTCCACAAACATGAGTTTGGTCTTGCTGCGGTTCATGTGCAGTCCATACTCCTTGATTTCCTTCTCCACCCTGCGTAATAGGGTCGCCAACTCATTTTCATCGGCAACTATGATGGTCGTGTCGTCGGCGAATCTTAAATTATTGATTCTGAGACCTCCAATGCGAATATATCTAGATCGTTATATTTGTGTATGTATGTATATGTATGTATGTATGCAGTGGCGGATCCAGGATTTATGTTTGGGGGGGGCTGAGGGTCGGTCTCGCTAATAGCTATATCAGTAAACTAGCTGACCCGTGCCCACTTCGTTGAGCGGTAAAACTTTTTACTTGTGATGAAATAATGAGTGTGGTTTGGTTAGTACTGAGTGCTATGATTTATTTCCTGACTGCCAAATGAAGGGTTATATTTTTACTGCAATGTATGTATGTATTTGCATGCCAATTTGACTATATTACCGTTATTTGTGAGTGTCTTCTTGTGAGTTTCTTATTTGTGAGTGTCTTATCTCTTCAACCATTTATGCAGTAAAAGTGAAATTATATGCAGTAAAAGGGAAGTCTTTTGTTATAAACACTTTAGACGATAAATTTCCTTATTTTGATAATAATTCATAATCGTTATTAATATGACCAATAAACATGACCTAACGATTTAAATTATTTTTTTAATTAGAAAAACTACTTTTTGTGACTTAAATATAAAAGTTAGGTATATGCTGTCGCTGACTTTTTTATAAGCATTATCAATCTCTACACCTTTCTCTAGAATTTAATCATATATCTCTCATCGTTAAGGCAGCGTTAGTTAGAAACGTTTTCGTTCGACCGTTTTTTCCGACTTAATTTGGAAATCCGACTACCACGAAACAGTCTTTTAATTTTTCGGATTTTTATATAGCCTATGACACCAATAACGTGGCTTTCTATTGGTAAAAAAAAAATCGAAATCGGTACAGTAGATCCAGAGATTACTTCCTACAACGTCACAAACTTTACCTCTTTATAATACTAGTAAAGATAGTACAGATAGACGACACGGTCGCGGTTCCATACCTATGTCGTATTATCCTTTAACTACTTATGCAGTAAAAGGGAAAAGTATTTCGTTTTAAACACTTTAGACGATAAATTTACTTATTTTGATAATAATTCATAATTGTTGATAATATGACCAATAAACATGACCTAACGATTTAAATTATTTTTTTAATTAGAAAAACTACTTTTTGTGACTTAAATATAAAAGTTAGACATATGCTGTCGCTGACTTTTTTGTAGGCATTATCAAGCTCTACAACTTTTCTCTAGAACTTAATTATACATCTCTCATCGTTAAGGCAGCGTTAGTTAGAAACGTTTACGTTCGACCGTTTTTTCCGACTTACTTTGGAAATACGACTACCACGAAAAAGTCTTTTCATTTTTCGGATTAATATATAGCCTATGACACAATATTTTGCTTCTTTCACTTTTTTTTATTATATTTTTCATAATTAGAGTATGGCAACATTCAATCAGCTGATTCTGGGTTTTACTTAGATATGTAGAATTTTTTGGAGCTGTCTCTAAATTTTGAGCTGAACTAACATATTTTTAATAAACAGTTCAGTAACAAATCTGAAAGTTTTGATTATTTATGTTTTGGGGGGGGCTTCAGCCCCTTAGCCCCCCCCCTGGATCCGCCACTGTATGTATGTGTATCTGTATCTATATGAGTACCTAGGTCAGTTAGGCTTCTCCACCCAAGTCAGAAAATAAGTCGTATGCCCAGATACAGGCTATATTCGGCCTAGTTGGGTATACGCTGAGCATGGTCATGTGAATGTGGGCCGATGTTTCTTCGCACCACTACTTGGTATGACCATTTTTATGTGTTTTATCATTATGTTTAAAATAAATAAATAAATAAATAAAAACTGTTCACCTTCACGCGGCAAAAGTTGGTGATAGTAAAGATCTTGATATCCCCAAATAATCAACTTCTTACTAGATAATATATCTATAACTGCAATTTCCCGATCTTAAATTCTATGGCTTTGAAGGAGGAGCGAATGGGTGTTAAGATTTACACCCACATGAGGCAAGACAACTGTCCTAAAGCTACCACAGTTAGTCTGGAGTTCACTGCTGCATTATGATGGGCCCGACTTTGGTCGGTGAATTCGATGGCAGCTCCGTTTGTATTTTATTTATTTTCTATTTATTCCTACTTTAAATATATAGATTGCATTATATTTGAGCTATAACGGTATTTAAAAATATATAAAATGCAATTTTCCCAATTTAAATATATTTTTAACGTATTCTAGTCGTTAAAGTATGATAAACCGCCAAAACATCTTCATAATTGATGGTGAAATTCTATATTGCGACCTGTAGAGTAGCAGATGGCGGTATCGACTACAACGGGCGAACCCGTCACCTCAGGCTGGTATAACAATATAGATCGTTCTTTCAGCAATTTACTGCCACTGCGTGGAGCGCTCGCCGCTAAGCATGCAACGTTGCACACTCCAAGAGCGCGATCGTATCCACTACTAGAGCAGTTGCAGATGCGCGGAGCACAGTTGATTCGCGAACTTCATGGATACCTAGAGATTGCAACATTTGCAAACATACCTACATTTGTTTTTTTTCTCCAAAATCATGACTATCCTGCATCGAAATTCCTATCCTGCGCCATTACTTGAGCGAAAATACAACAAATCAATCGACTCACCACTCTGTTCTTCGCGATTTCGTCGTACGACAGACAGGTCATGATCTTCTCCACCATAACAACGGGCAGACCGAGCAACTCCATGATTATCACAGAAAACACCGCTCAAAAAGCTGAAATAATGCGGCCCACACGAGTTTCTATTCTCGGGAATGTTATTTCGACTTGGAAAAATAGAGAAAACATCCGGATTGGATGTTTTTTTCGTTGTTTTTATTCGATCGATGATGGATTAAAAATAGAACTACGAACTGTCAAATTAGTCTGACAAACAGTGTTGTCAGACTGATTCTGAAGTTTATTATTATAGTAGACGAAAAAAGATCGTATTTTAGCCTCAAACCAGAATGGCCTTCAGCGCCTAATCATCACCTAAGGCTGTTTCCGTCGATGTGGACTTCGATGTGGATTGTCACCAATTTTCAGGATGTTGTCCATTTTTCTCGTACTAACATCACGACACAAATACAAAAAACGCAACCACTTTACAAAAAACAACGTCACAAAAAGAAAATCTTGGTCAGCGGATCAACGTAATTCCATCACAGTATAATAACACCGTGCTTCCGGGTGTTATTATACTGTGGTGTAGGTAATCTCCAGTAAAATATGTAGGTACTCATTTGGGAAGCGCGTTTCATTAAAGCGCTTTCACACGTTGCGGTTTTTACGGGTGTTTTAACCATAAACATTCACATATAACTACTAGACCCCGTGACTAGCCTGAGAATGCGTCAGCCGAATAGAAAGAGACAGCAGCATATAGTACCCCCTCTATCCATGTATCTTCGTGCATTCACGGAGACACGTATATAGTGATATGAAACGCGTTGCCATAGTGATAAAAATCACTATGGCAACGCGTTTATATCACTATGGCAACGCTTCGACGCCATAAGTCTGCTATGCTATGGATAAACGCACATGCGCAACTAGACAAGGATAGAGGGATTCTCATATGCCCCTATCTCTTTCTATTCGGTGAACGCATTCACTCACAGCCCGCCTTCGCACGGGAGTTCTCTATTTTGTTACTTCGGTTTTAAATAATGCGGTTGGCAGCGCTGCTCACAAGTGTCAAAATTTGATAGAGGGTTGCCGCTTCGTGAAAATATTCCCTAATGGAGAATTTATCGGGGGGCGCCAGTTTTGCATGCGGCAAACTTGCACAAATGTCACTTTTGACAGCTCCAAATTTGTTGAGGGCAGATTTGCAGGAGGCAACCTTGCAGGCGGCAACATTGCAGGCGGCAACCTTGCAGGCGGCATTTTTGCAGACGGCATTCTTGCAGAAAGCAAACTTGCATACAAACCCGAAGTTAGCAACGTTTGAGAATGGCGCATTAGGACATGATTACACGACTAAAATAATTTTATATTATTTTACAAACCAAAAATAAAGCAGTAAAGCGGTCATATGTTATTAATTTTAAATTTAGAAACAGAAGTAGCAAATTATCATGTCAGGGTATATTAAAGTGGTGAATATTTTTACCTCTCCACATTTAATTACCGGCATCCTTGTAGTGGATGATTCAGTACATCAAACTAAACATTAAAAAAAATGTTTTAAGTTTTTCTGTTAGGTTAGGTTTTTCTTTCCCTAAAATCGAAGTGACATTAATTACCGGCATCCTTGTAGTGGATGATTCAGTACATCAAACTAAACATTTAAAAAAATGTTTTAAGTTTTTCTGTTAGGTTAGGTTAGGTTAGGTTTTTCTTTCCCTAAAATCGAAAGTTGATTGCTGAGATCCGCGATGGAGAGGACACTCAAAGAAGTGGACTGGTTTCCCTACCCTGACATATGAAAACGCGGCTTTTATCGATTTCTACTCTGGTAACACTAAATTTTATATACGATGTTTTGCTTCTAACTTCATTTTCTGCAAAAATGCCGTCTGCAAAAATGCCGACCCTCGAAACGTTAGTTTGACATTTGCAAAACTGCCTTCTGCAAGATTGCCTTCTGCAAAACTGCCGCCTGCAAGAATGCCGTCTGCAAGATTGCCGTCTGCAAATCTGCCTTCTGCAAGTTTGATGGGACCCAATTTATCAATACCTACATAATTAATGAAACCTACATCTTATTATTTTCTCATCAGATTAACATTTAAGTTATTCGTATTTTAGTGGTTCTACTCTTCTTAAGTCTGTTATTACTTGGGATACCTATAATATATTAGTCCCTAAGGTGGCTGCAATACAGTTGCAGGCAACATTGCTGGCAATACGAGCTATATATACTTTGCAATATAGGGCCCGATTGCGTTTCTTTGTGAACTAAAACTAAAATTAATCCAAGCGAACGAGACAGAGCAATACGTTAGAGCGGAATATGAAACGAACGATCGTCGATAATACTACCTGTCGAACTTATACTCGTCCGAATAAATTCGAGCATATTTTGCGCGGTGTAAGATTTGACCTTGGCGGGCAGTTTTAATGCGAAAAAGTGACAACCGGTCATCTCACACTTTGCTCTAGCGTATTGCCCTGTCTCGTTCACACGGACTAATTTCCGATTTTAGTTGACGAAGAAACGCAATCGAGCCCATTATCTTTGCTATGTAATACACGGCAATATTTTCAGTAGGTCCCGGCCATATAGCCACACGTATTTGGCCACTGTTCATGTAACGGTATAGCTAAACAATTTTTGTGTTGCGGCAGGTTGCTGGACGAAAATACTGCAATATTGCCCGGTCAGCTCTTTTGTTGTTTCGTTTTGCGGCATAGGTGCATCCCTTTCTGACGCACGGCAAACTTTAGATCTTCAATTTGTAGCTATTCATATCATCTGATAGGTAATGAAAATTTTTGATCTATAAAATAAATTTATCTATTTTAATATGTCATATACAATCGCATGAAATAATTCGTATTATATAAGTAGGTACCTACTACGGTATTGAAATGTTTATTTACTCCTAGGTATATTCCAACTCCTAGGTTTATTCTTCCCTCATGTCGATTTTTTATCTAGGTACCTACTCTTTTCGAACAGACGACGTACGTGATAGAATCAGAACAAGTAAATATATTAAAAGGAATAAAAAACACTACTGCCGTTACAAGGAGTGAACTATTGTACCTATTTATAATTACCTACTGTCATTACGGCTTTTTAATTAAATATTTTTGGTTTATATATTTATCCATATAGGTACCTATATATATAGGGTTCAGCAATAAAAGGGGCTCATTGACATACCTGGCATTTTCAACTAAAAAATGCCATTCGAAAGCAAAAATTTTGGCCATTCGCTTGATGTACCAAAAACTGCAAAAATCGCGCTGATTGCTATTCAAATCAATTATTAATAAAACACTTTATTAATTCAATAATTCCAGAGTTTTTTATTATATTAATTCAAAAAAAGTAAATTATATTTATTCAAAACAAGTAGATTTAATTCTGGAATTATGTAATGTATTCAAGCATTAAAATATCCCTATGACATACATACAAAATCACATTTATTTTTTTCTGGCCAAAGGATTGGTCTCTTAATTTGCAAATTGTTCAAAACTTGCTTAATGTCGATAAGCCCCTTTTATTCCTGTACCCTTCATATATTTTCGGAACGTGCTAAAGCAGGCCTTTCATTTGACTCTAAATACGATATATTTATGTTAATTTATTGACATTTGGTGATTTGGACATTTGGACAAATATTTACTTGATATTTGGATAGTTAAGGTACCCTATGACACTCTATATGACATAACGATTCTGAGAATACCACATACTTCTAAATCAGTTCGGACGTTTAATGGATGGTGGAAATAAAGATGGAAATAAGAAACGGATGGGTTAGGTTAGGTTGAACCCTGAACAAAACAATCATTTTTTCTTGAGCAGTCGTGTAAAAAGAGCAGAAACGCTATCCTGAGCAATTCCCATGTAAGCTTTAGAAGAGGCGTTTGCTTAGGTAGACGACTTCAGGCTAACTCTCACTCGTCAGCGTTATATTTCATATAAGACAATGTACTGTGCTTTAAGTCATATACATGTTTTTTCTTGTACATAAACGACGAATAATTTATTTTAGTCAATCATCATCATCATCATCATCATCATTTATTCATTCCATAAAAGCATTTCACAATACTGAGGAATACGTCAAATTTTACAATCATAATTTACCGGATGATAAAACCGCTTTGATTAACCCCTCAAATGTGAGGCGTCCCTTAAGGGATGCCTTGGCAAAATGTATACAAAATGTTTATAAATTTATATAAATGTAAATATAAATGTAAATGTGCGCCGCTTTATAGTAATCCGCTCTATAGTAATGCTATAGCTCTATAGTAAACCCCACTCTATGTAAATGTAAATATAAATGTAAATATAAATTTATATACATTTTGCCGTAGGCAACCCGAGCTAATCGCCATTCATTTGAGGGGTTAATTAAAAGAAAAAAAAATAATTGTAATCAGAGGTGATTACTTAAAAATAGTCAAATTTACAAAATAATCAATAATCAAACAATAAATAATAATCAATACAATAAAAAAGAAAAATTCTGAAACATGCGTATGTAATTAAAAACAATGTCAATAAAATCTAAAATTTAGTGCGAAAGTATAGTCATAATATGGTTATTTATAATCAAGCAATTGTGGACGCAATATCATAAAAGTCGTCCAGTTTGTAAAGGGCATGTTTGACTAACTGATTTTTCAAGCAGATTTTATATGCTGCCATCTCAAGTCTTCTCGTCGATGACGGCAAAGCATTGAACAATTTAAAACTAATATATAAAAATGTTTTTTGATATTTAGTCAAGCGTACTTTAGGCGATGGCACATTGTTTTTATGTCGCGTATTATGGCTATGTCGAGTGGAGTGAAGCTCGCAATTTAAAAGATTCTCTTTGACGTATAAAAGGCACTGGTATATGTACATGGACGACATGGTAAGGATACCAGCTTTAATAAAAAAAAGGGGCGCAATGTGTTTCTCTGCTTACACCAACAATTGTAGCACAAAAACGCGATGGATATCGGTTGCAATATGAATATAAAGCACAAAGTACGCTCTTTCGCATTTTATTTATAATATCATTTTGAATAAAAACATTTAAAATCGAAATATTACAAAAAAAAAATATCAGCGTTGACTACATACAATACCTACACATGTTGGAAGACGGTACTGAGATGTGTCCCTAGGCCCTAGATTATTTGGTCTTACTATTCTAACATTGCTGTGTTGCAATAGGTACAATTATTTTTCCCCAGTATTAACCCTTAACTACACTCGCGGTTTTGGCACACGTATGTTCACTAGTGGGGTTGTTTTGTACCCCTTTTCTTTTTTAGGAAAATTTTAATATAAATGAGAAATTATATATATTTCTTATTTTAGCATAGGAATAAAGCGCCATTTGAGAGTCGAATGTCTAATATTATTCCAACTGGTAAAACATAACAAACCTTATATAAAATTTTAACAAATACAACCGGAAATACTACCTTTTTCAAATAAAGTAAGTTAAGCTAAGAAAATATGTACTTTCACACAACCTTTAATCATGTATAAATGTTTTTGCACTAGAAATAATAGTCGTTTCATAAAATGAATGATAAAATTAAGCCTAATTTTAGAAACACACTCTCTGGCGTCACTGAGATACATAGACGAGCAACACCGACACCCGCGCGACTACAGAATTAGAATGTGAAATAGATCTCGTGGGGTACGTTTGTACCCCGCGAGTGTAGTCAAGGGTTAAGGGTCTACTCTTTTTTGTTAGACTGTACATCATTATTAGATAATTGTGTTGTGATTTTTTATTATTTATAGTGGATTGATATGAAGAAGTACTTTCAATTTTTATTCACATCATCAAAAATTCGACGAATAATCAGGGGGCGGTCTGGTACCGGCCTGGTAAGTTTCCTAGGCAGCCGAGGTCTTTGTTGACCTGATTTCAACTATATTTAAAACGATCCGTTGGCCACCCGATCCCGTGCGACATTGACGAGTAAAGGGCGACACGGTCCGCGGTAGATTCGAACTGAATCACCGCCAACATCAGGTAGAGGTCGAATCCGTGACCAGATTAGAGCACGTGGAAATCCGGCCATATCTAGTAGTGAGGGCGCGAGGTCGGCCCGCTGGTTTCGCTTCCCAGTGCCTCGCGGCAAGGCAAAGGACTCTCACGTGCTCGTCGGTGGAGTTAGAGAGTGGACTGTCTTTGTCACCTAAGTTTCCACGTTCACTCCATGGAAGATAGAACTACCTGATATCGTTAAAACTCCTTGTGGTGACTGGTTCGCCAGATGTGTTGAGACCCCTAGATCTATTAAGGTAAAAGTCTTACAATAATGTGGCAGTTCCTCATATTTTATTACTTTTGTTGGAATACGAGAAAACATCGTTAGGATTCTTTAAGTGCAGGCATTGATTATATTTATATAATAATCTACATAATCAACAGCGCGGACTTCGATATAGCGAGATACACGCAGCCAACATAACATTAACATATCTTTTCTCGGGTCATTTGCCACGGTTTTGCACGTCTCTCAGTATATTTCCTCCCTTTTCCATTATAGCAATTATTTATTGAAAGTACCGCCTTTGCTTGCGAAAGTACCGAAAGAAATATGGAAATATATTCGGCAAAGTGGGTAGTAACTAATATTGAATAAATACTTAGGAAAGGTATCTCAACCCCTTAGCCTACTTGACCCTTCGGCTACGTAACGACCAAATTTGGTTGCACATCAGAACACCGTCGACTACGTAACGACCAATATTGGCGGCTTGCTTCCGGAGCGCACAGTAATATTGTTTTCTAATTCGAACGCATCCTACAATCTATAGCAAATATCTCATTATTACCCATATACATAGACGGCAACTAGAATAATTCCGCGTGTCATTTCGCGGATATTTCTGGTAAAATTCCATTGTCAAACATATTTTTTTTTCCGAGAAATCATCAAAATTCTTATTGGTATTTATGAGCAAATATCTAAATATTTTTGTATATAAATAAGCAAAACAAAATATTACCTTTGATAGAGAATTTAAACCCATTTTTACAAGTTAGAAATGCCGAGTTTTTTTCACATTTTCGACTTTCTTATATTTATTCATAATTATTTAATTGTTTTACAAAATGAGATTACAATATTCTATATACCAAATTTCAATGCGATCACTGCACAGTTGTTTTTTTTATATAATTGCTATAGTAGTTCCATAGTTATAGTACTTTTTGTCGAGCGCGGCGATATTGCAAGAATTCCAATAAATTGCCGCCGTCTGCCATGAAATTATGCCGCCACTCGAAAGGGTTAAGATGCGACAGCATTGTCCCAAAACTAATGAGGCCTGTAACAGTTTGGCCAATAGGACCCATGCATGAGGGTCGGCCAAACTCACTGGTCGACACCTATCCAACAGCCTCCATGCAGAAGTTTGCGATCATTGCACCAGGGGCGCGCTAGTCATACTTCAATCTCTAAATATTGAACATAGGACTTGAAATTCGGTACACAGATGCGTCGTGCATACCTACTAGATGGGCCGAAACCACATTTTGAAATTTTGGTTGGACTTATACCTACTTATACAAGCGACACAAAAAAAATAATTTCGTTCTGTATTCAACTATGTACATGGAGAAACTCGCTAACAAACAATGAATATCATACTCTTTTTTAAATTTTGCGAAATACGATATGTCACAATCTTGATGTACCTATATCCGTGTCATGTAAATGACCCACGGTATTGAGGCGTGAAAACAAAGCGTAACCCGATGGGGAGAAGGGGGTTGTAGGCGACCGCGTCAATTTGGGTTGATTTATTTGACGCGCGGGTCCGCCGGACCGCGTCACAACATTACCGGGTCAATAAATTTAAACATTTTCAACCGCGTCCGACCCGTCCAGCATTATTAATTGGAAGCTGGTTATATTTCTTTCGGACTGAAATGGAACGGATATATGAATATGGAACGCGGGAATTCCCGTATATCGATGATGTTTATGACATGCGGTGGTTTATAAATCGTACGCTTGTCTATGGTAGATGAATAGTTTAATAATAATACATTTGACGGCGCGTAATCGATCTATGGCATTGATACGAGCAATTAATGGCAGGGACACACTTGTCCCACGTACGCAACGTATACGACGCAATAAAGATAAAATAAAAAAGATGAAAATTATTTATTTCCAATACAAATGTTATATCCTCCTAGCCGTGTTCGGCCATAGCGACTAGGGTTGTCGACTACAGCGGGCGAGCCCGTCACCTCAGGAAGTTTTAACGATTAGTCGTTCTATCTCCCTGGAGTGAGCGCAGAAGACTTGGACAAAACAGTCCACCGTCTAGCTCCGCCACAAACCAGTAAGAGGCCAACGCCTTAACCGCGAGATAGCCAGGAGTGTTACCCGGCGGGCTTACACTCACGCCCTTACTTCCAATTGCGACCAGATTACTCCAGTCTCTCGATTCGTTACGAGTTCGAGGTCGCTTGCGCGGTCCTCTCCCTTACGAAGCGGTGAAACGGTGTACACCGAATCTATCGCGGACCACGGCATCCTTTGCCCGGCTGTCCACCCAGGACAGCCGGGCAAAGGATGTACCATTGCAATGTAAAGTTTTAAAAAATATATTAAAATAAAATGAAAAAAAAGTATATCATGCTCTTTCGGCAGGCAATATACGATTTCTGTTGGTACCACCTCGATACTGGTTATTCCTAGTGAGGTGGTAAACCACAAACTATTATTTCTGAATCTCTTTCCGAGTTAGGTAGATTAAAAAACTGTTTAATTAATTATGAAATATTAGGCTAAGAGAATGTTTTTGTAATTAAATGTATTTTTTATGGACTTAAATAAATAAATAAATCTCTGCACCATCTCAGCTGTCGTCGCATCATGTTTGTTTCTATTCCACAGACTTTAGCACGTCGAAGAACTTCCGTGTTCCTCACACGGCCCGACCACTTAGTGTTCATTAGTCGGGTAGTGAACGGTTTCGTGCAGCTTAGGCCACAAGATCCATTTTGTTCTCGGATCGGCTCAACTCACGATTCAGCTCCTATTCAGAAGCCTCCTTGAGTGTGAGGCTACCCCGGGTAAGACTTCCATGTCTCAGGCCTCAGAGCTGGTGGACCGGTTTCTCCCGGCGGGATTGCATCTCGGCGCCACTGGACTGTTTGCTCACCGGTTGGCGAAGCCAATCGGCTGTGCATTCTTACTAATTGCTGAAGGGGTCTGGAGACTATGGAAATACACTGTTTCCTAAGGAACGGGGGTGGATGTTGACATGTTGTCATGCCACTCTTGAAATGACCTTGGGCTACTCGACCCCGTGTGGCACTACGGGCAAAGAACGCCCAGGTCCGCGATAAATTCAAACTGAATTATCGCTGTAATACAACAGGTAGAGGTTGCTTAAGTTAGTTCTAAATTTTAATTTTCAAATCTGGCAGTTGGTACAAAATTTGAATTTTTAAAGATGACAGTTTGCTCATTCTCAGAATTTGGAATTTTCAAATTTGAATTTTCACAAATTGCGTAGGTATGTAATACTTGAACACCCCCAAATTTGAATTTTCAAATCTGACAGATGGTTCGAAATTTGAATTTTCAATTTTGACAGTTGGTTACAAAATCAGAATTTTTAATTTTCAAATTTGAATTTTCAAAAATTGCGGTATTAATACTTGAACGCCTCCAAATTTGAATATTCAAATCTGACAGTTGGTTCGAAATTTGAATTTTTAAATCTAACGGTTCGAATTTGAATTTTCATATTTACCAGTCAACGCGAAATTTGAATTTTCAAATCTGATTGGTCTGAAATTTGAATTTTCTAATTTAACAGTTGGTGGAAAATTTTAATGATCAAATCTAACAGTTTGTTTAAATTTGAATGCAACAACAACAATCCACGTGTGCATAATCGCAACGATCAGACGTGTCCTAGGTGCGAAGGGGTGGATTGTTGTCCGATCCTCTTAATGCAGATTATCGGTATCCCTTTCAGGCTAAGTGCGTACATGTTGCCCTTTGTGTCAGAGGAAGTGCGCCATCGTTGAGACTATTTTGTAATGAGTTTGTTCTCGATCTCGGGAAAGGTCAGAGACAGGTCAGGAGACAGGAGAATCGAATTTAAAGTCGAAAGTGCGAGCCGAATTCACCACCTCGTCCATGCTGTCGTTTTCTCTAATGCCCGAGTGGATAAAAATCCAGCAAAATATCACCCGGAAGCTGGCCGCCACCAAGGCACCACACCCTATTTGCGGCGAATATTTTTTTTTGGTAGTATTCTTTATTCATAAAAAAAGATACAAATTACATGTCACAGTTCCCCACTAAGGCTAGTGCCTTTTCAGTGGGTAACTAACAATAATGTGTTTATATCTGACTTATATTATCTATTACCTATTATACTTTTATTAACTATTATAACTTTTTACGTTAAGTAGATGCATTGACTTCCTAACCTAACCTAATCTAACCTATATCTCCTATCACAACTAGCTGAATATACACTTATAAATATGCTTTTCCACTAAATTAATATGCCTACTTACTAATCTAACCTAACCTATACTAATTATCCTGGTATACTTACTTTGTTTACAATTACAATAACAAATGATTACACTAATAAAATGATTCATACTATATATCTATACTTATGCCATAACCTAACCTAACTTATCTTAATTAGCTTGGTTTACCATAATTATTCTACTTAGAATTTTTACTTGTTACAGTTATGCTACTGCTTTTACATATTTATGGTAATTTACACTAATATAGTTATTAATTTCTCTGTTATAGTATTTATATTACATAATATTTAAATTATTTCAATTAGCTCGCCTGGGTAAGTCATTATTTAGGTTGCTTAGTAGTATAAGTTTCAATGTTTTCTTTAGTAAGTATTTGCTGATTGAGTTGTCTAATTTTATAGAAAAGTGATTGAATAATTTTGGAACAATGAATTCAAGCGTTCTATCGCCGTAATAATTGTTTTGCTTGTTATATTTCAAATACCCCTTTTCACGTAGCCGAGTTCTGTGTACATGATCGGCAGGTATTCGTAACGAACCGTTTTCGTTGTTGTCAAGCCGCTTTCGATGTGCGTTGGCGCGTTATTGAGGAAGTTTTTTTTCATTATTTCTTCGTAAATCTGTTGCCGAAGTGGAGTGTAATGAAACCAGGTTTAACAGATCTGAGAAATCTCCATTTACAGTGTCTATGGTTTTATCACGTAGACTTTGTCAAGTTCGAAATATCTTTTACATTCTCGGCAAAGGGAACGTATTGTGAACGCTTTTCTGTGTGTCTGTGTGTGTATTCCTCCACGATATCGCCCAAACGCTTCATCCGATTGATCTGAAATTTGGCATGCCCGCATCATTTGTTCATGGCGCGTGTCCATGGCCAGAGTTAAAAGTGTTTGAAATCGGTCCATCAGGGAGCGCGCTAGTCATAATTCAATCTCAAAATATTAGACCTAGAGACTTCGCTGATCCGAAATCAAATTGTGAAGTTTTGTTGGAAAATCTCTTATACAAGCTATACATAAAAAAATACACTGATTTAATAAAATACTACATCATATTGGAAAATATCCATTTTAAAACCACGGAATATACTATATTTGCGATCATTATCACTTGACACTGTCGGGGAGGAAAGGGGGAAGTTGGTAGGAGAATGGGGTTGGGGTGTTAGGGGGTTGGGGGGTTTGGCGCGAGGGAAAGGGAATGGGGGTGTTATCTGCTTGCCGGGAGAGGCTTGGGGTGACACAACCGATTATATTTGAATACAACAAATCTAATATTGTCTTCTACTTTTCGAATAAATTTATTAAATAAATACTGTAATATTTAAATCAATAAATGAAATGGCATTGAAATCAAATACCAAAAACACGCAGCCGATGAGCTTCCATAACCCTAGAACACTCCTGAGCTTTTATAATAAGCTAACCATTCGACTTTATGACGATCATTTTTTAAATGTGTTTTTTATTACATTTTTGTTATAATATGAGACTATCGTAGTTGTTTGACATTATAAATAAGATAAAAACGATTTTACCGCGTGAATTTTGTAGCACCTGAAGTTTCGGCGACGTTGCAGCCGCCGTTGCTTAGGTAGACTGAAAGAGCTGTCAATCCGTTGTTCCGCGGGTAGGCGGCATACCGCTGCGGCCACTGCGTAAATTATAACGGTGGTGGGGGGCGGGCTCGGCGCGCGGGAATTTCGTATATCCGTCGTGCATACAACACTCATTTTATCCTGTTTTACGTCCTTGCGTTCGGCTTTCGGCGGTGGGAACATCTTGGTTGACGGGACTGCTTCGAAAATGCGCGCGAAAGTGACTCGTGAAGCCCAGTTTGTTTTTAAAGGTCCGATTAGCACCCACAATTCCGCCCATATTTTTTTCTCGTCAAATGTTATCTATATCGGATATAGAAGCTCCCCTAGGAATATTAGTCACAAGTTATGTTAGATCTTATATTTTTAATATTACCTGATTTCTAAGTTGGCAATGATACGTTACTATGTAAACGTTTGTTTTACATTAAGTGTTTAAGATTAATGTAATGATTAGTTATATTTATATCAGTTTGTACTTATTATATCCATCTTGTATGCCTCTCCCCTACCGGCTAAACGCGACGCAGCCAAGCGGTCACTGAAGGGGCAAACATATAATATTATCGGACGCGTCCGTCAGCCGCGGCTTACGGACGCGACTTAAAGGTATTGTATCTGTGTAATGAATGTCTACCGAACCGTGCAAATTATCGGACGTAGGTCGCGTACGTGATCTTGAGGCTTCGAAAGTCCGATGGAGATCCGCAAGTCGCGTCCCAAACGACTGTGCATACTATCAGTCGCGTCCGTAAACCTCGGATGACGGACGCGTCCGATATTATGTTCGCCCCTTAACTTGGCGCGAAACAGGGTTGGCTTGATTTTCCCCAACCCGAAAAAACCCACTGGGTTAAATTGGGTAAAACCCACCCGAAAAAACCCGAGGGTTTTTGATGAATGTGGGTTTTTGAAAAAATACTTGTTTATAATAATTAAATCAATGAATGGATATAGCATTTATATTATATTTTATCAAAAAGAAAAAAAGGATGTATTTGTGACACACCCAGTATGTTCCGTAATTTACTCCAGACCATTCCAAATGTTGATGCAGAACTGGCCGGACAAGTGTAATGACGACTACTTTTGGCATGATTTATAAGATAACTTATGGATAATATTGTTACGTGGATAGGCAGCAGAAGATGCAAAAACACGGTAGAATACTCAACTTGATTTATTACAAAACTATTAAAATACTTTTCAAGCGACAAAGACCCTTATACACACTTCAATATACACTATTTAGTTCTAAAATCGTTTGCACTACTACTCAATACTTTCGCGCCGAAACAGCGCCACTAGCGGTTGTTAGTGTTAACTCTTATCCTGTTGTGAAAATAAAGGGGATCTCCCCGACAACTGACAACAACGATTTTCGGGCGAATTCCCTTCATGGTAGTGTTACAACTTTATTCAGTAGTAAATAGATTTGGACTGGGAGAACAAAATGCAGTAAAATGGTAATAAAATAAAATTAAATGTAAAATTAAAATATATTAATTTAAAATTCTCATTAACCCTGAAAAAACCCGAAATTCCCCAAAAAAGCCCGAAAATCCCCGAAAAAACCTGAAATAACCCAGTGGGCAGATATTTTTTGATAAAACCCGGGTTTTTGCCAACCCTGGCGCAAAACCACGAATATGTAGGTAAAATAATTAGAAAGAGACAGGGAGACATTAATATCAGATGCTCGTCATTTTGACGAACGTTAGCTATGTAGGGTTAGTACTGTTTGTCGCTGTCAATGCAGATGCAGTGAAAAATAAAGATTCGCCTTTTAGTTGGTAGAGAGGCGAGATGCAAATGAGGTAAACAAGCTTCAGCAGCCTCCGACCTGCGACGGTGACCCAAGATGATGTTTTTGTGCCAGAAAAAGCTGTGCCATACCACCACTGATAAAGAAAACGAAAAACGGCCACGTTGTATGGTATCCCGAAAAGCAGCGTTGGAGTTGACCCCTACAACGGGCGAACCCGTCATCTAAGGAAGGTATAACGATATTGACTGTTCTTTCAACCGTAGGATGAGCGTAGAAACCCTGGGACGGAACAGTCCACCGTCTAGCTACGCCACTTGCCCGTGAGAGTCCGAGCCTGGGAAGTGTACCAAGCAGGTAGCCTCGCGCCATCACTACCAGATTTGATAGAATTTCCCCGTTCTTCCGTCTGGCCACAGTTCGAGTTTATCGCGGACCGTGGCGTCCTTTGCGCGCATCCATTAAAGCGCATACGTTTTATCATTAGCCATATGCGTTGACCTCTCTCTCTATCGACTAGTGATGCGAATTGAGTTAAGTGTTGATTTCCTTCCATGACACTTGTGACGCGCGTATTTGTTTATTGGGATTAAAATAAGTTTAAAATACTACGTAGTACCCACAATCTGTTATACACACAAACAGCCGGGCAAAAAATGCCGTGGTCCGCGATAGATTCGGTATACACCGTCTCACCGCTTCTTAAGGGAGAAGACCGCGCAAGCGACCTCGAACTCGTAACCAATCGAGAGACTGGAGTAATCTGGTCGCAATTGGAAGTAAGGACGTGAGTGTAAGCCCGCTGGGTAACACTCCTGGCTATGTCGCGGTTAAGGCGTTGGCCTCTTACGGGTTTGTGGCGGAGCTTGACGGTGGACTGTTCTGTCCAAGTCTTCTGCGCTCACTCCAGGGAGGTAGAACGACTAATCGTTAAAACTTCCTGAGGTGACGGGCTCGTCCGTTGTAGTTGACAACTCTAGTTGTAGAATCAGGTAATGCTTACCATTAAAATGCGTTGTCATCGGAACTTAATCAACATGTAAATTTTCAACTTCATACGATAATATTTGAGGAGTTCCCTCAATTCTTCATGGATCCCATCATCAGAACTACATTTTGATATAAATAGCATCAATCTGGAAGTATATGCTTTCAAATAAAAAAAGAATTGTCCAAATCGGTTCATAAATGACCGAGTTCTGAACAAACATTACAACAAAAAAAAAAGATACAACCGAATTGATAACCTCCTCCTTATTTTGAAGTCCAGCTACAAAAAATCCAACCGAGTATATTGGCAGAGATTCTTAAAATGATTAATCTAAAATGCTGGGGGAGGAGCGCCAATTTTAAGTTTTTGCCCCGGATTGGAAAAATCGTAGATCAATTATTGTGATTATATCAATTGCGATTTTGACCGCTTAATTTACATAATAAGCCATCCAAAATAAGCGGCTCATCTCTACTGTTTCTTTTCAATGACAAGAGCAGGTCGAGCGGCAACTGACTGGCAATGAGAAGAAGGCGAATTTTGCGGAGAAATTCCTTTTGAAGTGAAGGGCGGCGGACGATAATGAAAACTGGAGAATTTCGCGCGAAAAAACAAACCGAGCGGAATGTAGCAATCATTATTCAATCGCAACTTCTACCCTCTTTTAGCGTTGGAAAAAAAGAGTTCCTAGAGAAATCGGGGTAATATTTAGGTTACTTAATTATCCTTCGCTTTCGGGTACTATTAAAACGGGTGGTAGTTTAAAAGGTTTCGTCTTTAACATAAGTTAGGCTTGATCTAGATATAAAACGTCAAAGTTTCGAACTGAATAAATATAAAAGTTTTACGGGAATGCGTATATTTTCAATATTAAATATTAGCTAAAGCCATAGTGATCGCTGACCTATACATCTACAAAAATGAAACTGAACGACGGTTCGAAACCGGATTTCATTTTTATTTTCTAGGCCAACCAACGGCTAGGGAAGGTATTGACCGCACGCAATTTTTTTTTAGATCAAGACGGAAATATCTGCCTCCTTTTTTAACTGCCTCCCACTCCAAACTAGACTTCTGGCCTCTCTATCTCGGAAGGTGGCTCTTATTGTAGAATTAACTGTTCCATGGGAATCAAATATCCCAAAAGACCATGAGTACAAATTAAATAAATACCATGATCTTGCAAATGCCGTAACCCGGAACGGCTTCACTGTTCACCTTCACGCGGTGGAAGTTGGCGCTCGTGGCCTGCCAGCTAAATCTCTATTTCACCTCTTTAAAGATCTTGGCCTTTCCAGAAAAATAAACAACTCTTTCTTAGAAAAAATATCTAAAACTGCGATTTGCGCATCTCAAATTCTATGGCTTCGAAGGGGGAGTGAATGGGTGGTAAGGTGAACGCTCACATGTGGCAAGACAGCTGTCCTAAACCTACCACAGCCGGTTCGTAAGTCCGGAATCCACTGCTCACCCCCCAGAAGTGTAAAAAAATAGTATTATGATGGGCCCGACTCCGGTCGGTGAATTCCATAGCAGCTCCGTTTGTATTTATTTATTATACGCTTCAGGCGTTTTAGTTGTTAAGTTGACTTTTGAAACGGTATTATTTCCAAATTATGTTGGAATTTAATTAGTGGATCATTTAACATTTCTTTTTATATATTTTCTTTTGTTTCGTTTTTTTTATTAATTTCTTTTTTTTTGATGCGATTATTTTTTTATTTTATTTTGCTATGTCTTTTAATTTGACACTATTGCCACTATTTATATTTCTACTATGGTTTTTCATCTTGAAATTTAACTAATATGTAATTTATCTAATATGTATTTTTTCTTGACGATTTCACCAGATTAGGTATCTTTGTAGTCTTTTTTGAAAAATAAATTATGATTATGATGATCTATGTTGCCCCCCCCCCCCCCCACTCCCGAGACGATTAAGACCATTTCCAGACTCACGTCTGTTTTTAAGTCTGTGCACAGCCGTGTGACTTGTGTGTCTTGTGTTTCTGTGTGTGTGTGTGTGTGTATGTGTGAGTGTGAGGGTGTGTGTGTATGTGTGTGTGTGTGTGTCTGTAGGGTGCATGGTGTGCATGTGTGTCTGTGTGTATTCCTTCACAATAGTGCCCAAGCGCTTCAGATTGAGCTGAAGTTTGGCATGCATTGATCATCAATCGATCATGGCAAAAGTTGAAAACATTGTGATCGAAATTGGTCATACTTCAATCTCGAAATATTAGACGTCCGGACACATAGAGAAACCACATTGTGAAATTTCGGTTGGAATATCTCTTATACAAGCGACACAAATTATTTTAAAATTCCGCAGTATTTATGAAAATACTACATCATATTGGAAAATAGCTAATTTAATACCACAGGTGAACTACAAATGAAATAATTCTTTGACACAATCACTTTCGGTGGAGGTGGGGGGGGGGGGGGTAGCAGGGGCTTGCTTTCTTACCGGGAAAGTCTTGGGGCGACACAACCGATTTTTTTCACGTTTATTCCCCTTAACACTAACGGCCCACTTTAACAAATATTGCCGTTTAGGGTTGCCAACTAGAACAGGCGAACCCGTAACCTCAGGAAGTTTTAACGATATTAGATCTTTCTGTCTCCCGTGAGGTGAACGGAGAGGACTTGGGACGAACACAATCCACTGTCTAGTTACGCCACTCGCCCGAAACAGACCGACCCTGAGCACATGGGTCTTCGTGGCCAAACTGCAACAGCCCATTAGCTCCTTGGCCAGTGCCAACATGCTATGCATGGAGGAGGAACCCGCCATAACATGACACATACTACATGGACCCGGCTAATGAGATTCTTCTTACAAAGGTAATAATATAATAGCTAGCGGAAGACGCCACGGGCCTACAACAGGGCCCGTCGACTGAAATAGTGAAAGTTAGTTGGTTGCTATCGGTTCATTATTATTTTTATTTGTTGAGTGGGGCTTTTCTAAGGTCTTTATGAGCCTTGTAACACTGCGACCATTGCTGATCTATTGTGCTCGCCACCTACTATAGTTCTGCGCTAAGCCTCGTGTCATTTAAGAACCGCAGCAGGCTTTTGGCGCCAGATTGTTTTACCTCCTCAGGTTGGAGGTAGTGACCACCCAGGTGGTTGTATCTTTTACGCATCAGCGGGCCACACTCGCACATGAGGTGCTGGGGAGTTTCCTCTGCCCCTTGGCAGAACCTGCACATTTTTGTGTCTTTGAGCTTGAGGTTGAACATGTGTTTGTTCAGGCCACAATGCCCCGTGAGCGCCCTTACCAGTATGCGTAGATTGTTCCTATTTAGCGATAGGGCCTCACGGGCCGTCTTACGGTCGTAAGGCTTAATTATCGGTTCATTACACACCGAGTTACCGCGTCATAAAATTTCAGAGATCTTTGTTGCATCGAAAATTACTACCTGGCTACCAAACCCATTCTGTATCAAACCGAACTTACAGGCGTCTTCACATCAAAACACTTCCACAAAACCAAATACATCCCTGTCTCGTCGAGTAGTATTGTCGAACAAAGTAAGAAAACAAAGTTTCACGAGACAGAAGAAATCAGACGCTTTTGCCGGTTAGGGCAGTACACTGCCTCGGGGAATCAAAGTTTATCCGCGGTGCGAACTTCCCCCGGCAGCGGAGGTCAAATAGCACCCTGGCTGCAATAGTGCTGTAATTCGAAAAAGCAAGTTTTTCAGGAGCCTCAAAGACGAGGACGGTTTCTGGTTTAACCGCCTTTAGGTTATTATTCAAAAGGTACGTAAAAAATCATTGGGTTTGTTTCATTAGATTTCTCAATAACAATACTTGTTTACAATATACCAGCATTTTTTTTTTTGACTCAAAAAAAGGAAGAGGTTATCAATTCGGTTGTATCTGTTTTTTAATGGCTGTTACCTCAGAACTCTGCTATTTATGAACCGATTTGGAAAATTCTTTAGTTATTTGAAAGGATATATGTACTTACAGATTGGTTCCATTTTTATCAAAACCCTGTTCTGATGATAGGATCTATGAGGAATTGAGGGAACTCCCTAAATATTATCATATGAAGTTGAAATCTTGGTTCAGTTCTGATGACAATGCCTTTTCTGGCAAGCATGACCCGATTCTACATCTTGCGGTGTCAACTACAACGGGCGAGCCCGTCACCACAGGACGTTTTAACGATTTTTCTTTCTGTCGCCCTGCAGTGAGCGTAGAATACTTTGGACAATACACTCCAACGTCTAGCTACGTCACAATCCGCAAGAGACCAACGCCTTTACCGCGAGATAGCCAGTAATGTTACCTGGCGGGCCGACACTCGCGCCCTTGCTTCCAATTTTGACCAGATTTCTTCGGTCTCTCGATTGGTTACGAGTTCGAGGTCGCTTGCGCAGTCCTCTCCCTTACGAAGCGGTGAAACGGTGTACACCGGATCTATCGCGGACCAAGGCGTCCTTTGCCCGACTCTGAACCGGGATCGGATGGCCAATGGTCATTTTAAGAGCAGTCGCCGTAAGGTAGGCAACCACCCCCGCCCTATAGGAAACAATACAGTTCCCAGACTCCCCCGACTGTTAGTCGGAGAGCACAATCGATTGGCTTGCGCCGCTCGGTGTGCAGACCGTCCAGGAGCGCCAGAGGTTTGATTCCCAGGGGAGACTGGTTGACCCAGTGTCCTACCCAGGTTCGCACCCCATGCGTGGAGGCCATCGGATGGGTGTTGACCCGTGAGTGTGACCGACCCTGAACACATGGGTCATCGTGGCCACCTCATCATGGGCCCGTTAGCTCCCGACCCGATTCTACACCCAGGGTTGGCTCCCGACGAGGGGACTCCTCAACGATCAACAGCACAGACACGAAATTTTGTACACGCATTTAATTATGATAGCCCGTTCTCAGTTTCACCATAATATGGCTACTCAACTTATTAAAAAAAATGGAGTCAGTATTTTTTGTTAAAATTTTGATTATTGTTTTTAGAATCGTAGGAACAATTTCATGTATCACGCGTATGCTTTGTGGGTTCCATTTTTTCTTTTACTTGGACGTACGGGTATACGTTTTGTTGCGCATGGGCGATAATATAGCGGACATCACGTACGTTCGTATAGGTAGGAGGGTTACATTTTATTTCATACAAGCTGACCCTTGCCCACTTCGTTGGGCGGTAAAACTTTTTACCTGTGATGAAATTATGAGTGTGGTTCTGTTAGTACTGAGTACTATGATATATTTCCTCACTGCCAAAGAGAGGGTTATATTTTTACTGCAATGTATGTATGTAATTGCATGCCAATTTGACTATATTACCGCTATTTGTGAGTGTCTTCTTGTGAGTGTCCTATTTGTGAGCGTATTATCTCTTTAACTATTTATGCAGTAAAAGGGAAATTATATTCAGTAAAAGGGAAAAGTCTTTTGTTTTAAACACTTGAGACGATATAATTACTTGTTTTGATAAGAATTCATAATTGTTGATAATATGACCAATAAACATGTGATATGACCAATAAACATTAAATAATTTTTATAATATAAAATACTACTTTTTATGTTTTATATATAAAAGTTAGACATATGCTGTCGCTGACTTTTTTGTAGGCATTATCAAGCTCTACAACTTTTCTCTAGAACTTAATCATATATCTCTCATTGTTAAGGCAGCGTTAGTTAGAAACGTTTTCGTTCGACCGTTTATTCTCCGACTTACTTTGCAAATCCGACTACCACGAAAAAGTCTTTTCATTTTTCTAATTAATATATAGCCTTTAATACTCACAAATAACGTGGCTTTCTATTGGTAAAGGAATTTTCAAAATCTGTTCAGTAGATCCAGAGATTACTTCCTACAACCTCACAAACTTTACCTCTTTATAATATTAGTATAGATTTCTGTCGACACGTAATCGCTTGATGAGCAACGAGGTGACCGAGCTCTTATTCAATACAATGGTGGCATAGTGGTTAGGTCGTCTGATCTTACGAGTACATTGTAAGGTCGGTTCGATTCCCGGCTGGGTCACCATTTTACGTTGGGATCAAATTAACGGAATTGCATTTTCAACTCTGTCGATCGAATGCAATAACAAGACACACACTTACACACATATTACACGCACACTTACATATAAACACGTCACTGTAGGGTTGGTTGTAAGAGATTGTGATATAACAATAAACCCGCCCATTGTGAAATTTCACAATAAAGAGTAGAAACAAACAAACAAACAAACTGATGATACGCAGAAGAGATGAGCGGGGATTAGGGATTACCCAGGCAGAATGCTATGTTCTCAATCACTAAGTGGACGTGGCTGAATATCATATTGGACTTTCAATAGATTTATGTCTTTGTTTCCTGTCGAGTCTTTTTACTGGCAAAGCAAAAATGATAGGAGAAGAGGAAGGGTACATTATTGGCAAGAGAAGAATTGGCAGGAGAAGAATTGGCAAGAGAAGAATATTGGCAAGAGAAGAATTGTTTGACAGGCGTACTTGAATACAGAGAGCGATTTTAAGTCTTTGATATTCGGAGAGAGCTGGTTCCATAATCGAGCTGCATGGACATATTATTAATATGGTTATTGACTGTCCCATAAATAGATTATCTGATGTTAGAAATGTAAAATTTAATATTCATGAACATGGAAATATTAATAAACGACTGTCTATTTTGTTTGGGTAATAAAGTATAGAACTTCATCCAAATTTATTTTTATTTTTTTATTTCTTTATTTAAGAATTAATTACTATAAAACAATGATTTGCTTACAAAAATAACAGAAACCGAATGGCAAAACCTTAACCTTTTGCTTATTTGATTCTGTCACCCAACTGGGACTAGCCCGTTCTAGGGTGGACAGGAGAAATATACTGATTATTCGAAGATTCATATTACTAAAAATCAAATATATCTCTTACGTCAGCTACTTGGCACGAGGACGGTAGACGGTAAGAAAGTGTGTGCTTAGCTATTAAGTACGCCTTTTGTATATTACTTCTCTCGCAAGGAAAGTATTGTGGATGCACGTCTGTCTGTGTGAATTCCTCCACGATAGCGCCGAAACGATTCCTCCGATTGAGCTAAAATTTGGCATGCAAGCATCATTTAGTCATGGCAAGAGTTGAAAAGATTGTGATTGAAATCGGTCCACCAGGGGTAGCGCTAGTCATACTTAAATCTCGAAATACTGGATTTGGAGACTTGAAATTCGGTACACAGATGCGCCGTAGGGTTGAAACCACATTGTTAAATTTTGGTTGCAATATTTGTGATGCAAGCGATACAAAAAAACCGACATACATTTTGATCATATAATAACGTCGAGCCGCCCGATGCTAGCCGAGAAACGAACCATATTGGAAAATAGTCATTTTAATACCACGGAAATACTATAAATGTGCTAGATTTTTCTGGAGGGAGGAAGAGGGAGGGGGGGGGGGGTTGTAAATATTCTTCTTTTTCCTTGGATTCCTATCCCGCCTTATCTAGAATGCTTTTCCTTCGAATAAAATAAACCACTCAGGAACGAAAATATTCTTCTTCTTCTGACATTCTTCTTCTTCTGTGGGTTCCTATCCCGCCTGATCTATAGTGCTTTAATAGATACCCAAGTTCTTAGGTTGCAAAGGGTTTACGGGGAGTGGTTTTGACTGGGTGAGGGGGGGGGGGGGTGTTTAGGGAAGAGGCGTTTGAGGGAGTTGTTGGTGAAGGTTTTAAGGGGAAGGGGGTTTGGGGGAGGGGGCTAGGGGGGTTGGTGGAGGTTTTTGGTGGCGGGTTGGAGGATGAGAGTTTGGCGCGTAAGTGGGGGGGGGGGGGTTATCTGATTGCCGGGTATGTCTTGGGGTGACACAACCAATTTTTCCCTTATATATAAATAGATCAAAATCGCGATTTTTCGAGATATGACCCTGATTTAGCCAGGGTGAGAAATAATCTTGCCCGTGGGATTGAAACAGTTGCCGAGGAATTTACTCGCACTCTTTGTGATATTGCGTCAATCAGAATTTGTTTGTAACGCCCTGAAGCGCCCTATTTATTAGAATGTTAGGAACGTCCAAAATTGCGAAGAAACAATTGAACAAATAAGAAAAATATTTCAAAGAGAGAACTACTACATAACTTGAAAATTAAACGAGGGTGACCATATTTTTACATGATTGAAGTACGTAGTCTAGTAGGCTTATAGACATAATATTGAATTAAAAGTAATATGCACAAGCTATGTAGGAAGATAACTGATATCATAAAAAAGAACCTTCTTTAAATAAACACATTTAGCCTTATTTAAAACTAGCTGCGCCCAGCGGTTTCACCCGCGTGGTGATGGAAAATTGTGATAATGATGATAGAAAACCATTTATCTTTATAAATTATAGCCTATGTGTTATTCTGATGTGTAAGCTATATTATTGTAAAGTTTCAACAAAATCCATTCAGTAGTTTTTGCGTGAAAGAGTAACAAACATTCATACATACATAAAAACTTTCGCGTATATAATATTAGTAGGATAGTAGGATAGAATTTAAATTTCGATTGTCAATCTCTTAGATTTTTTTCCTACTTACTTGACAGTTATCGTTATATTTTAGATAATTCAGACTATATCTTTATAAATTATAGCCTATGTGTTATTCTGATGTGTAAGCTATATTATTGTAAAGTTTCATCAAAATCCATTCAGTAGTTTTTGCGTGAAAGAGTAACAAACATCCATACATACATACAAACTTTCGCGTTTATAATATTAGTAGGACTAGCTGACCCGTGCCCACTTCGTTGGGCGGTAAACATTTTTACTTGTGATGAAATTATGAGTGTGGTTCTGTTAGTAGTGCTATGACTTATTTCCTCACTTCAAAAAGGAGGGTTATATTTTTACTGCATATGTATGTATGTATTTGCATGCCAATTTGGCTATATTACCGGGTTTCAAATGAGCGAATGAAATGATTATGATTGAATAAATTATGTTTATTTTAATTGTTCTAAACTTCTCTGTATACTATATTAGATGTAATGTTATTATTTGATACCAAAATATATTGTCTTTCAGGAGTTGTAACCCGAGATACGGTCGCGGTTCCATACCTATGTCGTATTATCTCTTTAACCAGTTATGCAGTAAAAAGGAAATTATATGCAGTAAAAGGGAAAAGTCTTTTGTTTTAAATACTTGAGATGATAAATTTACTTATTTTGATAAGAATTTATAATTAGGTATTGATAATATGACCAACAAACATGACCTAACGATTTAAATTATTATTTTAATATAAAAAACTACTTTTTGTGACTTAAATATAAAAGTTAGACATATGCTGCCGCTCTGTTTTTTGTAGGTCTTATCAATCTCTACATCTTTTCTCTAGAACTCAATGATATATCTCTCATCGTTAAGGCAGCGTTTGTAAGAAACGTTTTCATTCGACCGTTTTTTCTCCGACTTATTTTGCAAATCCGACTACCACGAAAAAGTGTTTATATTATTCGGATTAATATATAGCGAATGACACTCACAACTAACGTGGCTATCAATTGGTAAAATAATTTTTAAATTCGGTTCAGTAGATTCAGAGATTACTCCCTTCAACCTCACAAACTTTACCTCTTTATAATATTAGTATAGAAGTATAGATAACTGTATGATATAAGTATAGATAAAGTATGACTCCTCAACGGTCAACAGCACAGACACGAAATTTTGTACACGCATTCAATTATAATAGTCCGTTATAAGTTTCACCATGACATGGCTAAGGTGGTGACTTGCAGCCACAGATGAGCAAAATAACTTGGCAGTATATAATAAATATACAATTTTTTATAAAATTGGTATATTTATGTGTATATACAGGTGGTGGGTCCAAATAATTTATTTAAAAAAAAACACTTCATTTCTTAAAATTGCATAAAATTATGCACATCTAGAGACGGGCCAAATTATCGCCTAGTTAGATGTGCTATTGGCAGTAAAGGTCATGTAAGATGTGTTAAACCTCCCTATATTAATTATTAAATAATTTATATAATTATTATAATATTACATGACCTATGAATGAACTGTATACCTAATCCTATGTACCTAAATAAATAAATAAATAAAAAAATAAAATAACTGACGAATATTAAACTAGGCTTTATTTGTTGCATTTAATCTCATCTGGAGAGAAATTTTAGTGAAAAATTTCAGGTGCGTATTTTAGATATATTTCAAGAAATTTCGCATATATTCGCATGTATTTCGTAAAAACGAAAATTCCGTACCTCTAAACATGCGGTGTTTTACTTTGGCACTTCTGCATATATCCCCCCTTAGCTCAGCGCGACGTAGAAAACTCAACTAAAAAGAGAATAAAACTATCCGTGCCTCTATCTGCCTTTGAGAAGGAACCCTTCAGACGGTCGCACTCAGATTGCATAATTAAAAGTCCTCCTCAATCGCCACGGTACGAGACCCAGTGAATTAAGGGGGCGCTTATACGTCCAGTAGAATCGCTGGCGTTCTTAATAAAACCTCATGTACCCAAAAATATAATGCAGTAGGATGGCAGTTAGTTAAATCTTAAGAACTAGGACTAGAAGGTACACTAGATTTGATTAATAACATAGATTTATTAAGGGGTTATACGCAGTTAGAAATTTTAAAATAAAATATTAATACATATTCGCAATGTGGATATATTTGAGTATATTCTCCGAAAATTGATCAGGCCAATATTCGTGGAGATACACGCATATTTGTAAAGACGCTCAGAGCGTTACATAGTAGGCAGCGTAAAGACCAGAGTAGCAGCTGTTTTTATGGCGCGCAATACCTGAGTAGACCCTTTTCATTATATTCGCATAGGTCTAATTATAGTTCTATTTTATACCAGAGAGCTTAATGTAGTCATTTCTTATACCAAACAAGTGAATTTCTTCAGTTTAAACATCTCTGCCACGTTGTAAAGTCCTGCGTTACAGTTTATACTCTCTGTTCGTAGTTTTGCGTTTCAAAATGTTTCTCAAGTGTAGTAGAAAACGAAGAGCATCTAACAAGGAGCAAAAATCAAGATCAAGAAAGAGAAAAAATGTTTTTAATCCAAAACTATACCGAAAAAGAGGATGCAGAGCGCGTCACGATCTCTGACTTGAAAGCGCACAGGAGCATGGGTGAGAGAGACAACAACAACTCGGAATATTAGAAGCTGCTAATGATTCAGATTGTTCATCTTATTTCCCTGGCATAGATGACTCCATGTAAGCTAAAAAAAAAATTACGATATATAAGTGTCTTTTGAAACTTTGAATGCATTTTTCTCGAAACGGTGTTTTCCAAGTCGGGGAACACGATTTGTCAAAAAATAGCTATACAGCGTTTCATATATATTATAAAAATAAAACGCTATTACAGCGTGAATGATTTTTTAAACGATAATGACAAATAAATAATATAAAATATCCTTATTGTAATTCTCAAGCATTTTAAACTTTAAACATTTATATTTGATTCTAGCTCTAAATCTGACAAACCGTAGATAGCCTAATAATTCCAGTTTGACATTTTAATTTAAAAACAAACTGATATTTACTTCATATATAGTGATGGGAATTTACTAAATGTGTAGATAATAGCTCTAATTATTATTTTTGTTAATACCTATGTCTAAAACTTTTCAGATTTGTTTTCCTTCAACTTGCGAAGTGAAAATATATTTAATTAAGGAAACGTAAATATTGTACGCCTGATTGGTAATAGTACCTATTCATATTATACATAATAGTCTGATCCATATTATACGGCCTACTTATAATTCACAATAAAGACATTATTATTACTACTTCGTAAAAAAAATAGCATTTATATTCAAGAATACGGCAATGATAAAAACCTGCCGAAACCGAGCTAACTAAGACAAATGCAACGTGCTAAATATTTCAAGAAACGACCTCCAGTATTACAGTTCATCTGAGCAAATTCTCTCTGAAAATTCTCGCTGCGGCGGGAAAAGAGTTTTTTGCCGATATGAAATGCAAAGCCGGTAAAAGTTCCCCCTTTAGTCTCGGTGGAAAACGACCAGCTACTGGAATGTTGAAGTGGACGTCGGAAGATTAACTTTAAAAGTAAAAATCGGGTTTGTGTTTTTACTTTACTGGCCTACCAACCGATGAGGAGTTAAAGTATTGTGAACGCGCTAAAATATTTTTTCGAGATGAAGACGAATATATAAATTTTGAGATCCTCCCCCTCCCCCCGAGACGATTAACACAATTTCCAGTTTCTACCAACTCTACGTTTATCCCATGGCTGAAAGAACAATCATATATTGTTATGCCAGCCTGGGGTGGCGGGTTCGCCCGTTGTAGGTAACACAATGCTCTGATCTGACTTGTCGTCACCCCCATGCTTCACCGAAAAGAGAACGCGGTATTGCTAGTGGGAAGCGCTCTTTGTGTCTACCATTCTAGTTTTGTATTACTTGGTATTCCCCGAGCAAAACGCGAGAAAAATGAATAAAAACTGGGCGAAAACTTCAGGCCGCGGAGGAGGAACAGTTTGTTCTTTCTTTAGTCATTTCTGCCACGTGTTACAATTCGCAAGAGACATTCTGAAATTCACGCACAGATAGAGAAACATTGCCTCCTCCTAAATATTTACACATTATTACAAGTAAATTGTATCTAAATAGTAACCATTCTCGAAGATTAGCACCTTTAAAACGCTTTACTTTTCCTATGTTCGTAGCACCTTAGAGTTAATAATAATAATAATAATAATAATGCTTTATTTAAGAGAAAGTAGTACAAAAATTATGTCTTAAAAACTACCCAACTAGGTTAATGCCCGTACTAGGGTAGATTCTTTTCTTTTAAATTAAGATGCGCACGTAATTTTATACTGCAATTATAGAACTATGGTGATATTTTACATGTTTATATAATATTAGACATTATACATATATTATTCTCATTTATATATAAATATATACATTTACCTACTTGTATTATTTACATACTATTATTATTTACATACATTTGCATTCGCATGCAGTTCGCATCGCAGATTTGGAATCCGCAATATGGCGTGTATAAAAATAGGGTGGAGGGCGTCCAAAGACGTTTCTTAGATACCTGGACTATCGTGAGCACTTGGGACTTGGAACTTACGAGAGCAGGCTGAACTATTCTATTCTATTAATAATATTGTACTAATTCTATTGCAATAAGAGCTCGGCCATATCCCACGAGGAAGTACATCGGCATGACACCAGGAATAAAACCCTGTATCTCCAACCGTTCGTAGCACGTACTGCCAAGTTCCAGGCGACTAGTCGATACTTAGGCCTCAAACTTTTCAATAAATTGCCCGAAAGATTAAAAGAAATTAAAAACATCGATATTTTCAAGAGATCCATCCGAGTCTATCTGCTTAAAATCAACATGTATGCCCATAACGACTTCTTAAAATATTTTGATAATACATAGCATCGTATCTACCCATTTAATCTAATACATATTATTTACCGTTAATTGTTTTGTTGTAAACTGTTATCATATAGTCTATGTTTTTGTAAATTGGTAAGTTTAAAACTATATATTGTATATCATCTCTTGTCTAAATTGAGTAACTAATTTAAGATTAATTACTGTCATTCCTACACAATTGTATGGTTGTATTGGAAATAAATACCTTTTACCTTTTACTTTTTATCAAAACAAAATTGGAAAAAACAACGTATGTATATGATCAGGTATGTTACATTACACATTGTAGTCTACATATTAAATATTAAATATTAAATATTTTAGTAGTTATGTGTTCACTGGAAGACCGCCGCACAGCAGGGACTGATATGACATTATTGCATAAAAACATACATAACAAAATTGATAGCCCTCATTTGGTAAAGAAAATGTCATTGTTGGTTCCGCCACGAAAGGTTAGCTCTCCTCGTACGTTCGAAATCCCTCGTGTGAGCACTAGTTACGCCCAAAACTCTGTTATGCACCTCTTTTGATGACCACATATAATAGTCGATTCGATGATATCGACATTTGACCGATTACATTTTATCACATTTTGTATGAAGGAAACTGACTTGTCGGTAAGTTGTAACCGATCGGTTTGATCCACCGGTATCGGTTACATATTGAAACGCAATAAATAAATACAAACGGAGCTGCCATGGAATTCACCGACCGGAGTCGGGCCCATCATAATACTATTTTTTACACTTCTGGGGGGTGAGCAGTGGATTCCGGACTTACGAACCGGCTGTGGTAGGTTTAGGACAGCTGTCTTGCCACATGTGAGCGTTCACCTTGCCACCCATTCACTCCCCCTTCGAAGCCATAGAATTTGAGATGCGCAAATCGCAGTTTTAGATAATTTTTCTAAGAAAGAGTTGATTATTTTTCTGGAAAGGCCAAGATCTTTAAAGAGGTGAAATAGAGATTTAGCTGGCAGGCCACGAGCGCCAACTTCCACCGCGTGAAGGTGAACAGTGAAGCCGTTCCGGGTTACGGCATTTGCAAGATCATGGTATTTATTTAATTTGTACTCGTGGTCTTTTGGGATATTTGATTCCCATGGAACAGTTAATTCTACAATAAGAGCCACCTTCCGAGATAGAGAGTAAAGAGTTATATCTGGACGGAGGGCTGTGCATCCGAGACTTTCAGGGAATTTATACTGCTTAGAGACCGAATCAACCTCCAGAGTCCAATCTGTAGCTTTCTCGATTATTGAGAAAGGTTTTGTAGTTAAATGTTTTTTGCCTTTAGAGCCATCCCGCACAAACTGTATTGGGGGTTTGGAGGATACTGTCAAACCATTGTTGGCGCGAGCCACTGAGAGACTAATTACCTCGCGAATAACAGCGAGAACTTTGTCATGGCGGTAAGTGTACCGTCCTTGATCTAAGGCCACCTTGCAGCCAGCTAGAATGTGTCTAGCTGTGCAAGGGGTATTGCTACAGAGGGGACAAGAACTATCCTCGGCAAAGCTCCAACGAGCGAGGTTACTGGGGTCTGGAAGTGTATGCTGAAAGGCATTTAAATAAAATTTCAGCATCTCTGGCGTCCAGTCATAGAGCATTACCTTCCAGTGCATTGGAGGCTAAATGCAAAAGTCACCAATTGTGTGGTAAATTGAGCAAACCGTAAGTTTTACGGAAACCGATACCATTGATTTTAAATCAATGCCGATACCGACAGGTATCCGTCACTTTTAGACAACGGCCCAAGAAATTAAACAAAATTATTATATTATGATCGCTGTTTGTTTATTTCATTTTTTTTTGTTTTTTTCCAAAAAAAATTATCAAAAGTTGCTTACCACGTTGTACTGATTTACCCACTGAAAAAATGGCCGTGCAGTAATAACACCCCGTATACATAAAAAATATATAATATTGTAACAACCTAAATATAAAGAAATTGTATATAATATATAAATATAAAGCAACTGTTGAAAAAACTGAAATATTTGGGATTATATGCTTATAGCGAACAGTGGGCCAACGTTGTAAGGCCAACGCCTTACGACGAGGCACCGGAAACGGTATCCAGCGGGCAGTCTCGCCCCCTGACTACCAGTTTGAAAGGATATCTCCCTCCGGAATTACCCACCAGGATACCTCCAGCCTCCTAACTGGTCACAGGTTTGAAGTCACCTGCGCGTTCCTCTCCCTAGTGTAGGGGTGATAGGTGTATATCGAATATATCGCGGACCACAGCATCCTTTGCTCGGCTCTTCACCCGGTATCGAATAGCCGAATGGTCGTTTCAAGAGCGGCTGCCACTAGATAAACAACCGCCCCGCTCTATAGGAAACAATACTAATTATAGACTCCCCCGGCTGTCCGTTGGAATGCACAATCGATTGGTTGACGCCGCACGGTGCGCAAACAGTCCAGGAGCGCCCAAAGGTTGACTCCTAGGAGAAACTACTGGCTCCCACTTCTGCGTGGAGAGCGCCGGATATGTGTTGACCCGTGAGTATGGCCGACCCTAAACGCATGGGTCTTAGTGGCCTCACTGCAACAGAGCCCATTAGCTCCCGTTCGCTTATAGCGAACAATACAATATATGTTAATTCAAACACTGACGAGTCGAGCTCACTCATTTGCATGTTATTAAGTATACAATTAGGATTAAGGTGACATGATACCTGGTAACAACCATGTCTGAAGAATTTTAGTTTTATGATTTTTTTGAAGAATGTAAGCATTAATTTAAACAAACTTTCGAAGCGAATCCTTCGATTAGGAACCAATTTACAATTTAGACCTAAAAAATTTGCTCATTGCCTCGGACACCCTTCGAGTAGAGGCATATTTTCATGGCAGACCGCGGAAATTTAATGGATTTTTTTGCAATACCGTCGTTCTCGACAAAAAGTACTATAACTATGGAACTACTATAGCAATCATAAAAAGAATAACTGTACAATGATAGCATTGAAATTTCATATAGAGAATATAGAAATCTCATTATGTAAAACAATTACATAATTATGAATAAATATGAGAAAATCGAAAAAGTGAAAAAAACTCGGCATTTCTAACTTGTACTTGTCCTATGGAAAAATACGGAACCCTATTTAGAAATTAGTAGTAAATACTATCGTGATCTTTATTAGATTCTCTATCAAAGGTAATATTTCGTTTTGATTATTTACATACAAAAATATTTAGATTAATATTAGCTCATAAAAACCAATAAAAATTTTGATGATTTCTCGAAAAAAAAAATATGATGTTTGATAATGGAATTTTACTAGAAATATTCGCGAAATGACGCGCGAAAATATTATAGCGGCCGTTTATGTACCTGTGGTAATAATGAGATATTTGGTATGGATTTTAGGATGCGTCCGAATTAGAAAATAATACTACTGTGCGCTTCGGGAGCAAGCCGCCAATGTTGGTCGTTACGAAGTCAACGGTGTTGTGATGTGCAACCAAATTTGGTCGTTACGTAGCCGAAGGGGCTTCAAACTTTTTTCGAAAATCTTCAGGCGCGATTACTCCTACAATGTAAGCCGTGAGTGTGTTTAATTTTAATATCATTATATTGACTGGTTATTTCTCTAGCGTCGCGCTTAGCCACATTTTTTATTTAGGCCCTAAATTCATTACAATTAATTAAGATATGAGAGCGCACTGAGAGTTACGCTAAATATGCTATGCCATTAATACCCTTATACCACCACTGTGCAAAGATAGCTATTCTGTGCTAGCGCTGCGATAGAAAGTTTGGTAAGCGCCCGGTCGCCGGCACGAGCAAACGTGGGATCTGTGCCTGGCTCTTCGTCAACGCTGGAGTTTTATTGGTCAATCCCTACAAAATTGACCAAGCCTATTTCTTCGCTTGTCCGCCCATTTCGGATATTTTTCTGAGGTCTCATGTAAATACATAACTGTTATAATGACAGTGCCTGTATTCGGAGATACTTTATATGTTTTATATTTTAACTTTAGACTTTTGCCAACAATAATAAGTGTTGCCAACAACCGAAAAACAAATTTATATACAGGTTGAAATTATGCTTATTATGAAATCGAAGACTATCGCAGTTGTTTGACATTATAAATAAGATAAAAACGAATTTACCGCGTGAAGTTGCGATATTTCAAAGTCCGTCGTCCAGTGTAGTCTAGTCTAATCTGGACAACGACGGTTGCAACATCGCCCAAAAGTCGGGTGGTACAAACTTCACGCGGCAAAATCGTATTTATCTTATTTATAATATGTAGGTATATTAGGTTTTGTTGATGCAAAAAGATATATAAAAAATATTACTTCCTCGGCACAGGAAAGTATTGTGAAGGTACTCAAATGATTTGATTCAAAAAATGTGTCAAAAAATTTCAACTTTTCAGGCCTGTCTATTTGAAAATTCTTTTATATAAAAACTCGCAGGCCGGGCCTCCCCCTATACTCGCTGTAACGCTTCGTAGCGCACTGATGTGAGTTGCTTGACAAGCATACCTCTAGACAGCTTGACAAGCATTACAAACGTGCTTGTTAAGCGTGCTTGACAAGCATTGCAAGAATATACATTTTCATAAAGCATTTTCCAGATGCCGATGGTCATAGGGTATCTTAATTATCTAAATATCAAGTAAGTAGTTGTCAGGAGTTACACAACTAAAGTGCCTTCTCGCAAATTTTGTTTTTTTTTTTTTTTAATTGGTTTTACTGACGCGCAACCTCTAGTTAGAATATTGTGGTCAGTGATGTTGTGTGTATGTGTGTGTGTGTGTGTGTGTGCATTGTTGAGATAATAAAGTAGGGTCACTTTTGCATAAATCTGTCTAATGTTCAAAAGTCACAGCTCTTTAAATAGTTAGTTTGTTGGATATCGATGTGGCTTTCTGGACATGACCCTCAGGAGAGCTTTCTGGGCTTTAAGAAAGCGGATCTAACGCCGAATGTGTAGACGCCCCCCCCCCCCTTTCCCATCCTAATATTCCATATGTAATCGTGCTGTGGACTTGCGCGTAGTAGACGTTAATACTATGCTTTTTGAACATTTCAAATACTCTAATAAATTACAATTAACAACTGTATATATTACTAGCTGACCCGTACCCACTTCGTTGGGAGGTAAAACTTTTTACTTGTGATGAAATTAAGAGTGTGGTTCGGTTAGTACTGAGTGCTATGATTTATTTCCTAACTGCCAAAAAAGGGTTATATTTTTACTGCATATGTATGTATATATTTGCATGCTAATTTGAGTATATTACCGTTATTTTTGAGTGTCTTTTTGTGAGTGTCTTATTTGTGAGTGTCTTATCTCTTTAACCATTTATGCAGTAAAAGGGAAATTATATGCAGTAAAAGGAAAAAGTCTTTTGTTTTAAACACTTGAGACGATAAATTTACTTATTTTGTTGATAATTCATAATTGTTGATAATATGACCAATAAACGTGAACTAACGATTTAAATTATTTTTTAAATATAAAAAACTACTTTTTGTGACTTAAATATAAAATTTAGACATATTCTGTCCCAGACTTTTTTGTAGGCATTACCAAGCTCTACAACTTTTCTCTAGAACACAATCATATATCTCTCATTGTTAAAGCAGCGTTCGTAAGAAACGTTTTCATTCGACCGTTTTTCTCCGACTTACTTTGCAAATCCAACTACCACGAAAAAGTATTTTCATTTTTCGGATTAATATATAGCCGTATGACACTCACAAATAAATTAGCTTTCTATTGGTAAAACATTTTTCAAAATCGGTTTAGTAGATCCAGAGATTACTTCCTACAACCTTACAAACTTTACCTCTTTGTAATATTAGTATAGATTACACTTTGCACAGTTTCCATGCGAGACACCTAGTTATATTATATGACTATATTTTGTATAATGGGTAACGTAGATGGTCTCGCCAGTCCGCTGCTTCGGACTTTCATCATAGAGAGCCCAGAGAAGCTTTGAATAATGTAAACCCATGAAATATGATCATCTTCGTCGGAATTAACTCAGTAAACTCACCCTTACCCAAATCCCCCTGCCGCCACGCTCCCCCACTCATCTTACTCTTCACTCTCCCCCCTCCCCCTCTCTTAATGTGCTCAGCAAGAGCAGACGCACTTTAGTTAGGCAGGTAATATAAAGGAAGGTTATCTATTTTTCCCTGAATTAGAGTTTCTTGCTGTGCCTATTCGAAATTTAAACTTTTAAGTGAGTAGCTTATCATTTTACTCTCATGTCCGACCAACCGACCAGGAGGGAAAGTATCGTGAACGGGCATATTTTTCGATATCGAAACGGAAATATCCATGTGGACCCCCCCTGAGACGATTAAGACCATTTTTAAACTGAAGTCTGTCTGCGTGTCTGTCTGTCTGTCTGTCTATGTGGCTTGTATTCCTCCACGATATCGCCCAAACGCTTAGTCCGATTGAGCTGAAATTTAGTATGCGTACATCATTGTGGTTTTAGCTATTTTTATTGATTATTTTTACCATATACTTTATATACGCTGTTATTAATATCATTATAATGATATTAATAACATTTTGTGCCAGGAATGGTAGGATACAACAGTCTTGAAACTCGTCGATATATTTCACTAATTATATTTGCATATAAACTTATTCAAGGAACGATTTATTTGCCAGAGATACTATGTAAGTTTGAATTGTACGTACCGGTAAATTACACAGCGAGGAGATCGCATCTATTGTTTAATGTGCCGTACCACCGTACAAATATTTTTGCAGACAGGCCAGTGGGAAGGGTTATAGCTCTTCTTAATTCCTTACCCACTGAAATAGATATCTTTTGTACATCCCTTTGGCAGCTAAAAAGGCATCTCCCTGCTATCTCATGTTTATCATAATCTGTCTTTTATTTAGTTTTATATTTTTATGTTTTTTTTTTCTTGTTCAATGTTAGCATTAATTTAGTTATGTAGTCATTTATTTTTAGACTTACGCTCCAGCTTTAATATTCAAGGGCGAATTGGATTCATCTGTAATGCCCTTGAATACTATTTAAAACTAATAAATAATAAATAAATTATGCTCACACTCCACACCCATACCCTCAACACACTCCCACAAACACACACACACACTAAACACTAGCCTCTTATGTAGTACTAAAATTGTGGGTACTTTAGTTGTATTAAGTAGTATTTTAAAGGTAATTTATGTAATTTTATTGAAATCTGTTACCAGTTTTATTCATTTGTAAATCTGTATACATAATTTGTTCAATGTTATAACTCTGTAATAATGTGTGATTTCATAATAAAGAATTGAATTGAATTGAATTGAATATCGGTCCACCAGGGGGCGCTCTAGTCATATATCAATCTCGAAATATTGGACTTATAGAGACGCTCCCGTGAAGTAAACGCAGAGGACTTGGACAAAACAGTCCACCGTCAATCTCCGCCACATGCCCGTAAGAGGCCAACACCAGGTATTACGAGATAACCAGGTTTGTTACTCAGCGAGCTTACACTCACGCCCTTACTTCCAATTGCAACCAGATTACTCCGGTCTCTCGACTGGTTACGAGTTCGAGGTCGCTTGCGCGGTCCTCTCACTTACGAAGCGGTGAAACGGTGTAAACCGAATCTATCGCGGACCACGGTGTCCTTTTCCCGGCTGTTCACCCAGGATCGGGCAGCCGGTGGTCGTTTCAAGAGCAGTCGCCGTAAGGTCCGCAACCACCCCGCTCTATAGGAAACAGTACTGCTTCCAGACTCCCCCGACTGTTAGTCAGTTTGGGAGCTAACGGGCCCATGATGAGGTGGCCACGATGACCCATGTGTTCAGGGTCGGTCACACTCACGGGTCAACACCCATCCGATGGCCTCCACGCATGGGGTGCGAACCTGGGTAGGACACTGGGTCAACCAGTCTCCCCTGGGAATCAAACCTCTGGCGCTCCTGGACGGTCTGCGCACCGAGCGGCGCAAGCCAATCGATTGTGCTCTCCGACTAACAGTCGGGGGAGTCTGGAAACTGTATTGTTTCCTATAGAGCGGGGGTGGTTGCCTACCTTACGGCGACTGCTCTTGAAATGACCATTGGCCATCCGATCCCGGTTCTGAGTCGGGCAAAGGACGCCTTGGTCCGCGATAGATTCGGTGTACACCGTTTCACCGCTTCGTAAGGGAGAGGACCGCGCAAGCGACCTCGAACTCGGAACCAATCGAGAGATCGGAGAAATCTGGTCACAATTGGAAGTGAAGGCGCGAGTATCTCGAGCCCGCCGGGTTTATTCCTAGCTCACTCGCGGTAAGGCGTTGGACTCTCACGGGTTGTGACGTAGCTGGACGTAGGATTGTACTGTCCAAAGTCTTCTACGTTCACTGCAGGGCGACAGAACGACTAATCGTTAAAACGTCCTGTGGTGACGGGCTCGCCCGTTGTAGTCGACACCGCAAGATGCTAGTCAGAATGCACAATCCATTGGTTTACACCGCACGGTGGGCAGACAGTTCAGGAGCGCCAGAAGGTCGACTCCTAAGGAAACTAGCCCTAAGACCAGAGTCTTGCCCGGGCTCGCACTTCATGCGTGAGGCCGCCGGATGGGTGTTGACCCGTGAGTGTGACCAACCCTGAACAAAATGGGTCCCTTGGACTTAGAGACAACTAGAGCTGTCAATATAACAGGCGAACCCGTCATCTCAGTAAGTTTTAACGAGATTTATCGTTCTGTCTCCCTTGAGCTGAGCGCAGAAGACTTAGGATAAAACAGTCCATCGTCAAGCGCAGCCACCTGCCCCTCAGAGGCCATCGCCTTAAGGCGAGGCACAGGGAAAGGTATCCAGCGCGCAGTTCCCCCCCTTTATACCAGTTTGGAAGGATATATCCATCTGGAATTAACCTTCAGGATACCTCCTACCTCCTGACTGGTTACAGAATCGAGGTCGCTTGCGCGGTCCTCTCCCTTATGTAGTGGTGAAACGGTATCTAGCGAATCTATCGCGGACTACGGCATCCTTTGCCCGGCTGTTCACCCGGAATCGGGTAGCCGATGGTCGTTTCAAGAACAGTAGCCGTATGGTGAACAACTATCACCGGCGACGAAAAGTGGATCCACATTAAGAGAGCCACAAACGTAAAAAAATATCGCTCGTACCCCGGTGAATCACTTCCATCGATCTCAACAGCCACGCCGAAGAGAGACATCCACGGATCCAAGGTAATGCTTTGCATTTGGTGTGATCTCTTACGAGCTGCTGAAACCGTGAGAAACCATCACGGGCGATCGCTATCGAGCTCAGCTCAAAAATTTGAGCAATGCTGTGAAGATAAAACGGCCGGAATACGCTAATAGGCACGACAAGGTAATTTTCCAGAATGACCATGCTCGACCACACGTCGCGATGCAGGTCAAGAACTTCCTGGAAACGCTTCGCTTGGACACCCTACCTCAGCCGCCGTACTCCCCAGATATTGCGATATTCGACTACTATTGGTTCCGGTCAATGGCCCATGGCCTTTCCGATCACCGCTTCCAGTCTTTCGAGGATATTGAAAAATGGCTGGATTCGTGGATAGCCTCCAAGGACGAAAACTTCTTCCGCCGGAGAATCTGTCTCTTTCCAGAAAGATATGGGAGAACGTCATAGCTAGCTATGGACAATACATTGAATGAAATGCTCTTTCCAACTTGCTTCGAAATAAATGTTCAATATCACAAAAAAATCGAAGTTTTCAATTCAAAGACCTAATATTTACTTGTCATCTTGTCTGTTGCCCCAAAAGCCCTTCGCAATTGCTTTAAAAGTAGATTAAGGAGCTTATTCGATATTCTTGAGCTCAGTATTAAATGTTAGATCTTTCAAAAAATCTTTTATTTTTGGTCCAACGAATATACCTTTCAGCTTCGGTTCACTCAATTTTTGATACTTTTGTGTCTGTGTGTATTCGTCCACGATAGCGCATAAATGCTTGAGCTGAAAAATTTGCATATAGGCATCATTTCGTCATGGTAAGAGTTGAAAAGATTGTGGTTGAAATCGGTCCACCTTTTTGTATTTGTTATAATTGTATGTGCATAGCTTTGTTGCGGGCGGCCAGTGCTATCTGTTACCGCGTACCTATGTCACTGCGCACCACTACTTATGAACCGCGGTTGCGGTTCGTGTCTTTGCTTGGACGCCGATGTGCGCTTGTAAGCATTTACACTGGATTGCCTAGGATTAAAATGAAATGTTATTTATGGTTATACATTCTTATGTTATTTTCTAAGATAACGCATCCTCCAACATTCCTATGACAGTTACTGTTATTCTGGAAAGTCTTACGGTCACACAACCGATTTTGTAATTTAGACTATCATAGCATGAAATAGCACAGTATCCGAAATAACAGTTTTGCCAAAAGTTATATTTCAATATTTCACATGCCATTTTCACAGATTAATATTGACAATAGGCTGAACGGGAAAACTGGTCGTCTATAAATATATACTGAAATTTCATTATGAGTAAACGGATTTGTAGCCGGACAGGCGGACGCGACTGAATATCACGGAAACCATAATAATTAAACAGCACGGAAGCTTAATTTATCGAATGACGAAATACCGCACAAACTTTGATATCACGTTTGGGGCCGGTACGGCAATGCATGGTGTGTTACCCTCATTTTTACACGTTTACCCAACAAAATAAAAGTGTAAAGTGTTCAGGGTTCATTTATGGGTGTTTTCCGTTTCTTTATTCCACTATAACTCGTATGTTAGAACCGAACTGGTATTGTTAGAACCGCTATGTCATCTCGAGTGGTACCTCAATTATCATAGGGCACCTTAATTGTCAAAATATCACGTAAGCAGTTCTGCCGTCGTAAATGAAAACACAGTAACTTCACTTACTGTGTTTATACAAGTTTGGTTCTTTAAAATCACGAGTTGGAGTACTATAAGGCATTTTTTTCAGTTTGTCTGTCGATGGATAGTTACCGAGATAACTTAGATAAAAAACAGTATTTTTATAAAAATCAGAATATTTTTATAAAAAACACAGTATGTATATTTTTTTAAGTTAAAATACAGTAACTTATTATTTGCTGTTATCTTTTTTAATACTTATAAGCATTTAAGAAATATTTTTGTTTGGTTACAACACGGCTTCTTTAGATACTGTGGTTTTAGGTAAAATTTTGTAAAATGAACACAGTATCTCAATTACTGTGTTTAAGGTGCCTGCAGTTTTTTATTTATTTAAAAAATATATATTTATTTTACATGGTTAGACCACAGTAATGGGTAAAATTTACCTATAACACAGTAACCACTCAGTTACGGTGTTATAGCTTAAAAATATAAAATTTATCAAATTATTTTCCTTATTTAAAACACAATATCTAATTTAATTAATTAAACAATAATAATAGAAAATATATTTTTATGCAGAATTGAAGTTCTAACTATTTTTTAACGTTAAAGATTAAAAGAAATAATCTATATTGATTACTTTGTTCATGAAAACAAATATTTAACAACTGAACTTCGACGCGAACATCTCGCATTTGACTCTTACCGTGATAGGCTACAACATTTTAATATGCTGTCGCTTGAGGACCGGCGAACTGCTGCGGATATGACTGCGCTACATGACATCGTCAATGGGACGCTGGATAGCCCTTACATAGTTTCGAGCATCGCTCTGAAGGTGCCGCAACGTAAAACGCGATCCACACAGTTATTCGAGCCCCCGAGACGACATTCAAACTACACGCGCAATTCAATGCTAAACCGATTGCCACGTACGTATAATCATCAATTCACAGGGCATGACATTTATAGTAGAAACAAAATTAGCTTCAAATCGGCAGTACGAACCGCCCTTGAAGCAGCAGCGACAACTGCCAGTAATTATTGATTTGTAATATGTATGTATAATTATAATATAACTTATACATATATGTATTCCCATTTATTTTGATTTTATGTTGTATAAGTATGATTTATATGTTTGCGGTTAACTCTACAACTTTTGCGGTCATTTGACATTTTTTGGTTGGTGGGGATGAGTCCTCGCCGCGTGGACTTGGACGATGAGTTCTCCCGGCAAAGTTACATTTTCGGCAAAGTTACATTGGCAGTCTACGAATGCATCGGGAGGACTGTCGTTTATTTTCGCGCGGTATGGATCCGTTTTCTATCAAGTAATACATATTTGCGGATGTATTTTTTGTGTCATAATTTAGTTTGTAAAATATTTTTCAAATAATTTCAAACGGCGTAAGTTATAATCGGCATAAGAACATGTTTTGTTTTAAAGAATTATGTATTTAATTATAAGTTCATGGTGTTACTTACCTAAATAAATAAATAAAATAAATAATTAAATGTCCAAACCTCCAAATGTTAATAAATATATCATGTTTATTGTCAAATGATAGGTCTGAGATATATATTATAAATTTATCGCAAAATTAATCACCCCACGCGATAAAACGGGCACAAATGTGTATAATTGCACAACCTGTAAACACATTGTACAGAAAACCCGAACATCCTTCGCCCAAAGACACTTTAGCTTTATAGGGCCAAAAAATTATAACCATCTAAAAGAATCTATAAAAACATGCCAACACACTAAGTCAATCCAATTAAAATCTAAAATTACACAACATTTACTTCAACTTGGTAGAAATGAGGTGGAAAAGGCAATAAGTCATATTTTAAAGTAAAGGTCTGCATTATTATTATTATTGTCATACATTGCACTACACCTTATATTTAAATAGTATTTATTTAAATGTTCTACAAACTTCATATTACGACATTTTATATTAATATTTATTTCCATGACCATGCTATATCAATATTTGAAATATAATTATAAGTTTAATTTAAATTCGCTTATCTATTTTATATTTTATCATATTTTGTATTTTTCATTTTAATATTATGTGCACATAAATAAATCTTTGCCATACACAGAGTTTTCCTTGGTACGGGCTATGGCCTAGTTAGGCAGATTCTGCAACTAATACGATTGTAAATTTATGTTTTTGAATGAATAAAATTATTATTATTATTATTATCTACGCTGGTAGCAGCCACTTGACGGATATCATCTTTTCCACTTAACAGGCCTTCCTCTCTAACAGGTTTTTATGAACCTTTACAAAATTTAAAAGTTCCATAAAGATTTCTATCACTCAAAATTATTTTTAAAACAAAATTGGATGAATAATTTGCATTAGTCATATTTCAATCTTGTAATATTGGACTTAGAAACATGAAATTTGTAACACAGATGGCTTTATGGGCCGAAATCACATTGTGAAATTTTCATTGAAATATCTCTTATACAAGCTACTACATTAACCGAGGTGTTAGCGCAACCCGTCCTTACTGAATTAATTTGCTTATATTTGTATTACTAAGTTATGCAAGGGACCAATATTGAATTGCAATACTATTTCATATAATATGCATGTGAGTTTAGAATACAATGTACATCGCAATTTCGTAAACCCGATAATCTGTTAAATAACTAACATTTATTTATTTATTTATTTAAGAATTAATTACTATAAAATATTGATTATCCTACAAAAATAACAGAAACCGAATGGCAAAACCTTAACCTTTTGCTTATTTGTTTCTGTCACCCAACTGGGACTAGCCCGTTCTAGGGTGGACAAGACTCCAATATTACAATTAAGTTTGCTTAATTGCTTGGTTGCTTACAAATGTACAAGTTTTAGTAAAACGCTAATGACACTAAAATTGCCGTAAAATGTGGTCTTCAAAATAAAATAATAATAATAAAAAAAATTATAAAAGATAATATAATAAATAAAATGCAATTCCATTATTTAATCGGCAATAAATATAATATAAAATTCGTACAATATGAATAAAGTTATATGTGAGAAAAGAAAGAAACAGTCATTAATATTTAATATATGGTAAGTAATATAGGATTTAATATAAAAATACCTTGTCTAAAAAGTATAATTCATTGTCAAAGTCAAATAATTTTTGGTAGTTAGTTGAATGTTAAAATTGACTTAACATATATGTTTAAAAATATGTTAATAATTTGTGCACCTAAGTGTTATTAAACTATTATTTCTAACATTTCATGTATGGTTAGTCTGTCATGATTCGATAACCATTTCTTTAATTTATTTTTGAATTCCCTAAATGTTAAATTAATTTTTATTTCTATATTGATCAGATTGTAAAATCTCGGCGCAATGAAAGAGTAATGTCTTTGTCCAAATGATGTTTTCCTTCTGGGTATTATTAAGCTATTTTCTAAAACTTATCTCGTTGGTCGCCGGTTCTGAATTATTCCTAAAAATGAGTTAGCAATATTTTACTGTAAGTGCCTTGAAGATATCACTTGCAGTTTAGAAGTAGTTACGTAATTAAAGTTGAAAACAACTTCATTTCAATATTTTTTTTCGTATAGTATTTATGTTCAACCTTTTTTTGAAACGCTCAGATTGAAGTTTATATATTATTAAGATATATTCTTTCTGGAATTGACGGTACGCTGATTTAAAAGTTATCGGCCTTCAAATATGATCGTTTCACGACTCCACGCGCCTTAAACCGAAATTCACGAATGAACGAAATGAAAAGTGAGATTCGAGGAACTGAATAGGCCGACAAAAGCCAGAAGACATGATAGTTCCGTTTTCGAGTTATTCTCGATTCTCGAGTCGACAGGAAATCTCGATTTTTGCATTTATATGTATTAAATGAAACTTTGCATCAAATAATTCTTTTATATGATTCATTTCAATGTATTTCAACATCCAAAACAATATAATATCACTTATTATATTTATTTAATAAAATTGTATTGTAATAAGTCAAATCGAAACAAAGTCGACTCGAGTGTACCTAATCAATGTCCGTCCACCGCTTAACCGAAATCTACCGGAGTAAAAAGTCTAAGTGTCTTTGTTTCTGTTGTGTATACGTTGTTTAGTTAAAACAAAGCGTTTCTTTCTCACAAACAAAACAAAATGCGTTTGTTTCTTACAAACAAAATGCGTTTATTTCTCAAAATAGTAGATTCATCTCAAACGGGCGGTAAAAAGTTCTTAAACGCGTTTAGTAAAACACCTGGTCAACGGCGTTTTACGGATGTTTTTATTTCTAAGACCGTACAAGTATACTAGGTAATAGATAATATACCGTCGAAACGCCTTACATATTTTAATAATATTATTATTAATAATAAAAAACTCTTTATTTCAAAATAAAATAGGCGAGCTTATTGCCTAAGTATATAATATATTTTTTTACGTTGGCTACACAAAAGAATAATAAAAATAAAGTGATTAAAAAAAGAAATAGACAGAAAACGAGAAACAAAAAGATAATAAAAAAAGGAAAACAAATTACTAACATTAAATAAAGTTAAAATTAAATAAAGTTGTAATATTAAAAAAAGATTTTGATTTCAAACAAAAAATAATTGAACAATGGATTTAATTATGGAAACAATCTTTCAACCAATTTTCAGGTGAAAGTCTATAAGTTGACTTTAACACGGAAATATAAGATTAACATAAATTTTCATACACAAAAAAAATTAAAAACCCACTGTCTCATGTTAGCTGCCAAAGTTGCCATACTTGAGACAGGCATGAAAAATACACGAAAGAATCATCTGAGATCCTTATGTTTTACCTTGAGACATTTTTAAACTTATAAAGAATCGTTATGAGTAAAATACAATAAAAAAAAGCTTTCGTAATATTTTTATTTTGATAAAAATAAAATCACCGAAATATTGAAATGAAATCGTGCCGAATCAATCGCATGCATGTTAATCTTCTCAATTCTTACAAAATATATGTAAAAAAACCTAAAATCTACCTTGAAAACCTGAAAAAATAATAATACTACTAAAAAAAGCCCAAAACCTTACAAAAAAATATATTTTTATTACTGCACTAATGCAAATATCGTTGATATGGTATTTATTTAGTAGCACACTAACTAAATATGTCTTTTCTTCTACATTACGATAAATTTCGATGTTGATTTCGATAAAAACAAAGCCTACCTTCGTGCCGCGATTTCGTAATGTGATGTATTTATTTATTTATTTTTAGGAAAACCAACAGCTAATTATAATTTAACAAAAAGAGGAGTAGGATAACAGAGAGCCAATTAAAGGGTTTCACGTTTAAGTAACGTTGTAGAAACATATTTGACCTTTCAATTAAAGCTATCGATTAAAAATACATCAAAAATTGTTCAACAATTAATGCTAAAGAATTCACTGTTCAGCTGCTGCCTAGCTGAGTTAATACTCGTACAGAATAGATCAAAGTCAAAGCGTTTAATCAAATCATTGAAATTGTCACTTGTTCGCCACAGAAATGCATTTTGCCTATAGTTGGTACCAGCATGAGGAACATGAAGAGCAGGGTTAAATCTATTGAGTTTGGAAGGAACATGGAGATTAATGAATTAAATAATATAAAACAATAGAATTAGTACGATCAGGGTAGGCAGACGATATAGGCGAGCATAGCTGACTAGTGAAAGTGCAGTATGGAAACCGGTATCTGACGTGATCATCCTGCGCGTGTGAACGGCGAGTGAGCGGGGCAGCGGCGAAAGCAAGGGTTACAAACATTTTTATACTGAGAAGGAATTAAGCGGGTGTATATAACACTATTGCTAAGCAATTCAATACATATAATACGAAGAAATGAACTGCACTGATAAGTGCAATAGTTTCACAGAGGTACATCTTAAATAGCGATGGGAAGTATACAATAGCATAGAGACAGATTAAGCAACTTTGTTTTAATCAAACACATTGTTGACGATGAACGCTGGCGAAGTGTCATTTTTCCGGATATGGATTTTCCCGTATTTCACCCAGACGTACTTGAGCCCTTTCTCGTTCCCGAAGGCCGAAGGTCTTCGTCTTGTTTAGCAAGGAGGGAGCTAATGGGCCCATGATGAGGTGGCCACGATGACCCATGTGTTCAGGGTCGGTCACACTCACGGGTCAACACCCATCCGATGGCCTCCACGCATGGGGTGCGAACCTGGGTAGGACACTGGGTCAACCAGTCTCCCCCGGGAATCAAACCTCTAGCGCTCCTGGACGGTCTGCGCACCGAGCGGCGCAAGCCAATCGACTGTGCTCTCCGACTAACAGTCGGGGGAGTCTGGGAACTGTATTGTTTCCGGGGGTGGTTGCCTACCTTACGGCGACTGCTCTTGAAATGACCATTGGCCATCCGATCCCGGTTCAGAGTCGGGCAAAGGACGCCTTGGTCCGCGATAGATTCGGCGCACACCGTTTCACCGCTTCGTAAGGGAGAGGACCGCGCAAGCGACCTCGAACTCGGAACCAATCGAGAGACCGGAGAAATCTGGTCACAATTGGAAGCAAGGGCGCGAGGGTCGGCCCGCCAGGTAACATTACTGGCTATTTCGCGGTAAAGGCGTTGGCTTCTTGCGGGTTGTGACGTAGCTGGACGTTGGATTGTTCTGTCTAAAGTCTGTGCAGGGCGACAGAACGAAAAAATCGTTAAAACGTCCTGTGGTGACGGGCTCGCCCGTTGTAGTTGACACCGCAAGTTGTTTAGCAAGGACTTGGAATCCGAGCCAAAAATGTAAAAAATTGGAATGTAGCCAAAAATGACTTCAACAAAAAGAAAAAAAAATAGGCACAAGCAACTTAAATGCTTGAAGGTTACGATGACAGTAAGAGTATTGATGGGAAGTTTTTGAAAAGTGAAAATAAAGTTAATCAAAATTTAATCGAAGTTTTGTCTTAAGTAAGGCGATTCGACGGTAAGTCAAATATGAACACATTATTGTTAGTTACCCACTGAAAAGGTACTAGCATTAGTGGGGAACTGTGACATGTAGTTTGTATATATTTTATGAATAAACACTAATACCAAAAAATAAAAACTTTCACATAATAATTACATTAGTAGTTGCTCCGCCACCGGCACCCTTACTTGTTTTTCCATGCGATGATTTTAACCTGCCTTCTCGCGGTCGGACGGCACCCGCAATATAACCTTATTATGCAAAAATATTTATACAATTACGTGGCTGCGGCCCGCAAAGTCGAGCAAGTCTCCTTCGCTCTCTACGAGGAAATTCCCTCTGGAATAATTCATAAAGGCCTGCGAAAATGACTTTTTTTCAAGTAACATTATGGGCCGTGATATCAATCGAGGTTTAAACGTCGCTTTTTCCGTTTAACGGTGATCGCCGATCAACGGTGATATTAACTGACATTTGTCGTTTGAACTCTTGCGTGATCGGCCGGTCAAGTTGGCTGGGGAATTCTATTCGACCGCGGTTTTTTTCGTGATCGTGATCGGCCAGACGGCATCTCACGTGCTGTCGTGTCTTTGGGGTTGGGAGTTAATGGGCCCTTGCTGAGTAGGCCACGAAGACCCATTTTGTTCAGGGTTGGTCCCACTCACGGGTCAACACCTATCCGACGGCCTCTACGCATGAAGTGCGAGCCTGGGTAGGACTCTGGCCTTATGGTCAGTTTCATGGGAGGACTCTGGCCTTATCTGTCTATATTTTATATTGCTAATCTACACTAATACTAGGTAGGGTTGGTTGTAAGAGATTGTCATATGACAATAAACCCGCCCATTGTGACATTTCACAATAAAGAGTATAAACAAACAAACTAATACTAGCTGACCCGTGCCCACTTCGTTGAGCGGTAAAACTTTTTACTTGTGATGAAATTATGAGTGTGGTTCGGTTAGTACTTAGTGCTATGATTTATTTCCTGACTGCTAAAAGAAGGGTTATATTTTTACTGCATGCCAATTTGACAATATTATTGTACGTTATTTGAGAGCGTCTTATCTCTTTAAGCATTTATGCAGTAAAAGGGAATTTGTATGCAGTAAAAGGGAAAAGTCTTTTGTTTTAACCCCTAGAGCCCTGATTGGCCGATATAGGCTCAACACGATTAAGCGTGACGGCCCCGTTTTAATTTTATTTTAATTTAATTTGTTTTATTTTATTATGTTTTATTATGTTAATATGTTTTATTTTAATTATTGGTACAGTGGTTTGGCAGTAATTAATGTTTTGGTGAGACAGTGTCATTATTCATTTTTTTTTACTAATTTTTACTAAATTTTTTTGGGACATCAACTTGTTAATCGGCTAATCGGGCCGAGGCCTGAAGGGTTAAACACTTGAGACGATAAATTTACTTATTTTGATATGCATTTATAATTGTTGATAATATGACCAATAAACATTACCTAACGATTAAAATTATTTTTTTTATATAAAAAACTACTTTTTGTGACTTAAATATAAAATTTAGACATATGCTGTCGCAGACTTTTTTGTAGGCATTAACAAGCTCTACAACTTTTCTCTAGAACTTAATCATATATCTCTCATCGTTAAAGCAGCGTTAGTTAGAAACGTTTTTGTTCGACCGTTTTTTCTCCGACTTACTTTGCAAATCCGACTACCACGAAAAAGTCTTTTCATTTTTCGGATTAATATATAGCCTATGACACTCACAAATAACGTGGCTATTGGTAAAAGAATTTTCAAAATCGGTTCAGTAGATCCAGAGATTACTTCCTACAACGTCACAAACTTTACCTCTTTATAATATTAATATAGATTATAAAAAAGTAATGTTTGTAAGTTTGTAAGTTTGTATGTAAGGAGTAATATCCGAAACTACTCATCCGATTTAAAAAATTGTTTCACTGATGGAAAGATAGATAAATAGAGATTCTTTATTGCACATTAACCAAAAACATACAAAAGGCGGACTTATTGCCTAAAATACAATCTCTTACAGCCAACCTTCGTGGAAGTGTAAAAATTTAGGTGCCAAAAGATAAATTAAAAATTTACAAAAAAAGAAGAAAAACTTATTACATAACAAAAAATAACCAAGTAACAAAAATGCCATTTTTAAAATAAAATTAGGATTTGGAATAATTCGCAAGGAGCGAAGGATAGGAGAGGATGGGATGAGACCTAGGACGACTAGAAATTTAGGGACATGAAATGCTTTTTCAGAGACACTTGAAAGGTAGAAACCGTTGGTGCGTTTCTGATGTCTGGCGGGAGCTGGTTCCATAGTCTAGCTGCATGAACGGTGAAGGAATAAGTAAAAAAAGAAGAAATATGAGTGGGAATCGCAATTTTACTATCCTGACTGGAACGGAGTGAAAGACTATGACTTCCTAAGTGATTGACTTTTTCGGTTAGGTAGGAGGGAGCGGTAGGATTGTTGAGGATGTTATAAAGCATATTATGCAAATTATCGCCTAGTTAGATGTGCTATTGGCAGTAAAGGTCATGTAAGATGTGTTAAACCTCCCTATATTAATTATTAAATAATTTATATAATTATTATAAGATTACATGACCTATGAATGAACTGTATACCTAATCCTATGTACCTAAATAAATAAAATAAAAAAAAAGAAGGAGAAGAATATGCATGTTTCTACGTTCACGTATTCGAAGCCAATGAAGTCTGCTTCTATACTCAGAGACGTGATCAAATTTTTTCGCATTGAAGATATACCTAATGCATACATTTTGCAACCGCTCTAATTTGTCAAGGATGGCTTCGGTGACGTCAAGGTAGCAGACATCAGCATAGTCTAGTATAGGCAATAGCAGTGATTGAGCTATGGTATTTTTTCCCATACACAATAAACGGGTCAATTTTAAAAAGGTCAACCGAGGTGAGGGACCTGGGAATTACATTTGATACACAGTTGAACTTCCGTGCACACATTACAAATATTTGCAATCGTGCTAGCAAAATGGTCGGTTTTGTTATTCGCATATGCAAACAGTTTAATAATATTCATGTAATGTTTCTACTATATAATTGTTTAGTCCGTAGCATACTTGAATATAACTCGGTCATCTGGTGTACACGTGAAAACAAATACATTCAGATGATAGAGTGTATTCAAAGAAAATTTTTAAGATATATTTATTACAGAAAATACAATATTTATCCATACTTATTTCCGTCAGATTTTGTGCTAGGAATGGTAGGATACAACAGTCTTGAAACTCGTCGATATATTTCACTAATTATATTTGCATATAAACTTATTCAAGGAACGATTTATTTGCCAGATATACTATGTAAGTTTGAATTGTACGTACCGGTAAATTACACAGCGAGGAGATCGCATCTATTGTTTAATGTGCCGTACCACCGTACAAATATTTTTGTAGACAGGCCAGTGGGAAGGGTTATAGCTCTTCTTAATTCCTTACCCACTGAAATAGATATCTTTTGTACATCCCTTTGGCAGCTAAAAAGGCATCTCCCTGCTATCTCATGTTTATCATAATCTGTCTTTTATTTAGTTGTATATTTTTATGTTTTTTTCTTGTTCAATGTTAGCATTAATTTAGTTATGTAGTCATTTATTTTTAGACTTACACTCCAGCTTTAATATTCAAGGGCGAATTGGATTCATCTGTAATGCCCTTGAATACTATTTGAAACTAATAAATAAATAAATGGTCTTCTTAACCTCCACCGGTAAAAATCTTTGCAACCGCCGAAGACTATGAAATCCAGCAAATATGCGTTTGCTGACTTCATTAATCTGTGACTGCCAAGAGAGATATTGATCAATGATAAGGAAAGTTCCATTATCAACATTATGGTACAGCATAAAGCAAGCATTGACCATTTTTACGTAAATAATAATAATAATAATATTAATGCTTTATTTAAGAGAAAGTAGTATAAAAATTATGTCTTAAAAACTACCCAACTAGGTTAATGCCCGTATTAGGGTAGATTCTTTTCTTTTAAATTAAGATGCGCACGTACTTTTATACTGCAATTAAGAACCATGGTAATATTTTACATGTTTATATAATATTAAACTATAAATATATACATTTACCTACTTGTATTATTTACCTACTATTATTATTTACATACATTTGCGTTTACATACACGTATTTATTAGTAATATATAATTGTAATATTAAATTAAATTGATAACGTCGTTTTAAACGAGGATATGTGTAATAATTTCAGCTACATTTTCCCAGCCGGTCTCAAACAGCCACAAAGTAAGTTTTCCCTTTTTCATATGTAAGCTTTTGCATTGTTTTAACTTATCCTAAAAGTAATTGTGGAGTTTAGGAGCTACACAACTAAAGTGCCTTTGCGCAAATTTAGTCGTGGTTTTTTTTTAATTAGATGTTTTTCTGACGCGCAACCTCTAGTTAGAATGTTGTGGTCAGTGATGTTGTGTGTGTGCGGATTGTTGAGATAATAAAGTAGGGTTACTTTTGCATAAATCTGTTTAATGTCCAAAAGTCTGCCCAAAAGTCTAATGTCCAAAAGTATCCAAAAAATGCCCGTATGCAAATCTTCGCGTCGTGTAAATGTACTATGTATGTATGTATGGCATTTAGGATAGTTTAAAATTAGATAGTTGAATTATTATTGTAAGCTACGGTTGATTTTCTGGTATTTCAGACTGAATCTACTGTGTATATTCAGATATTCCGAATTTGCATGACGCTGTTATGATAATATATTATTATTAGGTATATACGTGTACATGACTGCTAGATAATCAAGCGTGGCATGTGAGTTGCGGTACGTTTTTTACGCCGAAAGAAAATCAAATCGGTTGTGTCACCCCAAGACTCTCCCGGCAAGCATGCATCCCCTCCTCCCTCCGGCTCGCCAAACCCCTTAACTCCCCCCCCTCCACTTAGCTAACTACCTTCCTCCCCTACCCGATAGTGATTGCGTCAAGTGACTCCGCTCCCCCGATGCCGGGTGAATAAGCCGGGCAAAGGATGTTGTGGTCCGCGATAGATTCGGTAGACACCGTATCACCGCTTCATAAGGGAGAGAACCGCGCAAGCGACCTCGATCCTGCAACCAGTCGGGAGGTAGGAGGTATCCTGAAGGTCAATTCCAGACGGAGATATCCTTTTAAACTGGTAGTCAGGGGGCGAGGCTGCCCGCCCGGAACCTTTCGCTTTAAGCTTATTTTCGGGTTTGTTTAAAGTACTGCTCGACCGCTGACAAGCGTCGGCAACTTCTTTCTTATATACCTATATAGAATTCATTAGTAGGATCCCATACAGGACTCCGATTGGTTGTATTATAAAAAAAATAATATACTTTCGTTTATCCAGTCAGAAAATTTACGTATGTACATACGTATGTACATATACGTACATATTTACGTATTACGTATGTACATATCAGCCGCGGATTCAGGAAAAAACTCAAAGGAGGGACACATTAAAAGACATCTTGAGCTATGAATAACAAATCATCATCAGATGCAAAGGCTAACATGGTACTTACCTATGCAAGTACAACTACTCAACTGACAAATAAAATCTGTATATCTATACAGAATCCATCTGGACCAAAGTATCCATCTGGATACTTTGAGGTGTCAACTACAAGGGGCGAATCCGTTACCCCAGGGAGTTTTAACGATATTGATACTTCTGTCTCCCGTGAGGTTAGCGTAGAAGACTTTGGGATGAAACAGTCCACCGTTTAGTTACGCCACTCGCCCGTAAGAAGCCAACGCCTTACCGGGAGACACTGGGTTTGTACCCAGCGGGCGGCCTCGCGCCGTTACTACCAGTTTAGGCCACATCTCTTCGACCTCCCGACTGGTAACCGGGTTCGAGGTCGCTTGCGCGGTCCTCTCCCTTACGTAGCGGTGGTTCAGTATCTACCGAATCTATAGCGGACCACGGCGTCCATTGCCCGTCTACCACTCGGGATAGGGTGGCCGAATTGGTCGTTTCAAAAGCAGTTACCGTGAGGTTAACAACCATCCCCGCTCTTTATGAAACAAAGCCGTTTTCAGGCGTCTTGGTAATAGCCGAGCAGATCAAGAGCATTCTTACCATACGTCAAGGGCGTGACTGATCGAATAAGTAAGATGCTAAACAGATTGGATATAAAAACGATCTTCAAACCGACCCAAAATATAGCTCGATTTTTGAGGCCTGTAAAGGATGTAATACCACTGCAAACCCCGGGTGTGTATAAAGTCGAATGCAGCTGCGGCCTAGCAGCTGCGGTCTAGTTTGTCCAACTTAGGCTACTACGTTGGACAAACGAAACGGCCCATAGCCACGCGACTGACAGAACACATCAAAGCTGTTAAAAACGTTCACCGAGAAAAATCGGCGATCTGCGAACATATATTGGATAGCGGAAGTAACCACTGGATGCAGTTTCAAAATCCCATTGTTCTATCCAAGGAACAATTCTACTTTCCTCGCATGATCCGGGAAGCCATTGAAATAAGAAGAACTCCGAACTTCAATAGAGTTGACGGCTACAAACTCACTTCTACGTGGAACCCTCTTCTTAAAATGTTCCCGCCGCCGAACGCCGAACGCAAAGACGTAAAACAGGATACAGTGAGTGTTGTGTACAAGACGGATTTTAAAAATTCCCGCGCTCCGAGCCCGGCCCCCCACCACCGTTATAGCCTACGCAGTGGCGGCAGCGGTTTGCGGCCTACCCGCAAAACAACGGACTGACAGCTCTTCAGTCTACCCTAGACAACGGCGGCTGCAACGTCACCGAAACGTCGGGTCCTACAAATTTCACGCGGTAAATTCGTTTTCTATCCTATTTATAATGTCAAACAACCGCGATAGTCTTCGATTTTATATTGCCTTGGTAATAGGCAGTGTAATACGTAAATATGAACGTATATGTACATATGTAAATTTTCTGACTGGATAAACGAAGTTATATATATTTTTTCTGGAATACTACCAATCAGAGTCCTGTATATTGGAAATTCCATAGATATAAGAAAGAAGTTGCCGACGCTTGGCAGCGGTCGAGCAGTATTTTAAACCAACCCGAAAATAAGGTTAAAGCGAGAGAAGAAAATTTAATGGTAAAGTTTCGAAAACATTTAAAAAAGGAACAGGAAGGGATACGGACTGGCGCAGGAGCATTTTTATCATCCACCATTTTTTTTTACTATTTTTTCGCTGTCTTACATATTTCACTTTAAAATAAAAATACGTGTGGCACTCGGGGACTGCCGCGGTAAAGCTATTGCATAGCATTTTTTAACAACTTATGCAACTATAATTATTTATTTATTTTATTTATTTTATTTTTTCTGATATCAGATAACTGCGCTCTATCGGAAAACGTTGAAATTATTCCGAATCATTTGCTTCCGCAGCCGCATAATTTAAACGTCTTCCGATAGAGCGCCGCGCACGATATTTTTATTCGATAAAGCAAAAAAAACGGATATTATTCGTTAAAACTACTATTCGAAAAAAATCGTAGATAAAAAAATAGATAATTAAATTATCTTTAAAATGGTGCAGGTTTCATAATAATACGCCAAATAGTATTTGCGTAGTAGTCGTTTTTGTGTTCGGTTAGACCTAATTTCACAAATTAATTACACTTTGTAATATAAACAAAATCCAAAATATTCAAAGCTAAGAATATTAGGAAAATGTTCTTGTTTAACATATATTTTTTTCGAATCGTAAGCAGTACTCGTTTAGACGTAATTATCAGTTTAAAATCATTAATATTCGTTAAGAAATTTCTTCATTCGGTCGCCGCGGTGGCCTACTAGGCCCGCGATAAAAGCTATGCAATAGCTTAACAATACTTTAACGCGAACATCGCGACTGCCGTAATTACTTCAACGTTCGCCATGCTTGAAGGCTCATATAACTAAAGCGCTCGCAAGCATGTTGATCGTGGATATTTGACTTGCCTGCTCTTGCCAAGCGTTTGTACAAGCGTTTTGTAGTTGCAGCATAATATGTCTTGTGAGAATGGCCACCCTTCACTAGACTCCAATTGCTTGTGAGCGAAGGGTGGTTGTCAGCATGAAGGTTGCTCCGTTAATGAGAGTCGTAGATGTCCGTGTAGAAGAGTTTATTCAGAAGATTGAAGAGAAGTGAGTCGAAGTCGCCAGTTCTTAACGCCTTGAGTTGCTTTCGCCGTTGTGTTGTAGTGTGGGCGCGAGGTGAAACCGTGGCGGTGCGTGTGTAGTCGAGGAGCGAAGTGTGTAGTCGAGATATCTTTCCACTGAGGGGACGATGTGTAGAGCGCGGTAACTGTCTGCCGAAGGAATGATGTAGAGGGGCAACTGTCTGCCAAAGGAATGATGATGATCGAATGCAATGTACTGCGTTTTATAGGGTGATCGGTGATGCAATAGCTACGAGTGGGGCGACGCATGTGTCGCTTGCCTGGGCAATATTTGCCAAATTTAGCTGGAAATTAACTGCAGCTGCTCGTGCAAGTTTGAGCGAGTCTGCAGTTTTCTGTTCTGTGAAATTAACTTTTTTGTTGTGGGTATGTAGGGCCGTAGGCTCCTACAGTCTTGTTGTTTGGTTTTGTCTAGTTTTGCATGTGGCCCTATTCTTCAATTTGGTATGCTAAAATCGTCTACTGTTTGCACTAGAAATCTAGTGTAGCTAAAAGGCCTGCGCTCTCCCCAGTGTATGCACCGAGTTTGCATCGCTGATTTTGCACCCGCCGGTTTCTCACCCCGCCATGTCTGCACCTCGCGCGGATACGTTAAACTGAATCCAACTCGTTGATCCCTATGCTAAGCTCCCTAATTTAATACGATTCGACTATAGAAACAATAATCAAGTATTCGGTACTAAACGGGTGTGTATATAAGACTTTCCCGGCAAGTAGTCAAGGGCTTATTAATTTTTTATTTTATTTTTATTTTTATAGTAAATTTACAGATAGGAAATACATACAAGTATTTTTAAAACATATTAAAACAAGACAAATTTCCTATCCTATGAGTGGTTTACAATGCTTGCATTACAAATTAATATAGAAATAACATGAACACGCTGATAGTGGGAAAAGTAATAAGACTAATAATAATATAAGGGTAAGAAAAGTAATAACAAAGTAAGTTGTTAATAAGGTAAGTTCTAGAAAGGGTTATATAAAGCAAAAAATAGAAATATGAATAATTGGATAATAATATTTATAATAAATAATATTATATGATATAATAGTATGGTATAATATAAAAGTCATATAATACAGTACAATAGGATGGCAGTTAGTGAAATCTTAAGAAGTAGGAGATAGGCTAGGTATGATCGAATCTTTAATTAAATTAATGGAATCATACAATACATCGCATCCTTTACATGATTTATCGAAAACGCGACACATTCTGGTAAGAGGACTATTCGACCCGATGTTGTTATTGCAAGCGACAACCAAAAATGTTTGAGAGCTCCTCGTTAGTCGCGGTGGCACACGAAATTGAACTTTTTCGAGACTTGTCTAGTCGATTGTGCAAAAGCTTATAGAGACACGTCATATCAGTAATAGTCCTATGTGTTATGTAAGGATTTTGATCGTGATGTTTTTTCGGCGTGATTAGAACAGCAATTGAATTGTACACCTTAGTAGTGCGTCACGATTTTCACAATGAACCAAAGTATTGAACAAAGAGTTTGCCTTAAATTTTGTGTTGCGAACGGATTGAATAATAAATATAATAAATGGAACGCCTCAGAGCGAGGTAACGCCGCATGAGTCATGTTTTTTTGTGCGTGCAGCAGGCTTCATCGATTTATAAGATGTTGTCACGTCAAACACTGAGTTGGAGGTCACCTTCAAGTACTGTATCTATTTTTCTTGTTTTATTAACAACTATGTTTCTTGCTTTGTGATGAAAAATGCTTTTTCTGCTATCGTTATTTAAAAAAAATCTGAATATGCATTAATCAATATCATTGTAATTGACTTTGTACTCAGTTTTCCATATACAATAATCTCCTATGTGAAATATCTCCATAAACATGGTGATTCAAGAAAAATAAAAATAAATTTGAAAAAAATGCTTTCTTGTTTAGAAATAGCTCTTGCAATGATTGTCGTGCTGTCGCGAAGGTGACAGCAGTTAAATTTCCTTTATGTTCTCAAAGTGAGAGGCAAATATAAAATGTAACCTAAACGTAGATGTTTTATTAAAAACATCTACGTTTAGGTTACCTTATAGCAGAAAGTAATAATAATAATAATAAAAAACTCTTTATTTTAAATAAAAAAGGCGAGCTTATTGCCTTGCAGCAATGTCTATCAGCTAACCTATAGCTTAAGTTTATAACAAATTTCGAACGTTGGCTACGCAAAAGAACAATAAAAACACAAATGATAAAAGGAAACAAACAGAAACTAGAAAGAGACAGTAATAAAAAAGTAAAACAAATGACTAAAATTAAATAAGGACGCAGAGGAAAGAAGGAGAGGAAGGAAGGAAAGGGAAGCGAAAAGGAGGGGGGAGAGGTGGATTACAGTAAAAATAAGGTGGATTACGGAAAGTATTGATTACAGTAAAAATAACGGTTGTGTCACCCCAAGACTTTCCTGTCAAGTAGCCAGGAACTTAATTCATCTGCATATCAATATCATAAATCCAACCACAACCCCCCTCCCACCCCCAACCTAGCGCCACCCGTTAAAACCCTCGAAAATCGAAATCCACTTCGACTCCGACTTCGACTTCGACATCTCGACTTTTTGACTTTTCCGTCTTTTCCGACTTTTCAACTTTCGAATTTTGTGTCTGCTGTTCACCGTTGAGGAGTTCCCTCTTCGGGAGTTAACCCAGGGTACGTCGGCCATGTCATGGTGAAACTTGAAAGTTGCTGTCATAAATGAATGCGTATACAAAATTTTGGGTCTCTGCTGTTGACCGTTGAGGAGTTCCCTCGTCGGGAGCCAACCCTGGGTAGACGGATTTCAACCATAATCTTTTCAGCTCATGCCATGACCAAATGATGCCTGCTAGCCAAATTTCAGCTCAATCGGATGAAGCGTTTCGGCGCTATCGTAGGAGAATACACACAGACACATAGAAGTGCGTCCACAATACTTTCCTTACATGCGGAACTAATATGAAAGCCTTAAGAGATGAGATAACTGAAATAATACCGTCGCTTTAGAACTATAACTTGATAACTCGAAAATTAGCGTTTTTGAGATAGTAAGCCAGAAGATGTAAAAATATCAACTCTATCTGAACTTCCCCCGGATAAGTTGAAAATCAGCGCCAGCTATAATACTAAAAATCGATATGTAGACTTATCTAGCTTAAAGTTCGCAGCACTGTCTGCTATCGTAGCGCAAAATCTCTATATCTCCATTAATCTAGTTTTAGGTTAGTATTTATGTATGTCCTCTTTTTAGTTTCCATAAATCAAAAATGGTGGATGAGTTGAAACTTTACAAAAACATTTTATTTTATTTATTTTATGGGAATTATCAAATTCACCATTTACAATAAGTATAATATTAAAACAAATGGCAAAAACTTTCCTCTTTCATTCACTGGCTAGTGCTGCCCAACTGGGATATACCCGTTCCAGGGCAAGCAATTTATATTTTTCATTTAAAACGAGGGTCGACGAACCAACCAAACACAATAATAATAATAATAATTAAAAAATATATTTAATAATAATAAATATATATATTATTAAAAAATAAATAAATATTACAATATTATATAGGAAATAGACATACTAAATACATTAGAATACAGATATACACACATACATACATATAAACACAATATATGTTCAGTCAACTTCAACTTATTCTACTACATCGATCATGGCATGGATAGATAAACGCTCTTCTTGCAACAGCCATTTATTTATTTTGATTTTGAACAATGAATAAAACGCAATGAATAAAACGCGACTACTCAATTCGAGTTATCGAGTTATTGAAATTGTAAGGCGACGATATGTCACCATTGTTTTTCGGTTTAAAATAATAAAACATAATCGAAATAAAAAAAACCATAGTCTCACTTCTAGACTTTACCGGCAAGTAGACAAACCACCCGCTAGCCAACCCAACTTTCCTCCGCGCGCCAATTCTCAGTATAGTTGTAGTATTTTCCGTGGTATTAAAATGCTTATTTAAAAAAAAAGTAGTATTTTTATTACTTGAGCACCGAGGGTAACTGACTAAAGTGCGGCGGGCGCAGGGCGACTTTATTCTCTACAAACGTGATTTTCAGCGCAAACTATTTTTTTAAAATTATTTTTAAATATTATAGTTCACTTTTTGTCAGGGTAGTCGTGTTTTTAATTTTTTTTAATTATGGTTCCTGTTATCGCATTAAAATCCAGAGGCAAGTAGGACCCACAGTAAGGTATATTTTAGGACGCCAGTATACGGTCTGAGCGGTCGATCATGAATTATTCAAAGGAGGATGTGAATAAAGAAAATAAAAAAGCGCTTCCCTGCGGCATTGGGGTTCTCTCGGCGGGACCGCTATCGCGCTGTCATCGCGTACAGCTGTCGGCCTCGCACCGCGCGATGCGGCCGCTTTGGATCCTCCTCCTTGCCAGACAAAGCCAACTCCCGCGGTATTCGACATCGATTTGAGTAGCGGGGGGCAAAGTAGAAATCTGACAAGAAGTATTCGATCAATTACGATGGCCCGTATTCCGTTCTCGGTGGCTTAAATTAAGCTGGTGCTAAATATTAGCACCTTCGTTATTGTTGGTATTTTTTTTAAATCTTCTAGGCGGGAATTTATAGCATCACGCAGTCAAACACTCAGGCGGTCACCCATCCAAGTATGGACGGCGCCCAACGCTGCTTAACTTCGGTATCAACTAGGAGGACCGGTATCAAAGCGGCTACGGACGCACATTTATTTAGTTTCATCAATATTAAGAACAGGTCTTAAATTCCGTAACGACCAAATTTGGTTGCACATCAGAACACCGTTGACTACGTAACGACCAATATTGGCGACTTGCTCCCGGAGCGCACAGTAATATTATCTACTTTCTAATTCGAACGCATCCTAAAATCAATACCAAATATCTCATTAATACCATAGATACAAAGCGGGTCGCTAGAACGATTTCGCAAGTCATTTAGCGGATATTTCTGGTAAAATTCCATTGTCAAATATCATTTTTTTTTTCGATTAATCATCAAAATTTTTATTGGTTTTATGAGCTAATATCTTACTATTTTTGTATATAAATAAGAAAAAAGAAATATTAGCTTGGATAGAAAATTTAATAAAGATCACGAAAGTATTTATAATTTCTAAATAGGGTTAGGTATTTTTCCGTAAGACAAGTACAAGTTAGAAATGTTGAATTTTATTCGCTATTTCGAATTTCTCATATTTATTCATAATTATCTAATTGTTTTGCAAAATGAGATTTCAATATTCTATATACAAAATTTCAATGTGCAATGTGGATCATTGCACAGTTATTATTTTTATGATTGCTATAGTAGTTCGATAGTTATAGTATTTTTGTCGAGCGCGGCGATATTGCAAGAAATTCCAATAAATTGCCGCGGTCTGCCATGAAATTATGCCGCTATTCGAAGGGTTAAAAATAATCCGTTTTGTCTACCGCCTTTTCTAAGCGGGGTCTTAATTTTGACAGCTCGGTCACTTCCTCGCCCGCCGCCGTCGTCTCGTCACGCTGATTTTCGCCACGTTTTCGTTTGTTTTAAAATAAACAAATAATAAAGGCTTTTTATGTTACAATATACGTGGATAAACGAATATTCAAGGCTGTTTATCATAATGTGCAAAAAATATTCTCCTACATAAGTTAAACGGCTATGGCATAAGTGGTAATGCGCATGATCCTATAAAATCGTATCCATCGCATCGTACACAAGTTGTTGAAATAGAGGGATCGAGATCAGCATCGAAAAAAAGATATTGTGGGGTCCCACAGGGCTCGATTCTTACACCTTTACTTTTTCTCTTCTTTATTAATGATATTGGAAATTCGTTACCTCAAAATGTCCATACAGTCCTATACGCGGATAATATTAGCTATTTCATTAGTGATAAAAATATTCTTGACCTACTCTTAACCCCTCAAGCCTAGTCTAGTAGAAGTAGCCTAGTAGAAGCTAATACCTAGTGCTTTAAATACCGTATACATTGGTTCAAGTAGAGTTTTTAAATACAACGGGCGAACCCGTAGGAAGTTTAAATGAAATGTATCGTTCTGTCTCCCGTGAGGTAAGCGCTGAAGACTTAGGACAAAACAATCCACCGTCAAGCTCCGCCACCTGCCCGTCAGAGGCCAACGCCTTACGGCGAGCCACCGGGAAAGGTACGCAGCGGGCCTCCTCGCCCCCTGATTACCAGTTTTGGCAGGATATCTCCGTCTGGAATTAACCTTCAGGATACCTCCGTCCTCCCGACTGGTTACGGGTCCGAAGTCGCTTACGCGGCCTCTACCTGTTTTATTACAGCGGTAATTCAGTTAGAATTTATTGCGGATCTGGGCGTTCTTTGCCCGTAGTGCCACACGGGATCGAGTGGCTTAAGGTCATTTTAAGAGTGGCGTGACAACAGGTCAATATACACCCCCGTTGCTTAGGAAACAGTGTATTTCCCTAGTCTCCAGACCGTGCAGTGGCGCCGAGATGCAATGCCACCGGGAGAAACCGGTCCACTATCTCTGAGGCCTAAGACACAGGAGTCCTACCCGGGGTAGCCTTCCACTCGAGGAGGCTTTTGAATAGGAGCTGAATCGTAAGTTGAGCCGATCCGAGAACAAAATGGATCTTGTGGACCAAGCTGCATGAAACCGTTCACCACCATACAATTGGTTCAATCAGAATAATCTCCTCCTCAATTCAAGAAAAAACACCGGCATGCATTTCTCGTCTAATTACCTACAGAAGGTCGATTGATTCGCCCACCCTATTAGTTCAAAACGACCAAATAAGTTTAAGCAAGGATTCCAAATTTCTTGATCTTGTGATTGAGAATAAATTAAACTGGACGTCTCACATAAATGAACTTATTAGTAGCCTCTCGTCTGCTATAGATGCTGTGCGCAAAATGAAATACTTAGCTGGAGAATCTGCATCCCTCTCAGCATATCATGCATGCCTTAGAAAATGGCCTAAGGTATACTTCTATGAGGAAACTCCTTTGATATCTCTAGAATATTTATACTACAAAAGCAAGCAGTAAGAGAACTCGCGGGACTAGCACGAAATACTCACTTACACTTACAGTACTTTTAAAGTACGGAATGCATTGCGTACTTAAAAAAAAAAATAGTAACTATGGTAGCTGAATATATTCTTCGGTGCCTAATTTATGCGAGAACCAACGTCACAAAACGTAAACTAAATGGTGATCACCACACCCATGACACTCGCCATCGGTTTAATATTGCCCTTCCCAAAGTGCATCTAACACAGACACAAAAAACCTTTAATTACGTAAGTTTTAAGCTTTTTTAATGCTTCATTCTCCAAAATAGACTTCATGAGTTAAAACTATTCGAGAGCTTTATAAAAAGAAAATTGGTATCTTTCCCACATGCTTTCTTTACGTTGGACGAGTTCTACAGCTGAGCTGAATCGTTTGTAGTCGAAATATTATTTGTATATTAGATTTAAGAGGCCGTGGCGGCCGTTGCGGCCAAAAGTATATTTGATTTTATTTTAAAATAACTATTGCTAATTGGATTATTACTATTGTCTTCGTTTATTTATTAATTTGTAACCTGATTATTTAATGTTAAATATTTTGATTTTGATTATTTTTGATTTATTATATGTAGATTATTAAATTTATGTAATTACGTTATTTTCTTTTAATATCATTTGATGTTAAATATCTTGATTTTGATTATTTCGATTTGTGTATTTATTTGATTATGATTATTTGGATTTTTTGTTTTAAGATTTATTTGATTTGGTTATTTTATTTTAAAAATCATATACCTATGTATCAATAATTAATAGGTGTGTCCTGAAAACCAGGATAAGAGATATCCTGAGGATACCCCTAATTTGCAGCGTTTGTAGCTTTATTTCATAGTCTTTGTCTATTTATAGTTTTAATTTTTAATCTGTGTGTTCTTGTTTTTTTTTTGTATATGTTTTTTATAACAGCTGCAAATAAATAAATAAATATGAATAATAATTTAGCATAATTAATTTTGTATCCTGGTTTTTTGTAGCCTGAATCCATAGCCAGTAGCCATAATTTTGTAGCCTGGTTGTGAGAACACGAAAAAGAATTTTAGTACAATTATGACGAATTTTAAAAACCCGGTCCTTAAGATATCATTTAGCCAAAACAAAATTGGTAAATTATTTCCATATTATTTGTAAATCATCTTTATTCCGTTACTGTTTTCAAAAAAAAATAAAAACGAGCGAGATTTGTCTTCAGTTTTTGAAAAACCTAGAGATGATTCTCAATATTAAAAAAAATCCTTTACACCAGAATATGCTCTATTTGCATAGTACCAAGACAGTTTTGGAACTTCCATACAAAAAATATAAGAAAAAAATGTTTGAAATTACGTAATTTCCAGATATGTCATGGCCAAACATAATTTTTTTTTCTATTTATTAAAAATACTTTTGAGTGATATAAAAAATAACACAGTGATCTTATTTTATCATAATCTAATTTTTACTTTATAAGAAACTATTCATTAGATAATTTATTATATTATAATTGAAAAGCCAAATCGACTACATTAAACGACGCGCAAAGCCGAAATCGTCATTCGTAATTGGCCACTGCCAACGGTGGGACGTATTCCCTTGTCGCCGCGGTATACCTATACATCTTTATGTATATATCGATAGCGCGCGGGCGCGTGGCATTGCAAAAATATCTCAATTTTTTGTAGCGTCAACTCGGAAGGCATGGATGCTATTTTATAATATTGATAGGATTTTTTTATATACGCTTCAGGCTGTTTAGCTGTTAAGTTGACTTTTGAAATTATATTATTTCCAAATTATGTTAGAATTTAATTAGTGGATCATTTAACATTTTTTTGATATTCTTTTTCCATTTGATTTGTAATTTTTTTTATTTTTTTTTTTAGCGTGATTATTCTTGTTTTTTTTGTTATTTTTTTAAGTTGACACTGTTGCCAATATTTCTTTTTCTACTATGTTATTCCGTTTTGAAATTTATCTAACATGTTTTTTTTGACGCGTTCACCAGATTTGGTATCCACCTTAATGCTCTCGTAGTATACTGTGAGTCAGTCGTTCCTGTTGCATTTGCGGGAGTAGACGGAAAAGATGGGCGACGAAATACTGATGTTTATTGAATAGTTTTTTTTAACTCGTCCTGGCCATTTTAGGACATGTCCCTCCAAAAACATGCGGCATGGATGGCCCTATCGTTTGCCTCTTGTAGATCCTAGTGTGTAATAGAGGTTGACAGTTGTGAGCAGGATCGGGGGTAGTCTTCATTCTGCAGCGTTCCACATATGGATATAGGGTTCTCTGGGTAGCCCCAGCGAATGAGATTAGCCCGGCATCTTGTCACACCCACCCTCAGTCTGTTGAGCCCTCCATTGAGCTATTCGATTCGATATTTGACTCCCATGAAGCGGATTGGTTCGGCTCATGAACGACTGTGGTGTGACTCCTGTCACCTTTAGGCGTTCTGAATCAGCCAGGACATCACCATGTAATGCAGGAGGAGCGATGCTGATAACAGGATAAACCTTCTCGATAGGAGTAGGTTTGAGGCAGTCAGAGACAATTCTTGCAGCATCGTTCACAGCAGTATCGACCATTTTTGCGTGTGTTGATGCAATCCCCACTAGAGCGACATATTCCGCTGCGGAGACGCAATATACCCAGAGCTGAGCATAAACCTATCTCCTTCAGTCACTGCCTGGTTTCACTCCTACCTACACGGGCGCGAGCAACGAGTATCGGTCAAAAACTTGCTCTCCAGTTGGACTAGAATTATCGCCGGTGTGCCCCAAGGTGGAATTTAATCACTTCTCATTTTCTGTTTGTTACTATCTCTATTTCTGAAAATTTGTCATGTAAATACCACCTATATGCTAGTTTCACCCACATGGACGCGCCCAGTGCAATAACCGAATTGAACTCCGATTTAAATTCGTTAGCGGTAGCATGGCCTGCTTCTTAATCCGTCAAAACCCATGCAATCGTCATCGGAAGTCGCTCACTCATTGCCAAATATAAAAATAATCCCCCTTCTATCAATATCGACAACGTCATTGTCCCTTACAGCAGTACTGTGAAAGACCTGGGCCTGCTCATTGACGAAAACTTATCTTGGCATACTCAAGTAAGTGAGGTCAGCCGTAAAGTCTTTGCAAGTCTCCAGTTTTTTTAACGGGTTCAAAATCTCCTACCTCTTTGTATTAAATGCCAAATGGCACAATCTTTAGTTTTACTGTTAATTAACTATGTTGATGTGGCTTACCTAGGCGTGAATGAAGAACTACTTGATACGCTAGAAAGAATTCAAAATGCGTCTATTCGCTTTGTTTATTCTCTGAAGATGTTTGATCACATATCGACCTTTCGCAGGCAAATATAGTGGCTTCCCATTAGACGATGTCGGGATTTTCACATACTCGCTCTACTCTTCCGTGTACTACAGTTAAACAGGCCTACTTATTTGTATAATCTCTTCTCACCGCTTTCATCCCATGGCCTTTCATTGCGCTCTCAGGAACATCTATTACTGGCTATACCTACCACAGCATTCGTCAACTCTTATGTACAGGTCTTTCGCAGTGCAGGCGGCCTGACTCTGGAATTCCGTGCCTTTGCCCATAAGACAACTTGAAAACTATAAAGAGACATTTACTCAACTCATTAATACCCCCCTACCCTCCCGTCTCCTTTGATTGTCCATATATTCCATTCCTCCCCTCGGTATCGAGTTCACATACGTTTTCCATCACTGTTTTATATATTATACTATGATGACTATTATGCCCACATATTTGCCCACATAAACATTTAGTCACAATATAGTCACATAGCCCTAGTGGAATGGCCGAAAGATATTGCCACTAGGCAATAGCACCACCACATTGTACTCTATTGTGAGTGCAATAAAGCTTTTCAAACAAACATTTATGGAAGTCTACGCGGGCTTGTAGACTATTTGACTTACTACGGCCATTTATTACGTGCTTCGATATTGCCGGAGCCTTGGAATTGCTAAAATCGAATTTTTGGTTATTCTGGAGTTGGTGCAGAGCAGAGAGGGCAGTTTTAGAGCTTGCTCAAAATTGTGTTTCGGCCTGAAGAGACTCGAGGGGTCAGCTGGTTTGGCTAAGGACAACCAGGATTTTAAACTAGCTGTCACCAGTTCATCCAATCGAGAAGGTTGGGTTTTGGTGAAATCGTAAATAAGCAAGGGCCATGACGAATGCGAAGTTAGATAATTGTCATATATGCAAGCCCTACGAGGGCCAGAAATAAGCAGAGCATCTATCTTTGCCAGGCAACTACTGAAATGCTCTATTACATGATCGCCAGATAGGTCTTTCCCTGATGGGTGATTTTCCAGCCAAGGAATTCAAAATGGTTATTTAAGTCTATAAGGGAGATATTATAGCCCTCATAGACCAATTTGTAGTCATAGGATGTAAATTTCGTGTCTATGCAGGTGAGTCCAAGCCAAAAACATTTGAAAGGTTTCACTTTTATACAACCTGACCAGTCGCTGAATAGCTCCACTTTCTGTAATAGCAGAGGAAGCTGCTAATGACAAATGTGATAACCTGTAAATTACGGGGCATCTGGCAACCCTAAGTTTGGAACTTGGAATCGGTATCGACGGCATCTTTGATATCTGCCATCCGCGACATCTGAATGATTGTGAGATGGGATCGATTCGCGTCGACTGCTGTGTGCTGTCAATTGGAATTGAAAATCCGACAGTATAATGCGGCATTGAAGCCGTTAAGTGCATTGCTGGGACCATGGGCGGTAAAAATAAATTTTAAGTGGTATGAAGGCCTTGAAATTGTTGTGAATTTTCATATCGTGGCCAACGACTGATTGCAAAAGGTAATTAATATTAATATTATATTAAAATGTATTAATAACCAGATGACCCTGTGAACTTCGTACCACCTAAAATTAATTTAATTGTAACTCTTCATAAGCGTTTATCGATCCTAATCAACCTTCCAAATCCAATTCATAGAAATCCTACTACTATTATAAATGCGAAAGTTTGTAAGAATTTATGTATGGATGTTTGTTACTCTTTCACGCAAAAAACTAATAAATGGATTTTGATAAAACTTTACAATAATATAGCTTACACATCAGAATAACACATAGTCTTTAATTTAGAAAGATATATAGTTTTCTATCATCATTATCACAATTTTCCATCACCACGCGGGTGAAACCGCAGGGCGCCGATTCATGTACGGTTTGAGTTTCGTTTGGTGATTAAATAAAAGTCATTTGTAATTAAAATAAATTCAATGTATTAAATTTACATGATGAAATATAAATGCTTTTCCGATTTTTTCGACTTTTTCGGCTTTTTCGACTTTTTCGACTTTTCTGACTGTTTCGATTTTTTCGACTTTTTGCATTTTTCGACTTTTTGCACTTTTTTGACTTTTGTGACTTTTTTGACTTTTTTGACTTTTTCGACTCTTTTGGCTTTTTCGACTTTTTCGACTTTTCGACTTTTTGAAATTTTACACAATCGCACGGAATGAATAACAGTTATGGATGGCGCGGCTAAATACGGATACACACTAGTATGGCATCATCACGACATCATTTTTATATTATTGGTGAATTATTTTTTCTAATTGTCTTCTACTGTTAGTTCTACTTATCCGGTCTGTTTAGATTTTTTCATGTTAAACCAGTGAAATAATAAAATTTTTTTTTAATAAGATATTATAATTAGCAGATACGTCAATTTAGCAGATAAGTAAATTTGTCAATCTGTTTTAATAACAGGTAATTGTGAGATACATAGTTTTACGCATTATCACCATAAATGTACCACCACAATTTCGGACAATAAAAATATTTCCATTTCTATTTCTATTAGTAATTACAACACAAGAAGAAGAGAAGTTAAACAAGTCGGTCATTATCGTTAACCTTCGAACCAAATGAAGTGATCAAACAGGAACTATAGTGCATATTGAAATAATGTGAAAGTACATAAAACATTAGTATATAAGATACAGATAAGAGACATGTAAATCATTATTATTTCAATTGTTGTATTGAATAGACGTTATTAAAATTTAATTGTAATCCTTATGTAAATAAAGTTTGTTTTTTTTAAACGTCTAACCGCGACTCTACACATAATTGGCTGTCAAACAATAGGATCGCCGCGAACGCCATCTATTGAAAGTGGCTCATTTCCCAAAACCACCCCTGAATCAGGGCAAACTGAACAAAAAAATAATAATTCAAATCGGTCCAGTCATTTTCGAGATCTTGCGAGACTAACGCACGGCGATTTATTTTTATTTATAAGAAGAAGAAGAAGATAATAAGCTCCTTATTAGTTTTAAACGATAAACCAATTTTATTAAATTAGTAATACTATCAATTGAATTTATTATTATTACACATCACTAATAAATACTATATAATTTAAGTATTATAAGTGGGTATATGTATACATTTATATATACTTAAGTATAAGTAGGAATTAAAAAAAGAAGACACTGACATTGACTGACTGACATATCAGCGCACAGCCTAAACCACTGGGGCTAGGAACTTGGAATTTTGTACAACGCTTCCTTTTATAATGTAGGCTAGCACTAAGAAGGGATTTTTAGAAATTCAATCCCTTTATACTAAAAAAAGCTTATTTGTATAGGTATTTTAAAGAATTAATTATGTTCATTATAACCTTCTTTTTTTTCTCATTATATTATTCATTATATTCAATGTAATAGAATCACTATTTATTGAGTTAATTTCTACATATCTTCTCTATACCTTACATCTCTATATCTTAATTTCTACATATCTCACTCTGTATTTTTTATCTGGTAAACTAAATGGTGAGACTCGATTAATTTTCTACAATACTACCTTCTTTATTCTTACGAGGACTCAAGCGGTGGTTATTCAAGGTTATCGGTCGGTGTTCTCCATTATATCCTCGGGAGTACCCCAAGGCTCTCACTTAGGTCCATTTTATTTTTATTGTACATAAAGGACATAAAGAGTAGTGTGCGTCATTCCAAAATGGTAATATACGCGGACGACTCGAAAATCTACAGGGAAATAAAATCAATAAGCGACTGTTTACTTTTACAAGAGGATATCAATCGCCTTGTGAAATATTGTACAAAAAATTACCTTTTCATTAACGCTAAGAAATGTAACTCAATTACATTTAGCAGAAAACAAACTAACGAATGTTTCAAATATTAACTGAATAAAAATGAAATTAAAAAAGTGTCATCTGTGAGAGATCTCGGGATCATCCTAGATAATAAATTGCTATTTGCGGAGCGCATCGATAATGTTATTTCGAAAGCTAACAAAATGTTGGGTTTTGTCCTTAGAGCATCTACTGTTTTCAGGTCGACCGATACCATAAACATATTATTTAATTCTTACGTGAGAAGTCATTTGGAATTCGCGTCAGTCGCCTGGAATCCGCAATACAAAACATATATTTCCCGAATTGAGGCAATTGAAAAACGGATGACGAAGCGTTTAAATTTGTTATATTTTGTAAAACCATCTTCGTACACAGAATTGCTTCGGTTACATAAGATGATGTCGTTAGAAAAGCGCCGAAGCATGATCGAAGCAGTATATCTGCATAAACTAATTAACAATCGTGTTGATGCTAGTCAAATCTTGGAGCAGATAAATTTTTTCGTGCCCCTTCGACCAGCTCGCTCTCATCGTTCCTTTCAACTGCCAATTGTCAATTCTAACTATGCAGAAAATGCTTTTCTTTATAGAGCTTGTCATCATTACAATTCGGTGTTTATGGATGTTGATATATTTGCCACAACCCCAGATACATTTAAAAATCTAATTATGAATATACTAGCTGCGCCCCGCGGTTTCACCCGCGTGGTGAAGGAAAATTGTGATAATGATTATAGAAAACTATATATCTTTATAAATTATAGCCTATGTATTATTCTGATGTGTAAGCTATATTGTTGTAAAGTTTCATCAAAATCTATTCGGTAGTTTTTGCGTGAAAGAGTAACAAACATTCATCCATATATTCTTACAAACTTTCGCGTTTGTAATAGTAGTAGGATTACAATTTAATCTGTAATAGTAATCTGTTTATTATGAAAATAGTTATTCTCCTCTTATCTTTGTATTTACATTTCTCATAAAAGGTGTCATTACATAATTATGTATTTTATTTTCTAATTACTATCTATTTAATAATTAATTCATTTATTACCATATTAATATACATGTTTATGAATCTATTTACTGTTTTTTCTGCTCTATTTACTTTATATTTACTCTTTTAATACGTTGGACTGTTTACTAACTCAGCAATTACTTTTCAGAATATTTTCTGTTTATTTAGAAAACCCTAATAATTTCAGTTTTCATTTTAAAAAATGCTTGTATATTTTAAACTTTTCTTGTAAATAACATATAAATGGTTTATGTTTGTTATATTTTGATTAAGTAAACATGTTTTTTGTACTGTCTGTTTGCTGAATAAAATAAAATAAAAATAAAAAGAATTTTTCTATGTTTTGATTATTGATAGAAGAATTTGATCATTAATGAATAATTTTCAGTCATATCACGGCCAAATGTAAATGTAATACAACTGTCTATACAACTATGTATTAGTTTTTAGGACAATAAATTATATGATTTGATTTGAAGGCCCTTAAAAGCGGCGACACTTGCGATGCGTGGATCGTTCGAAATTCGAATCCTAAGGCTCACAGCGACCCGTGTTTGCATATTTTTAATTAAATGAATGACGCGCCTTCGAAATCCAAAATTTCATTGCGTTGCGTCGCATATTAAAAGGAAACATCAGCAACTGCTCATCGACTTCATTTATGAAGTGAATATTTAGATGAAAAAAGTCCCTGGGTACTGCCGGGAAAATCTCGGGGTGACACAGCCATTTTTTTTCTAAATTTTAGACTTTATATATATTTTTAATTTGAATATTATCATTCCGGTTACGACGGATAGAGGAAAAATAGAGTGAAATTATTGGAAAACTACAACAGTGTTTCTTTTTATTATACACTAGCTGTGCCCGGCCAAGCGTTGCTGTTTCAGTCTGGTTACATAGAAGAGAAAGGAAAGATAATGCACACGTTTCTAATTATTATAGGTAAATACAAACACGGCGCATTTGAATGCAACATTGTGTCAAAACTTCAAACAATCAGTGAAGAAATTTCGGAGATATAATGTTTTATCAAGCGGATATTTACATTTTTATTTATATAGATACACTAGCTGACCTGTGCCCACATCGTTGGGCGGTAAACATTTTTACTTGTGATGAAATTATGAGTGTGGTTCGGTTAGTACTGAGTGCTATGATTTATTTCCTCACTGCCAAAACGAGGGTTATATTTTTACTGCATATGTATGTATGTATTTGCATGCCAATTTGACTATATTAGTGTTATTTGTGAGTGTCTTCTTGTGAGTGTCTTATTTGTGAGTGTCTTATCTCTTTAACTATTTATGCAGTAAAATTGAAATTATATGCAGTAAAAGGGAAAAGTCTTTTGTTTTAAACGCTTGAGACGATAAATTTACTTATTTTGATAATAATTCATAGTTGTTGATAATATGACCAATAAAAATGACCTAACAATTTAAATATTTTTTTTAATAGAAAACTACTTTTTGTGACTTAAATATAAAAGTTAGACATATGCTGTCGCAGATTTTTTTGTAGGCATTATCAAGCTCTAGAACTTTTCTCTAAAACTCAATCATATATCTCTCATCGTTAAGGCAGCGTTCATAAGAAAACTTTTCATTCGACCGTTTTTTCTCCCACTTACTTTGCAAATCCGACTACCACCAAAAAGTCTTTTTATTTTTCGGATTAATATATAGCCTATGACACACTCACAACTTACGTGGCTTTCTATTGGTAAAAACGTTTCAAAATTGGTTCAGTAGATCCAGAGATTACTCCCTACAACCTCACAAACTCACAAACTTTACCTCTTTATAATATTAGTATAGATGACAGTAGTAAGAAGAAGAATTATGTCAATTACACATCGATAATATGTTCTTAAAAGTACGTGTGAGAATAGAAAGCATATTATATAACGTAAAGTGTAAGTAAGAAGAAATCAGATTATGGAGAGTAAGTGTATCATCGCTCGTCGCCCGGCGTTCACTTAGGCCTAAAAGCTTCACTCAATTGAGTTATATTTTGCGAAATTAATAAGGAATATCCTCTATGCATTGCACTTTATTTGTGTGTGTGAGTATGAGAGATAGAGGTAGAGAGAGAGAGAGGAAGAGAGGGACAGAGAAAAGCGAGATTTTCAAAATATCCTGATCGGTTGCAGAACATTTTGCATATTTCTATCGATTTTGTTATGTTTTGCTTCCATTTCGTTATCTATACTAATATTATAAAGAGGTAAAGTTTGTGAAGTTGTAGGAAGTAATCTCTGGATCTACTGAACCGATTTTGAGAATTCTTTCACCAATAGAAAGCCACGTTATTTGTGAGTGTCATAGGCTATATATTAATCCGAAAAATGAAAAGACTTTTTCGTGGTAGCCGGATTTCCAAAGTAAGTCGGAAAAAACGGTCGAACGAAAAGGTTTCTAACGAACGCTGCCTTAACGATGACAGATATATGATTAAGTTCTAGAGAAAAGTTGTAGAACTTGATAATGCCTACAAAAAAGTCAGGGACAGTATATATCTAAAATTTGTATTTAAGTCACAAAAAGTAGTTTTCTATATTATTTTTTTTTTAAATCGTTAGGTCATCTTTATTGGTCATATTATCAACAATTATAAATTCATATCAAAATAAGTAAAGTTATCGTCTCAAGTGTATAAAACAAAAGACTTCTCCCTTTTACTGCATATAATTTCCCTTTTACTGCATAAATGGTTAAAGAGATAAGACACTCACAAATAAGACCCTCACAAGAAGACACTCACAAATAACGGTATTATAGTCAAATTTGCATGCAAATACATACATACATATTATGCAGTAAAAATATAACCTTTTTTTTGGCAGTCAGGATATAAATCATAGCACTCGTTACTAACCGAACCACACTCATAATTTCATCACAGGTAAAAAGTTTTACCGCCCAACGAAGTGGGCACGGGTCAGCTAGTTGTGTAATAATGGCGTATCAAGAACAATTCGATTTATTAGAAGCTTACTTTTCAAACTACAAGAATTGCAAGTTAACAGTGGTACGGGAGAAATAGACAAATACCGTCCAGAGAGTTTTGTCGCGATTGCTAAAAAAATTATTGAATAATGGCAGTTTCAGAAAACGTTTAAAACGCCCTTCTTCTTCTTATAGTTCCTCTCCTAGAGGAGGTTGGCTGTCAGCTCTGTGATTTTTTTCCTGTCTTAGGCCAAGCGAAATAGTTCTTCTTCGCTTGAGACGTTTGTCTACTGTCGGATGTTGCTGGGCCAAGACTTTCTTCTTCTTTCAGCCCGTCGTTTACCGTAAACTTTCCCCATAATAACGAGATGAAGCAGTTGGTATCGCTCATGTCTCAGCACGTGGCTCAGGTACGCCACTTTCCTTTGCTTTATTATGGGTAAAAGTTAGCAATCTCTACCGACAAGTTGGAGTACTCTAACATTGGGAACTTTCTGGATCCAGCTAATGCGGAGCATTCTCCGGATTAGCCATAGAACACCCACGGCAATAAAACCTAGACTTTCCCGATTTTGATTTAAACATTTCGACATACTTTGAATGTTAGCCGAAAGCTTCTTGAAGGGAAGCTGCTCAAGTCATAGGCACCAGCCATACTTATTGTTTTGGAAAAGTACAAATACAAATGTTTTGTGATGGACGATTAGTGCAGAAACTACGTTCCGGAGATCGTCAAAGAAGATTAGAATTTTGTAAGAATATTCAAACAGGAATAGAAGTAATATATTTCTGGGAGATATTTTATCCTGAACATTGACTGCATCGATTAGTAGAATAAAATAGCGAGTGTTTATTTTTTGAAATTTTAGTTGGTTTGCCCCGGGTGAGGCAAGCGAATTTTATAAAAATCTTTATTTATTTATTTAGTAACACATCTAGTAAACAATTAATGTCATATTTGTAAGTAAGATGTTAGCATGAATTGATGGGACATTATTTTTAATGTTTGGCACAGTCGCCTAACTAGGCCTAGGTCTGTTCTAAGGCAGACTTTTAATGACTAGATATTAAGTGTGCACTGTCAACTTAAACATGCTTATTTTTAAATCAACAAATATGAAACTACAAATATTTACGCATATACAAATATAGATACTTATATACATCTACAGTATATATGCACAGTATATATGCACACATACACATACATATATGTATACAAAAATAATAATAAAACCAAAATAAATAAAACTAAAAACTAAAATAATAGACATGTATACATCAATTACATATTGATATCACGTTTACATACCTATAATAGTCATTTAAAATTATCATGGCAAAAACCAAATACTAAGTACTAAATACTATCATTCAAAATACAACAGTCAGCATATTCCCTAAACCGTCCCTACCCACCTCCAACCTTGAATGCAGTGTTCTTTCGTTTTAGAAATAGAAGAATGTTTCCCCTGCGTCAAATTATACTCTCTTTAGGACTTGAAGTGGTTGCCCTTCAGGGCCCATTGATTTTTCCACACTGTATATCATTTGTGAGTTTTTTAAATATCATTAAACTCAAACATTGGAGCCAATGTCAAGGCTGCCCTTGGCAATGGTCTTTCATCTATCGTACAGTACCATAGTCTTACAATAATTGTGGTATAACCGATTAGGAGTATCTTTTCGAGGTGCTGATAGTTTTCCGCGCCTCTTTCATGATGTAATAAAATATTTATCGCTAACACGTTCGCACGTTTACACATTAAAATAGAAAATCTATAGTCACGAAACATTTTCTACAGTTTATTATAAAAGTGTGGTTTCTAAGTGTTTTATTTGCTCAAAAAAAAATTATCCTTGAGCGTTGGGAGGTTTTAAAATGGGGAAACTGTTGACAAGTGCTCTACTTGTTTTGGCGCTGGCCGCCATTGCAAAATGTGTAAGTATTTTTTTGTTTTTATGATTTATTAAACATATGGAGTCTCTAAAGTCTTTTAATAGTAAAACAGCATGCTGTTTAAATGCGAGTGGCGGGCACGATGAGAAGGGATATTGATCTTTAGGAATTTAGTTGCCATTTTGTTTTTCTACAGAAGGGGATTAAGTATTTTGTGTGCCGGAGTACCACTATAATAGTGATTCTGATAATACTCCAAGAATCAATATATTTATAGAAGACAGTGGGCCCGATTGCGTTTCTTCGTTAACTAAAATTTGAACTTAGTTCAACCGAACGAGACGGAGCAACACGTTAAAACGGAATATGAAATATATCTATCGTCGATTTTCCCGCACCAAAACTACCTGTCGAACTTACAGACGCCCGAATAAGTTTGAACACATTTCGTGCGGTGTTAGATTTAGCTGAATTAGCTTCCGTGGGCAGTTTTAATGCGTGTGTTAGAAACTGTCGCTGACTTTTTTCTAGGCATTATCAAGCTCTACAACTTTTCTCTAGAACTCATCATATATCTCTCATCGTTAAGGCAGCGTTAGTTAGAAACGTTTTTGTTCGACCGCTTATTCTGCGACTTACTTTGCAAATCCGACTACCTCGAAAAAGTTTTTTCATTTTTCGTATTAATATATAGCCTATGACACTCGCAAATAACGCAAATAACGTGGCTTTCTATTGGTAAAAGAATTTTCAAAATCGGTTCAGCAGATCCAGATATTACTTCCTACAACGTCACAAACTTTACCTCTTTATAATATTAGTATAGATAATAATATATTGCAAAATACAAGTTACTTATTGCTACTACTATCATGATCAAAGAAGTTATGACGATTTAGCTGCAAAATTTCGGATAATAAAAAAAAATAATTAAAAAAAAACGGTGACAGTTAAGTATAGGGTCTATAGGTGAAAGGTAGCAAATCACCTCCCCAATCCCTTAAAAATTCTGATGGTTTTACTGCCAAACACCCTGTATTACAATTTATCACTTTTTCCGTACGACAATACATTTCTGAGAAAAACGTGAAAATCACATTTTTGAGAAAAACGTGAAAATAACCTTGCGAGCAACTAAATCGACTCACCCCTTTTTCAAAAATAACGAAGTATATGCATACAAATATATATTTTTTTATACCCCAAGTTTGTTAGCTTTCCGTTATTGCCAAAATGTTCAAAATCCGCGTTGTATTTTTTTTAAAATAAATAAAATTTAAAATGAGAGTAAAATTGATTTATAGAAGTTGAAAACTGTGGATATTTAATATTAAATTGAAACGAAAAATTCAAACATAAGAAGAAACATTTATTACATTAATATTTAGTGTTACCCCCTCTAGCCCCGATGACAGCTCGCATATGGTTCCTTATAGACCTGATCAAGTATTGAGGAATCCTACCCCATTCCTCTAACAGCGCTGTCTTGAGCTCGTAGATGTCCGAAGGTGCCGGATTTCTATCTCGGACCCTTCCTTTAAGCTCGTCCCAGAAATTCTCCATGGGATTCATATCTGGACTGAAAGCTGGACAGTCCATGCTCTCCAAATCAACTTCATCTAAGAATCGCAGGGTGATACGCGCTGTAGGACACCGTTTGTTATCGTTGATAAACACGAAGTTTTCCCCAATAAATCCTTCAAACGGTATCACATGATCCAGGAGTATATCTTAGATATAGCGTTCAGCCTTCAGACCTCCTCCACAACTTGCCGCTGGCACGAAAACGAGGTCGGTCTTCCCTCTAAGGAAATGCCAGCCCACACCATGCACGAACCGCCGACGTAGGAGACTTTTTAAGCGAAGCAGCTCCGTGAAAATCGCTCGCCTCGACGCCTGTCGACCCGGCCTCTTCTTATCTGTCGCTGCCATGCAGACACACTCTGCTCTCGTCAGTAAATAAAACTGACCGCCATTGCTAGATGCCTGTGGCCGGTCTTTTTAGTACAAGGTCGGCTTCCTTCAATCGTCATCTGAACGTCCACTGACTGACAGCTACCCCTTGAACTTTTCTCGGCTCCTGCTGTACATTGGGTCAATTCACACGTACCACAACCACACCACGTCGCAGCGACATAATGTGGTCAAGCTGTGGTTACGTGTGAATAGTGCCGCAGCGGCTTTTTGCAGTTGCGTTGTGGTACCGACAAAATGTCGATGTGGTTGCGTTGTCGCTGTTGTTGCGACGTGGTAACCACACGTGGTCATGTGCAGTTAGCCGGTGAGGTGGCGATTCCGCAGTGAAGTCGAGACGATGTAATGGTCGTCTCTCTGAGAAGTGCACCGGCGCTGGCTGGTATTTGATTAAAGGTACCAATCTGATCAAACCGCCTGAGACGGCAGACTGACTCAATTCCACTTGAAAAGTGACTGTACGTTGACTAAGGCCCTGCTGCAATGAAGCAATAACCTGAGCGGCTTTTTCTGACGTACTATTCATACTTTGCGATAAAAATGAGTTAGGCTTACGGAAATGATTATGCATTTACCTGATTACTAATATGTATATCTTTCCAACACATAAAAAAATCGGTTGTGTCACCCCAAGACTTTCCTCAAAAGTAGCCAGGAACTTAATTAATCTGAATATTAATTTCATAAATTCTACCAACCCCCCCCCCCCCCAACCTAGCCCCATCCTTGAACCCCCCCCCCCCCCCCCCCGATGATGATGATGATGAAATCGAAATCAAAATTGAAATCGAAAACGAAATCGAAATCGAAAAAAAATCGAAATCTAAAACGAAACCGAAACCGAAATCGAAATCGAAAACTATCGAAAACGAAATCGAAACTCTTATACAAAATTTTGGGTCTCTGCTGTTGACCGTTAAGGAGTTCCCTCATCGGGAGCCAACCCAGGGTACATCAGCCATATCATAATGGAACTTGGAAGGGGCATTGAATGTGTATACAACATTTTGAGTCTCTGCTATTGACCGCTGAGGAGTTCCCTCATCGGGAGCCAACCCAGGGTACATCAGCCATGTCATAATGGAACTTGGAAGGGGCTATCATAATTGAATGCGTATACAACATTTTGAGTCTCTGCTATTGACCGTTGAGTAGTTCCCTCATCGGGAGCCAACCCAGAGCACATCAGCCATGTCATAATGGAACTTGGAAGGGGCTATCATAATTGAATGCGTATACAACATTTTGAGTCTCTGCTATTGACCGTTGAGGAGTTCCCTCATCGGGGGCCAACCCAGGGCGGATGGATTTCAACCTTTTCATCTCATGCCATGACCAAATGATGCCTGCGTGCCAAATTTCAGCTCAATCGGATGAAGCGTTTCGGCGCTATCGTCGGAGAATTCACACAGGCAGACAGACAAAATTGCGTCCACAATACTTTCCTTGACAGGAAAGTAATAATAAATTATACTTGAACGAAATTGAGCATTTACACGAAATTGAACACGAAATTACACGAAATTGAACATTTGCTAGATTAGCTGGGCTGTCTAGTTTGTTTGTTTGTTTCTACTTTTTATTGTGAAATTTCACATTGGGCGGGTTCATTTTCATACGGTAATTTCTTACAACTAACCCTACTATAAAGTGTTTATATGTAGGTATATGTGTATAACATGTGTGTCTTGTTATTGCATTTGATCGACAGAGTTGAAATGCAATACCGTTAATTTTATCCCAACCGAAAATGGTCTCCCAGCAGGGAATTGAGCCCGGTACCTTACAATGTAGGTCTTGTCGATTGTGTGAAAGCTTATGGAGACACGGTATATCAAGGATAGTCCTAAGTCAATAATCAATAATCAACTGTGTATATTTATTTGCCTTAATTTCAGCAACTCGTTAATCTGAACTTACATCTGCTTGGCGACGGAGAGGTACTTTTATAATTTAATATTTAAAGAAATATGGTATCTCCCTCGCCTATAAATTCCGTACAGTACGAAAATATTTCAGGACCAAGAACATGACCTTGAACTCGAAAAAGGCCTTGAAGGAGAAACTATTGAAATACCTGAAGAATGGCAGACGCGTAAATTATCACTGGCACCGCACAGGCGTGCGAAGGTAGGGTGGGCAGGGGTAGATTAGCTATGCGGGTGAAAGGAATAAGTGTCGATATGCAAATCTATGTTGTTTTCTAAATTTAGAAAAAAAATGTGTAATCCACTATTAAGGGAAATTTGTAATTTTGGTAGTTGTTTAATTTGATTTTTTATTTATTTATTTAGTTTTACATATCCTATACGAGGCGTATTCGGAAAGTAAGTAATGTTTCATTCTGGCACCACCGCAGCGCTGCGGTCGCCGTCACGCGCATATGCGCTAGTCTTTCTTATTCACTGGCTCGATACCTGGGACATGATAGTTTTATTAGTTTTTTCAAAAATATAAACATTGATTTTTTTAAAAGTTTCTAAGGGAATCCCTCCATAAGGAACCAATTTAAAATTTGGACTCAAAAAAGTTGCTTATTGCCTTGGACATTAAGGCTTTAAACTGATTTCGATAGCTTTCAAGCGCGATTACTCCTAAAATTTAAATTTTTTCAAATTATTTATTGAGTTCAAATTATGAGTACATTCAATATACAAAAGTCTTAACCTAACTAGGCTGCCGCCTGTTCAAAGGCAGACAATTTATTTTAATTATCCTAAGAAATCTATAATATTATATTTATATAATTTTATTTTATTTTATTTTCTTAAGGATAACTTACAGCCAATAATTTTGTAGTGAACAATAATAGGAAGCTTAGAGCCATTTACAAGTTACCACTGATAATGACAATAATAATAACGTGAATTTAGAACTGATATTAAGTATAAAGAAGATATTAAACAAGAAGATAAATTGTACATTAGAAAACATGTTGACATAAACAAGACTGTAATAAAAGAAGGAAATGCTAAGCCTGGTCATCACAAAATCGCCCTACAACCTGCTTCCTTATAGTATCTATATCCGTGAAAAAGGGGTCAATATCAATGTCAGCATTCAGGGTGTTGAAAGTTTCGCATACCCTTATAAAATAGGAATTACGCCTGTATTTGGTTTTAAAGACAGGTACGTGAAGGGGTGCCCTATTTCTAAGTGCCCGGCTAGGAGTGCGGAGAGATATTTTAGATAATAGTTCAGGACAATCAATCGAGCCATTTAAAATTCTTAGTAAAAGTGAGATGTCAGCTATGTTTCTTCGCAAAGCCAATGGCAGCAAATGATGGCGGATACAACGAGAATAGTAGTCTGGATCACGTATACGACATTTATATTCTATGTAGCGTAGAAATTTTCTTTGGATGGCCTCTATTCTCGATGCATACACCTCGTAACAAGGGTTCCATAACTGGGATGCATATTCAAGATGACTGCGGACGTAGGCACAATAGAGAATTTTTATGGTTTTTATGTTATTGAAGTGTTCGCTGGATCGTATAATAAATCCTAGGGCTTTAAACGCTTTCGCAACAATACTGTCGATGTGGGCATCAAATAGCAGTTTGGAGTCGAGTGTAACACCCAGATCCTTAATCTTAGTTACCCTACTCAAAGCAGAGTTATTGAGAAAATAAGAAGAGGAAGAAGGGTTATTTTTACGACTAAAAGTAATGGTAGAGCATTTGGCAACATTGAGGTCTAATTTGTTGGCAGTGCAATAGCTATTCAAGCGTAACAAGTCATCCTGCAGGAGGGAGACATCACCAGGAGTAGTTATTGCTTTAAGAATCTTCATGTCATCAGCAAATAAAAGATAAATAGAATTCTTAAAACATGCGTCTATATCCTGGATAAATAAAATGAATAATAGAGGGCCTAATATAGAGCCCTGTGGAACTCCTGAAGGAATAGTAGACCAGCTAGAGGTAAACCCGTTAAGAACTACTGCTTGAGACCTATTAGAAATGTAAGAAGAGAACCATCTATACAAGTCGCCGTGTATTCCGGCAGATAGGAGTTTTTCCAAAAGAAGAACATGGTCGATGCGATCGAATGCTTTGCTATAATCAGTCATAATTACGTCAACGTCCCTATTATTAGACATGTTTTCAGTTATGTAGTCATTGGCTAGCAGTAGATTAGTTGTCGTTGATCTACCTCTCGTTGATCTACCTCGATTTCTAGGGCCACACTTAGCCACTAAATAAACAAAATCATACTTAATGTAACAGAAATATCTTAATTACCTAATAAAAATTCGTACGAAAATGTCATGAAAATTGTCAATATTATTTTATTTTAAAACATGATAAATATTAATATATATTTATATATGTATTAATAAGTATTATTATGTATTTATAATATACAAAATAAATTCACAAAAATTAAAATAAAATTACATTTAGAGATCACCAATTTATATTACTACATATACTATTATGTTTTTATTATTAAGATTCAATTATTTAATAAGTTGTTCAATGTCTGCATTTGTTCAATTTAAGAGGTAGGCACTCAAACTATTTTTAAATTTATATGAAACTTTAATGTCTTTAATGTTTGGTGGTAGGCAATTATAAAATTTGGGGGTAGATAAGAGAGACAATGTAAGCGATGAATCTGTTTTATTATAATTTTATTATATTAACTGGGTAATTTTCTAGGGCCACACTTAGCCACTTTTTTTTTAGGCTCTAAAATAATTACAATTAATTAAAAAGTGAGAGCGCTTTTAGAATTACGCTAAATATGCATTGCCACTAACACCCTTATAATTTCACTGCGTAAAGATAGTTATTCTGTGATATCGCTGCGATAGAACGTTTAGTATGCGCCTGGTCGCCAGCGCGAGCGTACGTGTAGTCTGCGCTTGATGCTTCGTCAATGCTGCATTTTTATTGGTCAAACCCTACAAAATCGACCCCGCCTATTTTTTCACGTGTCCCTCCATTTCGTATATTTTTCTGAGGTCTCATGTCGCCTTCACTGACGCCATCTTGTACTTTGTTTCGTTTTTAGTTTGATGTGCACATTTAAAATGTTTAAGAAATGTAGTGATCCCGCCGACTGTGAGAATAGTGCTGTAATCAGATTTTTGAATATAAGGAATGCAAAACCGGCCGAAATGTATCGTCAAGTTAAAGATGTGTACTGTGAAGACGCGATGAGTGATGGGATGGTGAGAAAGGAAATAAGAATGTTTAATGAAGGTCGAACAAATATCCACGATGAGGCTCGAAGTGGTTGGCATTCTGTTGTCAAAGATGATTTGGTATAGAAAGTTGATGAAAAATCCACGCGAACAGACCTTTCACAATGAACAGACCTTTCACTTTCAGAAAACGCTTTAAAACGAATTTATATTTCACGTGCTGTTTTGTACGAGATTGTTAGTGATCGCTTAGGTTATCGTTTCTATGACGCCGGAAAGTGTCTACGACGAAGGTATAGGAAGGTATAGCCAGTGGCGAATTTGCAGTCTTAACCGCCCTAGACCCAATGCCATGTATCAGGTACCAGCTGCCCCTTTCTCAGCATCAATCATATAGACTACATAATGAATATATTTTTTGCCAACTTTTATCGAAATCGATTCAACATCAGTTAAGTATAATAGCTGCCAGTTTGTATTTTTCGAGGATTTAGGGATAATTGCACATTTAAATAAAACATTTGAAACGGTGTTAGGAATTATTTATTTAAATAACTAATGGTTATTCTCATACAATAAGTGTTTTACAATGTGTTACAAAACTCGTCTGCACTTGAGCGCAGCAAAATCATTAATTAAATCTTTGCAATCCAATTTCCTTAAAAAAATAGCTTCTATGTTAAGCAAAGCAAGATCGTTTAACCTTTGCTCCGTCATTGTTGTGCGTAAATAATTTTTAACTCGACGCAAACAAGAAAATGATCGTTATCCAGAACAGTTACTGTCAGGAGTACACACACACATACGTAGAGCGATATCTAGTTTGGGTAAATGGTTTGAAGACCTTCAGTTCGTAACCATTTCAACAAACTGACAGCACTGACAGCACTGACAGCACTGTTCAGATCTTCATTTTTTATTCTGCAGGTAGCGCGAAAATGGAGGCATTCTTCTGAAAAATTGTTCCTTTAGATATTTAGGTACTTTGAGTTATTTCTTGTTATCATGAGTGATTTTTTGCCAATTTTGCCAGGATTGGCCGCCCCTAATATCTGTCCGCCCTAGGCCTAAGCCTACTGGGCCTTAGGGCAAATCCGCCACTGGGTATAGCTGACCACGAAAAGCTGACTAGAAAAATTGTTTAAGGTTTCCTTATTCATGTAAAAAAAAAACTGGTTTTAAAATAAAATATTTTACAAGTTTTATTGCTAAACGGTACTTACTTTCTGAATACGCCTCGTATTTCGAGTAAGATTACACGAGGCAAAATTTAAAGATTTTAAAATTAAAATAAAGCGACATATTGATTCACCCCAATCCCATACAGCCCGAGGAACGTCACACATCTAACTAGGTTTACGCCTGTGCCTATATGTACAGTTTACGACTTATTTTAAATTGTGAGCTGATGTATTAAAAATAAAGTTTCTTAGTAACGATTATCAATGCAGCCATAATATTTGTTTGGGATATTCGTCAACTAGAGTTGTCAACTACAACGGGCGAACTAAAACTACAGAAGGCCAAAATAGAGAAGGCCCCAACTCAAATACCCATTTATTTGTTATAATTTTGAAGCTATCAATATTGTCTTTTTTTAACCCGTGTTTCTAAATGAAATAAAATAAAGTATATTGTCTTTCAAAACCGTATTAATTACGATGGTTTTTAGACAGTCCACCGTGCTTTGGATAGATTTTATTACAAAAATTGATTAATAAATCCGAAGAACGAGACCACTGATTCCTGAATAGATATAATGTGAGAGTTTTTTTAAAATATTTTAAGCCAGTTAATAGGAATTCCTTGGTTATGTCAAAAGTAACAAAAATTACAACATAATATTTAAATATATACCTTTTAAGGTATAAGGTATGAAAGTGAACCTCCCCAAGGCCTCTGATGTATACTGAAAGTTTATTGTAGAATAAGTAAGATTGGCAGAAAAAGCTATTTCGAACCTAACTCAGTCTAACCATATAATCTAAAACAATTGCATTAGATAATTAAAACCACAAATTCGACTTAATTTAGTGTTTTGTCGACCTTCCGCCTTTCATACTTGAATTTGATTTGATTTGCTATTGTATTCGAAATATTTGTGGATATTTTAATAACTTGACCTGATTGGACAACCTCCATATATTCATATTCATATTCATTTTAATAGTATACTGGTATACGAGTGAGATACAGATTAGCAAACATTCATACATATTAGCAAACAAACATTTTTTTATCGTAAAGATAAAATAAACAAAACAAAACGAAGGAAAAAACACAAGAATAATGTAAAAGAAGAAATTTGAATACAAGACAAAATGCAAAGAGATCATTAAATATTTTAGCCACCAAAGCATTTTAGACTTCACTCGAGTAATATTCCTCTAGTGAGTAAAACGCTTTATCTGTAAGGTATCTCTTAAGGCGTCTCTTAAACACGTCAAGAGATTGCGCCTGCCTAATGTGCTCGCTGAGTTTGTGTAAGCCGCTGGGCCGGCGATATAGGATAGCCTCTCCGACTTGGATAATGCATGACTTACCGAACGTAGCATGCTATGGGATCTTGTTGGATACTGATGATGAACACCATTCACTTCAAAATCGGCTAGATTTTTGCGAACGAACAGCGCTAGTTCCATTATATAAATGGACGGCAGCGTCATGATGCAGAGATCTCTAAACAGTGGCCTAGCTGGCGTATCAAGCGCCACACGCGCTATTGTGCGGACTGCACGCTTCTGCATAACGAAAGCCCTCTGCCTATCGGCTACTCGCCCCCATAACTCCGCGCCGTACGTTAGCAGTGAATGAACGTATGCAAAGTAACACATGCGCAGCGCGGATAAATCTAAAATTGAAGCGATGTGATAGAGTGCATAGCACGCTCTTCCCAATTTATTACATAAAGCATCAATATGTAGGTGCCATCGTAACTCAACTTGGGTTGTCGACTACAGCGGGCGAGCCCGTCACCTCAGGAAGTTTTAACGATTAGTCATTCTATCTCCCTGGAGTGAGTGCAGAAGACTTGTGGACAAAACAGTCGACCGTCTAGCTACGCCACAAACCCGTAAGAGGCCAACGCCTTAACCGTGAGATAGCCAGGAATGTTACCCAGCGGGCCGACACACACGCGATTATTTCCAATTGTGACCAGATTACTCTGGTCTCTCGATTGGTTACGAGTTCGAGGTCGCTTGCGCGGTCCTCTCCCTTACGAAGCGGTGAAACGGTGTATACCGAATCTATCGCGGACCACAGCGTCCTTTGCCCGGCTGTTCACCCAGGATCGGATGGCCAATGGTCATTTCAAGAGTAGTCGCCGCAAGGTCTGCAACCACCCCCGCTCTATAGGAAACAGTACTGCTTCCAGACTCCACCGACTGTTAGTCAGAGTCGGGGGAGTCTGGAAACAGTTTTGGGAGCTAACGGGCCCATGATGAGGTGGCCACGATGACCCATGTGTTCAGGGTCGGTCACACTCACGGGTCAACACCCATCCGATGGCCTCCACGCATAAGGTGCGAATCCTGGGTAGGACACTGGGTCAACCAGTCTCCCCTGGGAATCAAACCTCTGGCGCTCCTGGACGGTCTGCGCACCGAGCGGCGCAAGCCAATCGATTGTGCTCTCCGACTAACAGTCGGGGGAGTCTGGGAACTGTATTGTGTCCTATAGAGCGGGGGTGGTTGCCTACCTTACGGCGACTGCTCTTGAAATGACCATTGGCCATCCGATCCCGGTTTAGAGTCGGGCAAAGGACGCCTTGGTCCGCGATAGATTCGGTGCACACCGTTTCACCGCTTCGTAAGGGAGAGGACCGCGCAAGCGACCTCGAACTCGGAACCAATCGAGAGACCGGAGAAATCTGGTCACAATTGGAAGCAAGGGCGCGAGGATCGGCCCGCCAGGTAACATACTGGCTATCTCGCGGTAAAGGCGTTGGCTTCTTGCGGGTTGTGACGTAGCTGGACGTTGGATTGTTCTGTCCAAGTCTTCTACGTTCACTGCAGGGCGACAGAACGAAAAATCGTTAAAACGTCCTGTGGTGACGGGCTCGCCCGTAGTAGTTGACACCGCAAGTTGTTAGTCAGAGTGCACAGTCGATTGGTTTACGCCGCACGGTGCGCAGACCGTCCAGGAGCGCCAGAAGTTTGATTCCTATGGGAAACTGACCATAAGGCCAGAGTCCTACCCAGGCTCGCACTTCATGCATGGAGGCCGTCGGATAGGTGTTGACCCTTGAGTGTCACCAACCCTGAACAGAATGGGTCTTCGTGGCCAACTCAGCAAGGGCCCATTAACTCAAGTCTTCTGCGCTCATTCCAGGGAGATAGAACGACTAATCGTTAAAACTTCCTGAGGTGACAGGCTCGCCCGCTGTAATCGACAACCCAAGTTGCCATCTTAACTCATTATCGATTACGATAATGAGTTACGATAACCTCCCTCTATACCATTTGTACCGTCTACGTCACATTAACGTGCTTGAACAGATTTCTCAATAGATATAATGTAAGAGTTTAATCACATACATAATCTAAAACAATTGAATTAGATACCTAAAACATAAAAAATATTTTAACGTAAGAATCAATTCATATATCATGAAATAGAAGATAATGTGGTCCTACAAATGCATAATAGAATTTATTAACTAGTTTAGTGTATACACTCGGGTGCAATGTACCAAGCTTGACTTGCTTGCTTGACAAGCTTGACAATGTACAAGCTTGACTTTGTCGAATGTCGTTCTTACCCGAGGTAATCCCGAAATTTAAAACTTCTCCAGTACTCGTAGGTCTTGTTTGCTGGCTGCGTACTTAGTCATTTCAAAATTTTTGAAAATGTGTTGTATTTATGTTAGAATTTTTTTTAATTATTAGAAACAACCTGGATTACATATCGTCACTTATTTTTTCATCTCGTAATTATAGTATGTGTTCTAGAGAATTTGCGATGACCATAAAACTATCTATATCCGCTTATGACAGCGCAGAAGGCGCTTCTTCGGGTTATTGCCAAAAAGCCTCGAAGGTACCCCTCAAATGACTTGTTTGCAGAGCTCAAGATATTAGACATCAGGCAGGTATTTGCAAAGACAGTCTTTCTTAACTACATAAAAAGTAAAGATATTCACGTTAAAACTGAGCATAAAATTTCTACGAGGAGCGCCACAACCTGTAAACACATTGTACAGAAAACCCGAACATCCTTCGCCCAAAGACACTTTGGCTTTATAGGGCCAAAAATTTATAACCATCTAAAAGAATCGATAAAAACATGCCAAAACACTAAGTCAATCCAATTAAAATCTAAAATTACGCAACATTTACTTCAACTTGGTAGAAATGAGGTGGAAAAGGCTATAAGTCATATTTTAAAGTAAAGGTCTGCATATTATTGTCATACATTGCACTACACTTTATATTTTAATACTATTTATTTATTTGTTTTACAAAGTTCATATTACGACATTTTATATTAATATTTATTTCCATGACCATGCTATATCAATATTTTAAATATAATTATAAGTTTAATTTGCATTCGCTTATCTATTTTCTATTTTATCATATTTTGTATTTTTCATTTTAATATTATGAGCACATGAATAAATCTTTGCCATACATAGAGTTTTCCTTGGTACGGGCTATGGCCTAGTTAGGCAGATTCTGCAACTAATACAATTGTAAATTTATATTTTTGAATGAATAAAATTATTATTATTATTATTATTATTATATAAGTCAATAGTTGTAGCAATTCATTGAAGTTATTACTGGCCAACTTTATACTAGTGTTACGTATTGTCTTCTCAGAAATGAAATCATGCATGCCAGTGCATATGCGTGAAGAAGGCTTCGAATAGGTCTGATTTAATATACGTCCATTAAAGAAAAGTGTTCATGATTAGCAAACAATGACAACTTTGCAAAGCATGAAGTTAACATCCTCAATTTTCAAACCAACGCTACCGCTGTCATTAACAAATATGTTTTTATTAATAGTAATATTACAATATAATTATTTTTACAGATTCCGATTCCAGAACCAGAACCAGAACCTAACCCTCCGGGTGAGTTATAAAATTGACTGAGATTTGCTAGTTTGCGAATAAAATTATGATAAGATAATAAAATAATTATATAAGATATTTGAAATTATGCCTTATTTCCAGTGGTTCTACCTCCGATGCAGCCAAATCCGGAGCCGCCACTAAACCCTAATCCTCAACCTCCACTGCCACCGAGTCCGTCGCCACCTACTCCCCCTAACCCAGAAAATCCACTTCCGCCAAATCCAGGATCGCCTCAAATTCCAGTTCCGCCGGTACCTTCCCCGCCAAATCCCGGTCAACCGATTCCCCCTACACCGTCGTCGCCATTGCCACCTAACCCACTTCCGCCTACAATCCCGTCTCCGGGATCCCCCCTCCCGCCGAATCCAGACCAGCCCCTGCCACCGGTCCCTCTCCCGCCGACAGTCCCGAACCCGCTACCGCCGGCGCCACCCGCACCAGGATCGCCCCTGTCGCCTAATCCAATTCCGCCTGTAGTTCCGAACCCGCAACCGCCGTCGCCGCCGGCCCCTGGTTCACCACTACCGCCAAACCCTAGCCATCCTCTTCCACCGGCTCCATCATCGCCATTACCACCCAACCCACTCCCGCCTGTAGTCCCGGACCCGCTACCACCGTCGCCACCGGCCCCTGGATCACCCCTACCTCCAAACCCTAGCCATCCTCTACCACCGTCTCCATCATCGCCATTACCACCCAATCCACTCCCGCCTGTAGTACCGAACCCGCTACCGCCGTCGCCGCCGGTCCCTGGATCACCCCTACCTCCAAACCCTAGCCATCCTCTACCACCGTCTCCATCATCGCCATTACCACCCAATCCACTCCCGCCTGTAGTCCCGGACCCGCTACCACCGTCGCCACCGGCCCCTGGATCACCCCTACCTCCAAACCCTAGCCATCCTCTACCACCGTCTCCATCATCGCCATTACCACCCAATCCACTCCCGCCTGTAGTACCGAACCCGCTACCGCCGTCGCCGCCGGCTCCTGAATCACCCCTACCGCCAAACCCCGGCCATCCACTACAACCGGCCCCTGAATCACCCCTACCGCCAAACCCCGGTCATCCTCTTCATCCGGCCCCGCCATCGCCATTGCCTCCCAATCCACTACCGCCGGTGATCCCGAACCCGCAACCGCCGTTGCAGCCGACACCTGAGGATCCGCTGCCTCCGAACCCGGCGAACCCACAGCCGCCGACACCGCCGCTGCCTTCACCTCCGACCCCGGCGAAACCGCTCCCGCCGAATCTAGGCCACTGCGCAGACGGAACGAAGGAACTATGCTAGCCGCAGGGACCACCGTCACTTTAAAAAGAAACTAAAATCTAGTGATATACATAAAAAAGGTAGAGCTAAAAAGAAAGCAGCTTTGTCTAAACACAATTTAAATTCTCAAAATTGTCTAATTGTCTAAAAAGCCATATACCTAAGAACGACATTTATCTACTTATATATCCATGTATATGCATATGTGTATTTTACTTTTCCTGCCCACCAAAACGACGAGGAGGGTAAGTATTGTGAACGCGCAAATTTTATTTTCGAGATGAAGATGAAATATCCATTTTGAGCCTCCCTGAGACGATAGATAGATAGATAGATAGATATAGATAGATAGATAGATAGATAGAGATTCTTTATTGCAAATTAAACAAAAACATACAAAAGGCGGACTTATTGCCTAAATTACAATCTCTTACAGCCAACCTTCGTGGAAGTGTAAAAATTTAGATGCCAAGAGATAAATTAAAAATTAACAAGACGATCAAGACCATTTCCAGATTTAAATCTCTCTCTGGGTCTATCTGCCTGCCTGTGAGTTTCTATTTCTCCACCATAGCGCCAAAATGCCCAATCCGACTGAGCCGTAATTTGGCATGCAGGCATCATTTGGTCATGGCGAGAGTTGATAAGGTTGTGGTTAAAATCCGTCCACCAGAGGTCTCACTAGTCACATTTCAGTCCCGAAATATATTTTTTTATTTATATTTATTTATTATTTATTTAACAAATCAACATTACACACCAGCACACTCCAATTCGTTGAGATGTACCTAATAGTTCAACGTTCAAAGTTCAAAGTTCAAAGTTCAAAGTTTATTTATTCCAAAAAAACCCGGCGAGGGTATAGAACTTACAATTAATAATTACATTTTGTATAATATTTATATTTTAAGCGTATATCATATATCTGGCAAAAATAAAATTAAATCACGTTAGAAATCTGAAAGTCAATAAACTATACAAAATCAACCATTACATTGTCTAAATATTAAAAAGAGCATTAAGAAATATCAAAAATAGAAATACCAAATCCAAAAAAAACAGTATAAATCTATAAATAAAAGAGAGAAAATAATAGAAAGGCAAATCCATTAAATGATCTCGGGAATAAATAAATCAATAATAATAATAATAATAATCAAGGAGTCCAATTTGGAAAAATCTAATAATAATCAGAGTAAAAATATAAAAATACAAGCAATAATTCCTAAATCATGTTCCATAATTCCATAATCAGTAAGTAGATTGTCTATAAAATGAAGTGTTCAGAATAGGATTAAAATGGAAGTTAAAATAAATAAAAAATAAATAAAATTCAATTGTGAATATACAATTTTAAAGGTCCGTGCCATTTTAGACATTTTCGCAATTAAAAATCCTTGGTAAGTTTTTTAAATAGTGCATATGTAAATATACATAAATATAAATATAAAATGCATTAACTATGTAAGCTGAAGCATTAAAACTAGTAAGAGTAACAGAATAGGTACATAAAAGAAAAATAAAAAACAATCGATCTTATTCTATCATAAACAGGTAGTGCGATTCCGATACCTTGAAGAGATGTGGGCTCGCAGTAAAATTATTTAGGTCTGACGCTGTCGAACATAGCACATTTATGTGTCGCAAGGTACGCGTTAGGAGACTCCATCGACTTAATTAATTTATTTATTTCCCAAAACATAATTAACCTCACAGATAATTCCAAATCGTTAATTACTTTTCTAAGCTATTATTCTAGATTAATAATATTGTTATTCTAATAATATTATTGGTACTCTACTCCATTACTATTACTATCATTATTATTCTAATATAAAGATTATTATTCTAGAATATAGCAAACGAGACAGAGAAATCCGTTAGAGCGTAATATTAAACGATTATACTTACATATATCTAATGTTTATCTAACCTTTCTTATTATACTAGTTACTACTTTTTAGCAATTTTATTACTACATATTACATATTTATTTAATTACTTGATTGCTAAGAAATGCCATTACCGTACTTTGCAATTGTGCTAAATTCACCGTCCAAATATCCAATTCTGGCTCAGTCGAACATAGTGCATTTAAGTTGGTATGCGAGGAGGAGGCTCGAATGTAGTTTACCCCAAACAAAGAGACAAATCTTCGCTAGCATGCTAGGATTATCAACTTTGCTCCGGACCAGCTTAAAAACATAGGCCATGGTGAGCAATTCTCTACGCAATTTAAGGGAATTATAGCCCACCATTCCTAGTAAGAAATTAGTAGGGTATAAGTGGGGATAATAACCGTATTTCTTGAAATATACAAATCGTAAAAAACATTTTTGGGCATGGTGATATAAAGATCCTCATGTGGATTCCATATAACTGCATTCGTTTCTAATCTACTTCTCACAATTGAATTATACAATGTGTGCATAACCCGGACATTGTGAAAATGCTTTTATCTCTTTTACACTCACGCGCGAGGCGCGAGGCGAGGCGCGAGGCGAGGCGCGAGGCAAGGCGCGGGACAAAGCGCGAGATGAGAATGTGAACGGGCAACGGGCACCTCGCGCCGCGTCTCGCGCTCGCGTCGGGAGCGGTTTTTTGGGCACGAGTCAAAGGATCTCGCGACGAATAGTCGGGGAGCCAGCGACAAAAAGCTGATACTTTCAGATCAGACAGTATTTTGGCCATAGATTGCCGGGTTACAGTCAACAGGCTAGATTTCGGGACACCTGGTGCTGGCGTGTTAGGAAATATATAATAGTCCAGTCAAATTAGGGTTTCATCTCGGAATGAAAGATAATAAGCTGGAAATTTATATACACCTTTATTTCGGCGTTCTATAAGTTGTCTCAAAAGTCTCATAAAATCTCGTGTCTGCGTCGAAAGTTATTCAAGGTCAAAGGTTACCAAAATTGTTTTTTCGCGATTATCTAGGTTTCTATAGCCCCAATGATGTTAACATCTACGATAAAAAATGTAGAGCATACGATTTGCGACAAATTTTGTATCAAACATTTTTTCATGCGCTTAACCGTTTTTGAGATAGAGGGCGGAGGGCGGATAGCGCGCAGCGCCCAGCCATACATACTGTAGTGCAAGGTCAACTGTGAATCTGGATAAATAATAATAATAATAATAAAAGCCTTTATTCGCTGACCGTATTGTACAATTTTGCCCTATGTGATAAAACAATATATTTTATTAATTTTTAATCTAATTTTTAAATAAGGTATCATATTCTTCAGCAGCCAGTTTTTTGATCAGGTTGTCCTTCGACATAGGCCTCCCCCATTTTCTTCCATTCATCTCTGTCCCAAGCCAACCTTCTCCATCCTTTCGGTAAGTCATCTTCCCATCTATTAATTTGACGTCCTTTTTGTCTTTTCCCATTTCTAGGATACCATTCCATTACGTCCTTCGTCCATTTTTCTTTGTTGGTTCTCATGATGTGACCAGTCCAGATCCATTTTAGTTTTCTAATTTTTTTCAAAACATCGTTCACCTTTGTTATTTTCCATATTTTTGAGGTCGTCCACCTGTCCTGTAGCCTTATGTTTAGCATGCTTCGCTCCATGTTTCGTTGGCATACTATACGTTTTTGGTTGTTTTTGTTCGTGGCAGGCCAAGTTTGACACCCGTAAGTAAGACATGGAAGCTATTACTTACGGAGTGAATAATATTATTATACTCTGTATCAAATCATTTAAAAATCATTTAAAAGTTATTAAGTCATATAAATATATTTCCAGCTTATTATCTCTCATTCCGAGATTTACCCCCTTTTTTTGCGCTGCACTATAATTTTAATTAGTACCCCTTAAAGTATTTCGGAAAGCTAAAAATTAATCAGTAGACATTGGATGCAATAAAGAACTCGAAACGAATGGACAGATTGATTCATAATCGAACGCATGGCGTCAGCATGTCCGTAGGTACCATTTTATTGCACGACACAGTAGACCGATACGTCATAGACCGATGCGTGACATGTATGGAGATGCTGACGCCACGCGTTCGATTATGAGGCAGTCTGACCGTATGTTTCGAGTTCTTTATTGCATCTACTGTCTACTGATCGACTTTCAGCTTTTCCGAAACACTTTGCGATATTAAATAAAATTACACCTTTCCTAGTACGCCAGCGCCAGGTGTCCCGAAACCTAGCCTGCTGACTACACCCCGACATTCTATGGCCAAAATATTGTCGGATCTGAAAGTATCAGCTTTTCCAAAACTCTTTCACTTTTTTTGTCGCTGGCTCTTGAACTAATAGGTGCTAGCTCCCACGCACCACGAGAATGTAAACAGAAATTCATTTTCCTTCGATCGCGCGGGGCGCGAGGCGAGACACGGACACGAGGCGCGAGGCGAGAGTGAAAATCAGCTATTTAGGTTCCGATTGGCCTTGGAGACTTGAAATCTGGTACTCAGACGCCTTGTTTTGCCGAAAGCAGAATGTAAAACTTTAGTTAGATTATCCCCTACACAAGCAAACAAATCAAATTTCCTACAGCAATCCGTCTTGGCGCTTGGATCAACCCCCTCTCTTAGTCGAGAAACGAACCGTGCCGTCCGAGGCGTCCGGCGGACGAACCAATTCGGGTTCGTCCGCCGGCCGAGAGTGGGAGCTAATCGATCTGATTTATGAATTTATAATTCAGACGAAATAAGTCCATACGCTGCTTACCGTGAAAGCATTGGGGTGAAAAAACTATTTTTTTATATGTATGTATGTTTATATTTATACATATGTATGTTTTTAAACATTATTTTAAACAATAGTTATTTATATTATGTGTATTATACTATCAAAAATTATATACTGTATTTAATATAAATATAGAGTCACCATTTATAACAATTATACATTATGGTTTACCTACAGCTAAAAAAATTAAACAACAAATCTATTTGTTATATTTGTTAAATCTGATCTATTTAAAAATACTTTTGATAGAAATGAAAAACAATGCATGAAAGTCTACCTAAGTATGGGCACAACTACAGCAAGAAATGTTTAGACCTTCTACCATAATTTGAATTTCTACCAAGAAATGTTTAGGCATAATTTCATCGCAGACAGCGGCAATTTATTGGAATTTCTTGAAATATCGCCGCGCTCGACAAAAAATACTATAACTATGGAACTACTATAGCAATCATTAAAAGAATAACTATGCAACGATATCATTGCAATTTTATATATAGAATATTGAAATTTCGTTTTGCAAAACAATTAGATAAATATGAATAAATATGAGAAAATCAAAAAAAAAAAAAAACTCGGCATTTCTAACTTGTACTTATCTTACGGGAAAATACGGAATCCTGTTTAAAAATTGTAAATACTATCGTGATCTTTATTAGATTCGCTTTTGTTTTGCCTATTTACATACAAAAATATTTAGATATTAGCTCATAAAAATCAATAAAAATTTTGACGATTTCTCGAAAAAAAAATTGTTTGACAATGGAATTCTACCAGAAATATCTGCGAAATGACGCGCGAAATTATTCTAGCAGCCGTCTATATATCTATGATAATAATGAGCTATTTGGTATGGATTTTGGGATGCGTTCGAATTAGAAAATACTATTACTGTGCGCTCCTGGAGCAAGCCGCCAATACTGGTCGCTATGTAGTCAAAGGTGTTCTGATGTGCAACCAAATTTGGTCGTTACCGTATCCGAAGGGTTAATGTGTGAAATATTAAAGAAACAAATAAATAATTAAAATAAATCTTTGAAGCAACGTCAAGTTAAAATTATTTTTTTTTGTTTGCAGCCAAATGGAACCATCTGACGGAGGACCGACTCACTGTGTAGGACTTAATGATTTTAAGATAACTTAGTTCGACCATATTTTAGTATTTTAAAGGTTTCAATTTGAATAAATATCATTATTAAACCAACAGCCTTTTTTACAAGCTTTTGTTTACCTTGCAATGTTTTTTAGTATGTAAGTTTGTTGAAGTTAAATCTTGGAAGCGGACTTCCACTTATCCTATGAAGCAGAAATTTTATATGTTAGTTCAGTTCCGATGACAATGTATTTTTATGGTGAGCACGACCTGATTTTACAACTAGAGCTGTCGACTACAACGGGCGAACCCGTCACCTCAGGAAGTTTAAACGATATTGATCGTTCTGTATCCCGTGAGGTGAGCGCAGAAGACTTAGGACGAAACAGTCCACCGTCTAGCTACGCCACACGCCCGATAAGACCAACGCATTACCGCGAGATAACCAGGTTAATCATCCAGTGGGCCAACAATCGCGCGCTTAATACCAGTCGCAAAACTAGATTACTCCGGTCTCCCGATTGGTTACGGGTTAGAGGTCGCTTGCGCGGTCCTCTCCCTTACGTAGCGATTTAACGGTGTCTACCGAATCTATCGCGGACCACGGCGTCCTTTATCTGGCTTTCACCCGGAATCGGGTAACCGGTCGGTCGTTTCAAGAGCAGTCGCCGTAAGATAAGCAACTACCCCCGCTTTATAGGAGACAGTAATGTTTCCAGACTCCTCCAGCTGTCGGTCAGAATGTACAATCGATTAACTGACGCCTCACGATGCGTTAATCGTCCAGGAGTGCCAGAAGATTGACTCATAGGGGAAACTGGCCCTCAGGCCAGAGTCCTACCCGGGCTCGCACTTCATATGTGAAGGCCGCCGGATGGATGTTAAATCGTGAGTTTGACAGACCCTGAACAAATTGGTCTTAGTGGCCAACTGAAACAGGGCCCATTAACTTCCTGATTCTACAGATAAGATCTGCTCGCGACGAAGCTAATCTTCCACGGTCAACAGCACAGACACACAATGTTGGATACGTATTCAATTATGATAGCCCGCTCTAAATTTTACTATGACATGGCTGCTGCACCCAGGGTTGGCTTTCGAGGAGGGGACTCCTTAACGGTCAACAGCACAGAAACGAATTTTCATACTCGTATGAATATTCAATTACATATTTAATTACAATAGCCTGTTTTAAGTTTCACCGCGACAGGGCTGCTGCACCTAGGGTTGGCTTCCAATGAGGGGACTAGTCAACGGTCAACAAATAATTATCTTCGTCCTAGATCGCACCATCCTTTAGCGGAGCCGTTCTCACCCACTATACGAGGTGGAACTTGTTGGCGCGTGCTTTGCGGCGCTTAAATGAAATTCAATCGGTTGCACCAGATTTTCAACCAGACCTTTCATTTGACACTAAACACTATAGGTATATTTATGTTCATTTATTGACATTTGGACATTTAGACAAACTGTAGGTTTTCCTCTCTCGAGTAATCGATGATCAGAGACCCACTTTGTGACGTGTTGTTTCCTCGGCGTAGTACATGCGGTAAGATATACACAATGTTTAATATTTAGACCATTTAATTATCTCGAAGATAAGTTAATAGAGGAGATAATAAATTAATAAATTAATAATAAAACAAGAAGTTAATAAATTAGTAAGTGGTTATTTTGGTAAACCGACATACTATAAATCAGAATATACCTTTTGTATTGCATTAGTTTACAGTATTTTCAAATGCACCTACCTTTATATATATGTATGTAGTATATTATTGTTATTATAATTTTATTATTTTCATTTATGCCAACTACCTTTCTCTAGGATTGTTATTAAAAAAACAAAATCAATCATTCCCAGTGTTAGACCCAAAAATAGTATTTAACTGTTGTAATCTGCCGTTAAGAAGATTACCTACCTTTAAACAAATTGCACTTTTTATTCTACTTTATGATTGATACGATAGGCGAAGAGTTAAACCTGATTGATTCTATACAAATTCCAGATATTAATAATCCTAGTGACTGTAAAACTAAACTTAAGACAAAAATTTCCAAGTACATACTAAGTCTCAATATCCGCAGCGTTAACAAAAATTTTGATCAGTTATTCATTCTTCTGCATTGTTTGGATCTAGAACTTGACGCAGTGGTATTAAGTGAATGCTGGATAAATTGCGCCTCTCAGATTCCACATCTAGATGGATAAGACGTTAATTACACATTGAGAAACCGAAATAGATCCGAAGGTGTAATCGTCTACACAAAAACATGCCTAGCGAATCAGCGAATGAGCTCGATATCGATGACGGCAATGGCTTGCAAGTAACGTACAATGATGTTAACATAATTGCAATTTATCGATCCCCTTCATTCGCAAATGCTGCCAAGTTCATAAATTCTCTTATTCCCAGCTTAAACAGCATTTGCTATGACGAAAAAATCCGTTACATTATCATTGCCGGCGACGCAAACATAAATATATATGGAAATCGATCAATATTTGCTGATGACTATGAATGTTTCTTGCATGAACTGGGTTTCGTGTCCGCCATAAATACGCCTATAAGGGTCCTTCCAAATATTGAGTCTTGTATAGATCATATTTTTATGAGGATTAAATACAACGTCACCTCTGCAGTAATACACTTCACAGTTACCGATCACTATAGTACGATATTAGCCATAGATCGCGATATGCAGAAAAATTAAAAAAAAATGATGACTCGAAATTACTAGATTTACTGTCAGAGGAGCTGTGGACAGAAGTCATAGATAATTTGAATGTAGACCAAGTAACCGACATATTTGTAGCTACCCTCCAAACACACATTGGAAACTGTACAACAAATAAACAGATCCCACATAAGAATAAAAAAATTAAACCCTGGATCACCGCAGGGCTGGTCCAGTCCATTCATAAAAGGGATAAACTACACAGTAAAGTCAAAAAATTCCCAAACAACGTCGCCTTAAAAAGCTACTATAAAAGATACCGCAATCTATGTGCAAAATTAATAACAACTGCCAAAGAGAATTATTATAAACTAAAACTACAATCAGAAAACAATGACATTAAATGTGTATGGAATATAGTTAATGAATTGAGTTATAGGAGATGACAACTTCCCGTATAAGCGAACTGGTCATTAATAATGAATTAATAACAAAAAACGCCAAAATAGCAAATGAATTGAATAAATATTTCTCTAACATTGGAAAAAATCTTGCTGACACACTATGTAGTAGATTAAACTTATGTGAAGTTAAAATAGCTAAGGAAGTGGGTGGGACTATTATTCACCCATTGTTCAAACTTACTAAAACCACAGAAGAAGAGGTCTATAATGCCTTAAAAAATATAAAAACAAATTCTGCTTGTGAGCCAGATATGATAAGTGCCAAAATCCTTAAAAAATATGCTGCATATTTAGTAACTCCGCTTACCCATTTATTTAACTGTAGTTTAGCTAGTGGCATATTCCCCAGCAAATTCAAAGAAGCAAATGTTACCCCCATTTTTAATGCTGGACTGATGTCTGATCCCTCAAATTATCGACCGATATCAGTACCTACTTAATGTTTTAGCCAAAATTTTGGAAAAAATAGTAAATAAACAACTCTGTATTCACCTAGAGATCAACCACATGCTATCAAAAAACCAATATGGCTTCTAATCCAAAATAGGAACACAAGATGCAATAGTAAAAATGTCGGAGCATATCACTAGGTATGTAGACGCCAACAAAAAGTGTATAACTGTATTTCTTGACCTTGCAAAAGCCTTCGACACAATATCCCATGAAATACTCCTAATGAAACTTGGAAAATATGGTATTACGGGTATCGAACTAAACTGGTTTCGCAGCTATATTGGATCCCGAAAACAGCGTACCCGGATAGGCGATTCTTTAAGTAATATTCTTTTCAATAATCATGGGGTCCCTTTCAATAACAAGGAAGTACTCTTGGGCCGACTCTCTTCCTACTTTACATAAATGGGCTTTGTGAAATGGATGTTGGTGCAGATATAATATCCTAAGCTGACGATACTGCCCTCATATTCGAATCGAATAGTTGGGAAAGTGTATATAACAAGGCAGCTGCCGCGATGAAAAGTGTTAAGAGCTGGCTTGATTATAATCTGTTAACGCTGAACGTGGATACAACTAAGCTTGTAGCCTTCAGCATAGATGCTCGTCAGCAACCTCCACAGAATTATAACCTAGTCCTACACGAATGCGACAGTCTTGATTGTAACTGTGTACAAATTGAGCGTGTCCCTTTTGTAAAGTACCTAGGTGTTCATGTCGATAAACATCTCCGGTGGCAAATACATATAGGAAAGGTCGCAGAAAAAGTCCGAAAACTAATCTATATTTTCAGGAGTATCAGAAATGTTCTTGATATAAAAACTCTGAGATCCATATATTGTGCTTTGGCACAGTCACTGATGATGTATGGCAATATCGGTTGGGGCGGTGCGGCTAAACTGCAATTAGACCCACTAATAAAAGCTCAAAAAGCAATAGTGAGAGTTATAAACAGAAAACCGTATCGCTACCCATCCGATTTACTTTTCAATGACTTCCAGATATTTGATATCAGACAGCTTTACATAAAATCGATTGTCACTTATTTTCACCACGACACAGATCGGCATTCCAGCCGAGATCACAAACACGACACAAGAAAAAACCAAACCCAGAAGCAAATTCGGACGAACACAAGGTTTGCCCAGAGGCATTATTTGTTTCTGGCCCCTCGGATGTATGATGCATTCCCTGCGACACTCACAGACGGGCAGAAGCTGAGAACCAGTATCGCTTTCAAAGCTGAGGTCACAAAATGGTTACGTTCAAAAAGTAGAGGCGAATGCGAAAGGCAGCTCATGGAAATTGTGTCTTAAAATAATTAAAAAAAAATAATGTTTTTGCAATTATTTATTTTGTTCATTTATATATTATTATGTAAGTATATATAAATTATATATTGAATATAGGTAGATACGTTTTGTATATATGTATGTATGTGTGTATGTGTATATATAATTTTATATGTATGAGTGTATATTTATATATAAATGTATCTATTTATTATAATGCCTATGTAGGTAATTATCCTTTTATCCTTTTATTATTACCCCTTTACTAACTAAGATTAGATGTCCTATTCTTCAAATTTTCTTAACGATGTTGGTAAAAATTTAAATTATTTTAACCGAAAATTTATAAAAATGTGTTCATGTACTATGTAACAAATATAAGAGTGGTATCACTCCAGAACAGACTGTAGTCTAGTGGAGCTGATAAAATCCATCAAATCTGTACTTTCTTTGCTTCGCAAACAATGATTAAGTATTTGCTCTTTTTTACACTGTATTATTTATGTCAACATTGTAAATTTTTATTTTGGATTTAAATAAATAAATAAAAATAAAAAAAAGATGGCTTACCAGTGACAACGTCAGGTGAGAGTGAATTTTACTTTATTAGGTTAATAACACAAAAGGAAACATAAAAGTACAAAATTAAGTACATATATCAATCGCGTGTCAGCAAGACATGATTGAATTAAACTATTTACATATTGTGCAGCATGGGATGCACTCGTTTTAATTCTCTTCATTGAAGCACCTTCTGATATACGACATTTTTTGTTTTTTTATTAGGCGCAAGAACAAATAAAGCGGATGATTTGTCGACACGTGAACATGCCACGTACAACTGACCATGAGAAAACCACGGATTTACATTTTGCATGGGAAAATGTTTTTTCTTTTATTTTAATTTTACGTCAATTTTCCAATTTTTGTTTTTAATAGTTATTCTGCTATTCGGGTTGGAGACAAATACAACAAATCAAAAACCATGAAAATTGGTCCAGCCGTTCTCCAGTTATAAGTGTTCGAACAAACCCGACTTTGTTTTATATATGTAGATGCTAAATTGATGCATGTGAAAGACTCGATTAAAAATGAAATTATTATTTCTTTGGATACTATTAGCCATCAGGCAATTCGACAGTTTTGCCTGTTGAATTACGTCAATTGTCTCTTGGAATTAGAAATGTTTGTTGACTTTAATGTTACATGGTTCACCATCATGACTCACTATACAAATACTTACTTAATATTTGGGCAGTTAAAGTATTCAATGAATGACATAACGATTCTAACAATACTACACACTTCTAAATCGGTTAAAGTGTTTATAAGTTATGGTGGAATAAAGAAATGGAAAACATCCACAGATGAGCCCTGAACACATTACACTCCTTCTTTGTTGGGCAGTCGTGTTATAAATAAACCAACTAGGGTTGTCGACTACAGCGGGCGAACCCGTCACCTCAGGAAGTTTTAACGATTAGTCGTTATATCTCCCTGGAGTGAGCGCAGAACACTTGAGGACAAAACAGTCCACCATCAAGCTACGCCACAAGCCCGTAAGAGGCCAACGCCTAAACCAATGCTGAAAGAAGGCATTTTGGCTATTTGTATATTTTTTTAATGCAGCGCACCCCTAGTGATAAATATATCCTACTACCCTCTTCGCCGAATATATTACCAAATTGACCCGCTTAGCAACGGCACTACTTTCAATAAATAATAACCATAATGGTAAAAGACTAAAGAGGCCGAGTTACGAGTAAACGCGTAGCAAATGACTCGAGAGAAGATATGATAATGTTATTTTGGCTGTGTCGCGTGTATCGCGCGATACGTTGAAAATCTTAACGACATTTTCCCCTTTTCAAACAACAGTAATAAATATGAAGTACGGTATTTTAAAGCAAACACAAATTACGGTATTGAAAAGGGGCCGTAAACACATTACGTAATATCCGATGGGCAACTAGGGTTGTCGACTACAGCGGGCGAGCCAGTCACCTTAGGAAGTTTCAACGATTAGTCGTCCTACCTCCCTGGAGTGAGCGCAGAAGAGCGCACCGTCTAGCTACGCCACAAGCCCGTAAGAGGCCAACACCTTAACCGCGAGATAGCCAGGAATGATACCCAGCGGGTCGACACTGACGCCCTTACTTCCAATTGCGACCAGATTACTCCGGTCTCTCGATTGGTTACGAGTTCGAGGTCGCTTGCGCGGTCCTCTCCCTTTAGGGTTGCCAGGTGAGTCGCGAAAAAATACCGGACAATCCCAAACGGGGGGGGGGGGGGGGTATGCTAGGTCGCAAAAAAATACGGGTTTTTTATACTAATATTTTTTATTTATTAATCAACATCATATAAATCAACTAAATTAGTAACAAGATATAATGCAGTCATAAAATTGTGGTCGCCAAGACTATGCTAACTTTGACAAAGTCTTTAAAACAATGGTATGAATATTATAATCTACTACTTACTTACAAAATAAAGGTAGGAACTTCGGAAAAAAATAAAATCCCCTAAAACTAGATAGTCATGTTTAACAAAAATAATAGGAACTTCCAATAAACAAATAATAAAGTTGAATCATTCATCTAAAACTAATTTATGTTGTACTGTACCTAGGTACTTTTAGGTAGTACCTACTTACTTCTTTTTAAATATTTTGCATTTGACGCAACCGCTTTCAATAGTGTTTTATTTGATACAACACGTTCTTTAAAATCAGTGCAGCTAGAGTTTATGTCGAAAAAAAAAAAAACACACAGTTCACTTTTCACAGTCTCTAGCCCAAGGCGGTTTCGTTCATTGGTCCATATTTTCCCCATCACACTGAAAATGCGCTCGACGAAGGCGTTCGATACGGGAATGCTGCATACATGTTGGACCAATTTGAGAAGAGGCGCTAGTGACCAGTAGTACCGACTTTCCTCAAAATACCGGACATTATTCTGTCCGGTATGACCATTTATTTTATACCGGACAGGCCTCGAAAATACCGGACTGTACGCTTAAATACCGGACATCTGGCAACCCTATCTCCCTTACGAAGCGGTGAAACGGTGTTTACCGAATCTATCGCGGACCACAGCGTCCTTTGCCCGGCTGTTCACCCAGGATCGGGTAGCCGATGGTCGTTTCAAGAGCAGTCGCCGTAAAGTCCGCAACCACCCCCGCTTTATAGGAAACAGTACTGCTTCCAGACTCCCCCGACTGTTAGTCAGAGTGCACAGTCGATTGGCTTACGACGCACGGTGCGCAGACTGTCCAGGAGCGCCAGAAGGTTGATTCCCAGGGGAAACTAACCATAAGGCCAGAGTCCTACCCAGGCTCGCACTTCATGCGTGGAGGCCGGCGGATAGGTGTTGACCCGTGAGTGTGACCAACCCTGAACAGAATGGGTCTTTGTGGCCAACTCAGCAACTCAGCGAGGGGGGTTGGAGCTGAGGCTTACGCTTGGTTGCGTGGGGGGGGGGGGGGGGGGAGGGGTGCCCGTCCTGATTACGTAATCAACTTTATTCACTGCATTGCAGTTGTTTTTTGTGTAAACCTCCACGGAAATAGTGCAGTTTCGCGACGAAGACACCCCTTCGCGCGATGGCCAAGCCGGTGGCCGCTTGCATCGCGGCGGCACGGCTGCAATCCGGAGTTCTGCCTCATTGTGGAAGAGTTTTCAAACACTTTACAAACGCTGGGTTCACTATTGCAAGACTCTGGAACGATCTCCCAGCAAATATACGAAACTCGCCTTTTTACCATCGTTTAAGACTCACCTTAAGGATTACTACCTTTCTAAGAAGTAACCAGTTCTTCCCTTTCTCTCTTGTTCCTCTCCCAATTTCCTCTCCTCGGGCATTATTAGTTTAAAATTCTTCCACTTGTCTGTATGTTATGTAATAATCTTTATTTTTACAATGCGCGCATGTACCACTGTGTTTAGGTTAGTTGTAAGACATTGGCATGTGTCAATAAGCTCGCCTTTTTGTAAACGAATTAAGTGCAAATAAAGAGTTTATTATTATTATTATTACTATTCTTTACCCTTTCCGCAAATCCGGTTGATTACGTAATTTGGGGAGGGTGGGGAGGTTGTCAGGTCGCTGATTACGTATGGGGGAGGGGGGTCGAAAATACCAAAAACGTGATTAAGTTAGATGTGGACGGCCCTTAAGGTAGGAAAATACCTATTGTAAATGAAAAGTTAGGTGTAAATGATTACTTTCTGTTTTTTAAAGTAGGTATATGTTTTGTACAGCTACGTTTAACTGCATATATATACGAGGCACAGTATACCGAGAGAATAGTAGACGAACTCTGAAGCGACAGGGAATTGATAAGATAGGGTTCGAGGGAAGTGAGTAGAGGGGTACGTCTTGCCGAACATCTTTGGTTAGCGTTACGCGCCTGCAAATGTTGGCAACTTTCTTAAAACGCGTGAACATCTGCGTTGGCGGCCATATACATGCCCTTGGACTCGCTTCGTTTTCGATTTTGTTCTAAGAGACGCTACTGTCTGGTATACTGTGTACTAGGTGTGTTATTATTTTAGACGAGAGATGCAATTGCCCAATATGAGAAAATCGGTTTTCCTGCGCATGCGAAAAAACTACTTTTGTCCTTCAAACGTCTTAAAAATATATATTTTATTTATTTATTATTAAATAAAATTTATAAGATTTTTTTACGCAATGATTATTCGTCACTCCTAATTATACAGTGTCTGTTCCAAGCAAAACGCCAATTTTATATGATATCAATTTCAAATTTAATTTTATGAAAAAGATGTTAAGAAATGTTTATAGTGAAGTAGGCAATACAAACTAAATAATCATCATATTCATCATACAACTGCGTTATCTTTGTTCAGTAGAGATGGACAACCTTGTAAGTGCACATCTACGTTTTTTCAGTGCTCGGCGGATTTATTGATTTCGAAAATGGTTATAAAAATTAATATGTCCCTAAAATAAAGGCCGTTTCAGACAGGAAGCGTTCTGCCGCGACGGGAAGCGATATTCAACCGCGGCTCGGCGGCGGCGGTCTAGTTGTAACATACAATATTGCCTATTAAACATACATCTCTGCCAGACAAAACGCGGTATGCCATTTTCGGTCAGTTCTTGTTCCGGCGACGGGCGAACCAGTTGTACAAAATTACAGATTACTTGACCACCGCAGTTTTTTAGTTTTATTTTTATTTCTCAAGTAATCAACAGCGTTGCTTTAAACAATTTTACATATATAAGAACGTGATGGTAACAATGAATGTAAGGCCGTTTACCTGTTTTCAACGTTTTACAATAAATGATTAGCAATTTTATTAGTACCTATTTAATTAATATGAGTTATCTAAAAGTGGAGGATCGGTAGGAGAAGGGATTGAAGGGGAATGATCTGTATTATATAAGTACATACATACATACAAAAACACAACATGGATATTTTCGTCTTCATCTCATGTTTTTTAGCGCTTTCACAATACCTTCCTTCAGCCGGGAAAGTAAGAGAAAGCATCTATAGGAATACAAGAAAAATAATTTGGATTACACTGACCCTCTCTATTAAGAGGTTAAAGAGTTGCCAGCGCGTGCCCAAAAATACCGAAATCATCGCATGCCTTCATATACGATCATATAACGAATTTCCTCACTTTTTCATGAACTCTCAATATGCACTTAAAGTTTTATTCTCTCCGAGAATGCGCAACCACGCTGGTTGTTATTAAAATGCCTCTGCGGATGCATTTCAGGTATTTTCCTGTTGGGTAAATGCGCAGTCGCATTCTCTTATTTTAATCCCGCAATTATTTTAACCCGTCGCGTCGTTACGAGTTTCCTGCTTTAATTGTAAGGCTATCGTGTACATTCCTGAACAACCTTGTAATAAATAAACCAGACTGTCAGAAATACTGTATTTTTCGTTAAATTAAGAATGGCGAATTAAGAATTTCGTTTAAAGCATGTACAGGAGGACAAGAAAACTAACCTGGGTTAGGTTGACCCGATGATAGCCAACTGACGACCCAACATTATGGAAAAGTCGTAAAAACTTTTTTATTATTAATTAAATATAAATCATGTTTGCTTTTAAAGGGACCGCTTTCATATATTTATTTGAACGCATGCGATGAATTTCTTCACTTTTTCATGAACTCTTTCAATATGCACTTTAAGGTTTATTCGCTCCGAGAATGCGCGACCGCAATCGTCACATGAGAACTTCTTAATTCCTCGATGGATGTTATTGAAATGCCTCCTCAGACTTCCCTGTTGAGTGAAAGCGCAGTCGCACTCTTCGCAGACGAATTTCTTTAGTTTATTGTGAATCGCATCCAAGTGCTTTTTCAAGCTCTCTTTCTCAGAGAAAGCGCGACTGCACTGCTCACAAGCAAACTGCTTAATATTCCGATGAACGGCGTTGAGGTGCCTATCGAGTTTTCTTTGCTCCGTGAAAGCCTGACCGCAGTCCTCGCAGACGAATTTCCTCACTCGCTGATGCACGCAACGCAGATGCTGCTTCAAGTGCCACTTTTTCGTGAATCCCCGGTCGCATTCGACACAAACGCACTGCTTTAACTTCCTGTGAAAGGAATCCAAATGCTCTCTCAGACTGCCTTGTTGCTGGAATGCACGACCACACTCCGCACACGCAAACTTTTTTAACCTCAAGTGAATATTCCGGATGTGAGCCTTCAGTCGGCATTTAAAACGAAACGCTGCGTTGCAGTACGAACAAACGAACGACTGCCTAATATCGGTCGATCCAGAAACCAGTACCTTTCTGGCGGTATGCCATTTTTCGCTTTCTTTATTTCGTTCAATTTTTATTGCTTCAACAAATATTTCTTTTTTTATAGGCAAATTCGCCAAAGGATCATCATCGGAATCGATTACTTCTGTTTTAAAAGTATTATTGTTTTCTATCATTGCAGCGACGTCGACAGCACTATTTATTAATACAATGTTATTATTATATTGATTCATTGTTAAATTCGCAATGTATGTTGATTAGCACAAAACTACGTCTGTAAGATGGCACACGGTTCGCCAGCAAAATGCAAATGAAAGATTTTGACAGCAGCTGTCTCTTGTCAGTCTTTCATAATATTTTTGCTAGGGAGACTATTTTAGAAATATTTAGCATGCCGTATTGTATGGTCGCTGTGTACCAAAGTATACTTGAATAGAACACGCGACCAGCCTACGACATTGATAGAGAAATAGAAAGAGAAAACTGCATATGGGTCCCCTCTATCCTTGTTTATTCGCTCATGCGCGGAACACACGTAAATATACACTGAGTGCAACGTATTGACGCCATTGTATGTCTGCTTTGTGCGCATGCACGACTAGACAAGGATAGAGGAGGGCCACGTGCAGCTACCTTTCTATTCCGCTATCACATTCACTCACAGCCTATCTTTGTACTCACGCGGTCTATTCTAGTATGTCGTTGATTTAAACTACTTTAAACAGTAGCTTTTCACGTCTCCAAGTTCTTGAATTAGGAATGCCGTTGGTTTAAACTACTTTAAACAGTAGCTTTTCACGTCTCTAAGTTCTTGAATTAGGAATGCTAAAATTGTCGCCTTCTTTCTGGGGTCCAAACAGCGGTGTAGCTACTAAGGTGATGCAGTGCACCAGGTTCCACAGCGCTTGGGGTCTCACGGGGCCTTCGGTTATTGGTCTAATGGTGCTCCTAAACTGACCACATTTTCACTGCAATAAAGTTGCCGGCGACATTGCTAGCTATACCAGCTATACTATACAATATACGGCAATATTTTTGTATCTGGCTATATAACCACACAAGACGTTTCGTATGGCTCAAGCATTTTTTTGTATTGTCGGCATGTTGCTGGACGATTGCTTTGCAATCAAAAATACTGCAATATTGCCGACCAGCTTTATTGTTATTTCGTTTTGCGGCATATGTGCGTCCCTTTCTAATACAAGGCTAGACGCAAAGCGAACTTTAGATCTTCAATTTTAATATCATCCGATGATATTTTTTTTTGATCTGTAAAATACTTATTATTATCTATTCTGATATATCATCATAGAAAATTACGTGAAATAATTCATATTATTTATGAGTGTATTAAAATGTTGATATAATGTTGATATATAATGTATGTAGTTAAATGTTATTTACTTGTATGTGCAGTCATAGTGATATCAGTTGGAATTCTCTAGCATACTGTTATTCAATGCATTTTAAATGGCGTTTAACACAAATTGAGTAAGAAAATTTCCAAAATTAAGGGAGGAGTCGAAATAGACGGCAAAAAAAACTGTCTAAGCCAAAAGACACGTTTTTCATGTTTTTTTTTAACTTAAGGTTGATATCTAAGAATCTTTTACCTCTGGAATAGCTGCTAGTCTCAGATTGCTGTAAGTGTAAAATACTTAACACTTTTCTTTAAAGAAAACTTTCCAGTTTGCGCCGCTAAAAAAAAAAACTGCTCGACAGAACGAATTGTTAAAAAAAAATCAAAGAATATTAAATGATCTTCTACAGAAATTTTTAAAAATCAGAAAAATCTTTTTATATATTTTTTTTACTAGTTATACACAACATATTAGGGCGAAAATCGATTTTATTTCAATAAATCCTTAAAAAGACATAAAAATAATAACTTACCTACATTTTATATCTGCAGTGGTTGAATCATTTGTAATTAACATATTACCTATAGTGAATCTCAAAAATAGTTTCTTATTACTATTACCAAAAATTGTTTTATCTTTCAAATGTTAATCAAACTGATATAAAAGATTCACTTAGGGTATAAAAAAACATTACAAACTTGTTTTTGGCCTTTTACCAGGCTCTCCCCTTAAATGATTGAATTACCGAATTGACATTAGCATAAAATCAATTAGGTAGATTCACCCAATGGCACTTTTGCTTTGATAGAGTAGGTGGCGAACACAATAGATCAGCAATGGCCGCAGTGTTACAAGGCTCATAAAGACCTTAGAAAAGCCCCACTCAACAAATAAATAAATTGATAAGTCAGTTTTGGAGTATTTATTGGCTGATACGTCGTGGCTTCGTAATTTTTCTAAACACTCGATGCGATAGTAAAGACATGATTCCATTAATAATACGTATTTTGAATGACCCTTTGTTAATGGAATTTAAATGGAAATTTAAACACTGCCGACTTGTATAAGCACTACCACATTCTGCACAACGACATTTCTAAAGATTTTTCATGAACTACTTCTAAACTTTTCTTAAGGCGATATGATACCTGGGTACGACCAAATCTGAATAATTTTATTTTCATGAGTTTTTTGAAAAATATAGGTAGGCATTAATTTAAAAAAGATTGTAAATGAATCCCTCAATAAGAAACCAATTTAAAATTTGAACTAAAAAAAGTTGCTCATTGCCTTAGACATTAGGCTTTAAACTGACTTTGAAAACTTTCAGACGCGATTACTCCTACAATGTAAGCGGGGAGTGTGTTGTATTATAATTTTATTATATTGACTGGTTAATTCTAGGCCGCACTTTTTTTAATTTAGGCCCTAAATTTACTACAATTAATTAAAACGTAATAGCACTCTGAGAGTTACGCTAAATATGCTTTGCCATTAACACCCTTATACCACCACTGCGTAAAGATATTTATTCTGTGCCAGCGCTGTGATAGAGCATTTAGTATGCGCCTAGTAGCCGGCACGTGCGCACGTAGAATCTGCACTTGACGCTTAGTCAATGCTGGATTTTTATTTGGTCAAACCCTACAAAATTGACACCGCCTATTTTTTCGCGTGTCAGCCCATTTCGGATATTTTTCTGAGGTCTCATATCGCCTTAATATCATCCTTTTTTTTCAAAAGCATTATTACATGCATTTCAAAAGAAATCCTTAAGTTCGAATAAAAGTTTTTATTAACGCTAACCCATGAGCACAATCTAGAAATAAAGCATTTAGTCATTCATAAACGGAATTTAATATGTGCAAAAAAATCTTCACTTTTCGATGTAACTTCAGATATTGTGTCCGTGTAAAGTCATAATCATAACAGCACTTCCCTGTCAATTGTATCTACAGTACCGTGCGAATTAACTGGAACAAAGAGTATTATTCTTGGAAAAGTGCTTTATTGGACATAAACATACAAAAACAGTACTGGTAGCTATAGATTGTTAGTTTTAATATAGAAAGTGTTCTCCTTGAGCATTGATAACACCCTTTACTCTTGTAGGCAAATGATTTACCAGGTTTTGACACTTTCCTTTCAGTTCATCATCGTGAAAACAGACTTGAATGACTGTATCGGGTATCCTGTTAAAAAAATCCCTCGTTCGAAGGGGATTTTTCAACAGGATTTCACCACATGTCATTCTTCGAAAAAAATGAAACAGTTTTTCACACAGCAGGTACCAAATTAATGTACTTACTTAAATAGCTCGGAAACTCTCCCGATCTCAACCCGATCGAAAACCTCTGGGTCATTGCAAAAAAAACGGCTGTCTAAGATGGACTGTACAACGAAAACTAAGGTGATCAGTGCAGTTATTCAAATCTGGTTTCACGATGATGAACTGACAGGAAGCTGACTAAACCTGATAAATGCTATGCCTACAAGAGTGAAATATGTTATCAACGCAAAAGGAGGACACATTATATATTGAACCAAGAATCTACACGAAACACTGCTGTTTTTGTATGATTATGTCCAATAAAGTACTTTAAGAAAAATACTTTTTGTTCCAAATAATTTGCAAGGTACTGAAATGCCTCTTAGCTCTTCCTTAAGCTTATATGCACGATTCCACTTACAGTCGAACAAAACAAACACTACAATTTGATATGAATTGTTTCAATATGTCTCTTTAGATGTCCCTTATCTGCAAATGAACGATCACATTCCGCACAAGTGAATTTTTTCAGTTTTAGATGTACAGCGTCTACATGCTTCTTTCGATCTGCTTGCTGTGAAAAGGCATGACCGCATTCCCGACAAACATATTGCTTTAATTTTAGATGCACGGCGTTCACGTGCTTCTTCCGATCTGCCTGTGTTGAAAATGCATAGCGGCATTCCTGACAAGCATATCTCTTCAATTTCAGATGTACGGCCTCTACATGTCTCTTTAGAGATCCTTGCCCCGAAAAGGAATAACTGCATTCCTGGCATACATATTTCTTCAACTTTAGATGCACGCAGTCTACGTGCTTCTTTAGAATTGCTTGTCTTGAAAAAGCGCGACTGCATTCCCGACAAATATATTTCTTTAATTTTAGATGTACTGCATCTACATGATCCCTTAAGCTTCCTGGTACTGAAAAGGCATGACTGCATTCACGGCAAACATATTTCTTTATTTTCATGTGAACACTAGTAATGTGTTTAGTTAAATTTTGTTTGAAAGAAAACGCTTTGTCACATTCCAGACACAAGAAGCATTTTTCTTTCTCAGGACGTTCACTCCGTAAATTTTGCTCCTCATCGCCACTTGAATCACTATTTTGTTCCGGTTTAATGAAGGAAGTTTTTCCTTCGTAAAAGTCTGCTACATTTCCTTTGTCATCCGCATGAGGATTTGTTTTGTTAGTATCAATCACCACCGTTTTAATTGCGACATTTTCTCTTTCAATGTGTAAAAATTGCCCGTTGCTGCCACTTGCACCACTATTTGGGTCTGTTTTAATGAAGCGCGTTTCTTTGGCGTGAAATTCAACAATATTTCCTTTCTCATTGGAATCTGCCAGCGGAATATTTTCATCTGTGCCATCATAATCCATTTTCTCCGTTTTGATGGTAACATTTGTTTCTATTCTGACTGTGAAGCTGCTAGAATCGGCGACAGCATTTTGATTCATCATTATATTTTCAGTTTAACACGCTCAACTCGCTCAACTGCCTATCGACCAAATAAGATTTTGACAGCTGTGTTTGTTGCCGGATTGACGTTAGAAAAATTTAAGTTGCCGTGGTCTGGGTATCTGGATTGCCGTGTTTTGGAATAATAACTGTAAAATTGCAGTGTACATTTTTACTTTAAATTAACACTCACGATTAAACATGACCTGGATTGCCGTGTTTTTTTAAAAAAAATAACTACAAAATTTCCATTAATATTTACTTTAAATTAACACGTAACATTAAAAATGACTTTAAAACATTATTTTCTATGGGGCGTTTACACTCTCGCGCAAGGCGCGAGGCGAGACGCGAAACCATATAAGTAAACGAACGGAACAGAGGCAAAGCTTCTAACGGCGTACAAAATGTTTACCTACTTTGCTAGAAGCTTTGCCTCTGTTCCGATTGTTTACTATATGGTTTCGCGTCTCGCCTCGCGCCTCGCGCGAGAGTGTAAACGCCCTATTACAGTCATCATACAATTTCTGATCGTAATGTCTAGTGATGTGCGTTCTATCGTTAAAATTATGAAGAAAAATAAGTACACATTGGTTACCGTGTTTTTTAACACGGCAAAAAATATACTGCAGTGTACCGTGTTTTATTGCTAAAAAGACCCAAATTCCCGTGTAAATGGCAACACCGCCAGGTACGAAATATTTATTGTTTCCAGTTTTGGTCTTCTTCTTATTTTTATTTTAACTGCCCTACAAAAAGATGGTGATTTCTACCAGGTGTGCCGTTGCAATAGGAGGATTTTTCTTTGTTTGTGGACCAAAATAAACCAAAAACGAAGGATGTATAAAGTTCCGGGCCGAAATATTTTTCTTTTTCCGATATTCTCCATGTTCCGTGGGTTCTCGTGGTGGATTTTAGTCCGATACTTTATGCATCCTATTTAGTCTATTTCTTTTTTGAAGTTAAAGCACTGTAGATAAGGCGGGATAGGAACCCACTGAAAAAGACGATTATTTTAGTGCGAAACTATATATCCAGAGTACTTAGGTATCTGTTAAAGCACTCTAGATAAGGCGGGATAGGAACCCACGGAAAAACAAGAATATCGGATGAAGAAGAATACGCCATAATGTAGGTTGGTACAAAATGCCGCGCTCCCATCGAGACATACCGGTAATAAGTTCTACGAACCTAGCCATTATGCACAAAATCACACCCTCTTCTCCCCGCAACCGACAGTTTACCTCCCACCCTACCCACCGACCCCTTGGATAGCCAATGTAGTAGGTATATTTTGCAGTATTTCTTAGTACTTTCATGGTATTAAAGCGGTATTTTTCCAATAATGATGTAGTACTGCGGCATTTACATTTTTTTCGTCGTTTGTATACGAGATATTCCAATCAATTTCACAAGGTGATTTCGGTCCAACAAAGCATCTGTGTACCGAATTTCAAGTTATAACTGCAATATTTCGAAATTTAAGTATGACTAGCGCGTCCTTTGGCGGTATAGAATGCTTGCATGCTAAATTTCAGCTCAATCCAATGAAGCGTTTAGGCGCTATCGTGGAGGTATATATACAGATAGACACGCATAGACACACACAGACATACAGTCTGGAAATGGTCCTAATCATCTCGGGGGGGAGGGGTCAAAATAATTATTACCGTCTTCAAAATTGATAACTCGTTTTCTTTTTTCGTGTTTACAATGCTTTCTTTTGGGCCGGGAAGGTAAAAAGTGCAAATAATATCTAATACAACATTCCACAAGAAATCGAACTATTTGTAATCCAGTACAGGTAGGTAGGCTAATATAATTTACTAAATAAATAAGACTAGCTGAAACCCATGGAATTCGTCGTTCACTTTATTGACAGTAATGTTTCAAAAATAAAGTGATACATACTAATTATTTATTTACAAATAATATTTGATCTACGATCAGGAATGTCCCCAAAGTCTTGGAGAAAATGGACAGAAACATTCGAAGAGCGACGCGGACGTTAGTTAGTTAGTTAACGTGTTCGGGCCAGATTAGGACATGTCTCTCCAAAAATATGCGGATTTTCATGCTTTTTGATTTGTTTTATTTGTCTCCATCCCGAATAGCAGAATAACTATTAAAAACAAAAATTGAAAAATTGACGAAAAAATAAAATTACAAAAAAATCCCATACAAAATGTAAATCCTTGTTTTTCTCATAGTCAGTTGTACGTGGCATGTTCAAGTGACAGCAAATCATCCGATTTATTTATTCTTGCGACTGATAAAAAAACAAAAAATGTCGTATATCACAAGGTGCTTCAATGAAGAGAATTAAACCGAGTGCATCCCATGCTGCACAATATGTAAATAGTTTAATTCAATCATGTCTTGCTGAGACGCGATTGATATACTTAATTTTTGAAACTTTTATATTTCTTTTTGTGTTATTATCTAAAGTAGTGAAATTAATATTTATTTTGTATTCATTGTATTACTTTCATAAAATCATAAATTAAGTACAGCGAATCTGCAACACGACATACATTGACTGTTAGGCGGTACGAAGTTCGCCGGGTCAGCTAGTAATATATAGATCTAGCAGAAGGCGCAATAACATTTTTTAAACTATTTTAGTAACTTTTTTATTTTTATTTTCTTTATTGATAAACATCTATAGACAAAGAGCTTTTTTTAGACAGCTCAACCAAATTTTTATATCAAGCCATTTCCTCAATATAGCAGTTACAGGAAAAACACGTTTCAAATTAATATATACGATAAACAGCCTTCGGGTTTGATTGGTATTTCTTCGTCCGTTGGGTACTTAGGCTGTGGTAGTCGTTACTACAATATAACAATGCTTTCTAGCCAGTATAATATTTTCTATAAAAGTTCATATGTATATTAACATTATAAATACATTGTGATGTATATTATATATACTTATATTAACTATACTTTTACATTTTATTATTACCTTATCGTATTATTTATATTAATTTATTATTTGTGCATGTGTATGTATGTATATATGTATGTATGTTATATATGATCATATATCTTAAATACATCTACATAACTCATAATGTGGCTTCCCTATTTCTTTCCACTTACTTAAACCTGCATTTTTTTCATAGCTCATTGCGCTGTAACAAAAGATTTATTAACTTTTAATTCGCCTTAGATTTGTATAATATGTGTTAAGATTAGGATAAAACGCTGTAAGTTTTCCGAAAAATAAAAACAAATAAATAAATAAATAAATATATAAGTTATATTATCGAAATATATTTTTTTAAAATATATATTAGAGGTATGCATAGATTTTATAATTTGATTCATGATATTGTTTGATAATCCCGAATTCATTCCGTAATTTTAAATACAGAAACATTTTTTGCAATTTAAAAGGCATCCTGTTAATTAATTCAATTTAATCATCCCAAATATTATAATTTCGTTACATTTAGCACGATTTGGAGGGCTCTCAGCCATTTGGAAGGACTGTCGCCTGCCGCGAATCGCTTCTCCTTAACTAAACTGCCAAGAAACGCCTCGGTGTTGAGCCGATATTTAGGCTAATTACTTCCTATTACACGGAACGTACCTAAACTAACAGCAGCCAACATAGCTATATAAATATTTGCTTTAACGACGACAAATATACCACCCTTCAAACAAATGAACAGTTAGATAACTCTTGTTAATTTTAGAATTATTGATAATGATGGTAGTGTACGTTCGTTTAAATGAGGTTCTGAGTAGGGAATAAAACAAGACCCCATCGAATTTTCCAGAAACCTTTATTGTGGCAGCTGTCGGCAGTGTTTATTTAGGTATTTTAATTTAAAATACTAAAATATATAGTAATTCTACAGAACTTTTCGGCAGAACAATCATCATTATTGTGTTTTGTACCGATTAGAAATAAAAAAAAAGCGGTTGTGATACCCCAAGACTCTTCCGGCAGCTTGGGTTGTCGACTCCAGCGGGCGAGCCCGTCACATCAGGAAGTTTTAACGATTAGTCGTTCTATCTCCCTGGAGTGAGCGTAGAAGACTTGAGGACGAAACAGTCCACCGTCTAGCTACGCCACAAGCCCGTAAGAGGCCAACGCCTTAACCGCGAGATAGCCAGGAATGTTACCCGGCGGGCCGACACTCACGCCCTTACTTCCAATTGTGACCAGATTACTCCAGTCCCTCGAATGGTTACGAGTTCGAGGTCGCTTGCGCGGTCCTCTCCCTTACGAAGCGGTGAGACGGTGTTTACCGAATCTATCGCGGACCACAACGTCCTTTGCCCGGCTGTTCACCTAGGATCGGATAGCTGATGGTCGTTTCAAGAGCAGTCGCCGTAAGGTCCGCGACAACCTCCGCTCAATAGGAAACAGTACCCTACTGCTTCCAGACTAAAATATACAGTAATTCTAAAGAACTTTTCGACAAGAACAATCATCATTATTGTGTTTTGTACCGGTTACAAATAAAAAAAAACGGTTGTGACACCCCAATACTCTTCCGCAAGCAGACAACCCCCAAATACCCCACTCCACCCTTAAAACCCCCTACTCCACATTCCCCTACACCCCTCCCTCCTCCACCCTGCACCCCCTCTTCAACCCCCTTCCTTTTAACACATAAAGCTACCCCCCGCAGCGTCCCTCTTTACCCCTAACGCCCCCCCCCACAAAACATCTTTTGAATCCTAAACGAGTGTCTATTAAAGCACTCTAGATAAGGCGGGATAGGAACCCACGAAAGAAAAAGCATGTCGGAAGAAGAAGAATATTTTCGTCCGTAACTTTATACATACAGACTATACTTGGTCTATTTTCTTCGAAGTTATAGCATTCTAGATAAGGCGAACTAGGAACCCACTGAAAAAGAAGAATATCGGAAAAAGAAGAATATTTTAGTCCGTAACGTTATACATCTTAAGTAATTTCTTGGTCTATATTCTTCCAGTTAATGTACTGTAGATAAGGCAGGATAGGAACTCACAGAAAAAGAAGAATAGTTTCGTCTGAAACTTTATACAACCTGAGTACTTAGGTAACTTTTAAAACACTCTAGACAAGGCGGGCGAGGAACTCACGGAAAAAGAGGAATATCCTTAAGAGTGCCGTGGTCCGCCATAGATTCGGTAGCCACCGAATCACCGCTACGTAAGCGACCTCGAACCCGTAACTAGTCGGGAGGCCGGAGGGATCTGGTCTAAATTGGTAGCCAGGGGGCGAGGTGGCTCCACTAGCTTACTTTTCTAGTGCCTTGCCGTATGGCGTTGGTCTTTGGCGGGTTCGTGGTATTTGCTGGACGGTGGATTTGTATCGTCCACAAATTATTGTACCGTCAGCTCACTGGAGATATAACGATAATTATCGTTAAAACTTTCTGGGGTGACGGGTTCGCCCGTTGTAGTCGACAACCAAAGATGTATTGTATAAACTAATACCCTAATACCCTAATAAACGTACTGAATGGACTAATACCCTGTATAATCTGTAACACAACTTTGTGTAGTAGACATCCGTCATCAACTATGTAAATGTATTTAGCTGCTTCCCAGTAACTACTTTACACTTTATCCCGATAAACCTATAAAAAAAACCTTTGACATGACCGAATGATGCCTGAAGGTCAAATTTCAGCTTAATCGGATGAAGCGTTTAGGCGCTATCGTTGAGGAATACACACACACACAGGGGGGGATCGGGAGGAGGGTGAGGGGGTTTTGCACTCTCGGGGGGGGGGGGGGGGGAGTGGGTGTCTGCTCGCCGGGAAAGTCTTGGGGTGACACAACCGTTTTTTTTAGGATGAATTTTCAACACTTAATATGCCCAAATAATGCCTGCATACCAAATTTCGTTTGGTCGCTATCGTAGAGGAATACATACACAGAGGCACATCCACAGATATACAGATAAACACAACACAGACAAACAGGGAGACATTAGTCTGGAATAGTGTTAATCGACTTGGGGGTTCAAAATAGATATTTTTTGCGCGTTCACAATACTTTCGCTCCTGGTCGGTATAAGTCTTCTACGCTCATCCCAGGGCTGAAAGAACGATGACATATCGTTATGCCAGCCTGGGGTGACGGCTTCACCCGATGTAGCCGACACCGCCAAACTGGTCGGTTGTTGGGCCAAGAAGGAAAAAATGCATTGCAATAGTACCCAAAGAACAATTTTGCTGCCCCGCATGATCGACGAGACCATTGATATAATAGTACAGGCATATAAGCACCCTCATGTATAAGGAGGGGGGGGGGGGGGGGAGGGGAGGGATAAAACAAATACCTAACATTTGTTTTACTGTTTTTTATGTTTTACTTATTTTATCAAAAAAAAAACCAATTCAGTATTTAGTATTCAATTTATTCATTCAGAATATACAATAAAAGCATGAATTATCAATTAAAGCTAATTATCGCATATTAGAATACGTCAGTTGCTAGTAATATATTAATATTAGTAGATATAAAACTATTAAAGCATAAATATTATATCGACAATAGCTTTGACTAAAGTCGGCTTTACACGGCAGATAAATAAAATTAAAAAAAAGAGTCTGAATCCATGTACATGAGTATACATAAAAAATAGATAATTATTATAAGAATATCAATAGTCATCTTAGGCACTTTATACAAAAAATATTCACACAATAGAAAGTATCAAAACAAAAATGAAAAAAAAACAACTAATGTATATGGTCAGGTATGTTAATGTTACGTTACACATTGTAATCTACATATTAAATGTTAAATTCATAATATTATTATTAAACAATAAGGACTAAAATGAGGTACCTGAAAGTTACATATTAATGTTATTCCCATTTGAAAGAATTAGCATGTTAAAAGAATCATCTAGCTTATAGAAAGCATGTGTGGATTGCAGCTTTTGTTTAATACATCTTTTAAACGCCTTTGTTTCCATCTTTCTTGTGGAGAGTGGTAGCTGGTTAACCCGCTCGGCACTTAACATCCCTTGCGGGATATGTATGGCGGCCGGCTGAAATCCAAACTATCCCATACGGGATATCGCGCTCGCCGCTCAAGAAAATGTCGTTTAAATTTCGAAATGCGATTGTATATTCTATCGAATGATGCCATAATATAGCCAAATATGCAACACTATGAAATTGCTCGATTGCCGCATGCGATGTTAGAAATATGAATTACTACATCCCTTACAAAATCGGTGACCTCATTTCTGACGACAGTCGCGAACTGCCCACCGCTGGCGGCGTATAATTCCGCGACGTGTTTGTGTTGTGAATTGTTTTGTGTATATAAGTGAAGTGTATACCGGATAAAAGTAAGTAATTTCCATTTTTAAGTAGTTTAGGCCTTAGGATTAAACAATTTACACAGCCCATTTGCTGTTTTTCACGAATTTTCGAAGAAAACACTTTGGCGAAACCAAACGGCTCTCGAAAAATGGCCGTCTTTATTTTGTAATGTTTGTGAAATATCCCGTTATATCGCGAAACATGACGTAATGTCGCTTTAATTTACTAATAAAATAGGTATTGCTTCATTTACATCCTAAGTTATCACATAATTATGCGTATTTTGAACATTATATGTTGTTTTCTAATATGGCTCGCGAAAATGAAACTTGTTTTGATAATTACTATGAGAGAAAAAAGTGCGATTTTCCATAGTTTTTCGATGAAATGTGACTCTTTGGAGTATAGTAATTAGTTATTAGACATATAATAAGTCTATGATAAGACAATATAATTGAAAAAATCTAACGAATTTTATATTATGGGCATTCAAAGTTTATTATTAGGTTCGGAAGTCGGAAACTCTCAAAACTTTAGATTTTTCTATAATATCAGACAAAGCTCAAAGTTCTGGTGTGATTTCTAAGAAGAAGTGATGTAGTAATAAAGTTATTTTGAAAGAATTTCATATAAAAAAATACCATAAGTAGTCACAAATTAAAAATTAAAAAAATTTTTTTTTACGAGAATACATACAATTTTTCTTGGCTGAATAAATAAATATTTTTTCCGTATTTTTGTATGCAAATAAGTAAAAAAAAAATATCGTTTTGGTAAAGCATTTAATAAAGAACATAACTGTATTTACAATTTTTGATATTTACAAAAACTGTATTTACAAAAAAATCGAAATGATTTTATAGGCGAGTTTTTTCAGTTTGCCAATTTTGTAATATTTATTCATTATTATCTTAATTGTTTTACGAGATAAGGTTATAATGTTTTATATGTCAAATTTCAATGCGATCATTTTTCTATTTATATTTTTTTAATCCGATTAGTGGTTTATAAGTTATGATCGTTTTTCTCAAGGCCGTTGACTCGCGTCGATTTTTTGCGCGAATATGTCGCGCGCAAAAGTGATGTTTTTGGGCGCGGTGAGTTTTTACCTCGCAACGTGAGGGGTTAAAGAGCTTCTGGTTAAAGAGCGAATTCGTACCTAGAAAGCTTCTGTCATTTTGGGGTCCACTTTGGGAAATGCACGTAATAAAATGCACGTGTGAGAGTGGCCACCCTTCACTAGACTCCAATTGATTGTGAGCGAAGGGTGGTTCTCATCAAGAAGTTTTCTCCGTTATTGAAAGTCGTAGATCTTGAAGTTGAAGTGTTTATTCAGAAGGTCTGTAGTAGGTTGTAGGTTGCCAATTCGTAACGCCTTGGTCGGTATTTCGCCGGTGTAGAGGTAGTGTGGGCGCGAGGTGAAGTCGTGGTTGTGTGTCCGAAGTGTGAAGCGCCGCGATAGATTCGAAGATAATGATGATCGCGTATACTATGCGTAGGTTGGTTGACTCGAAGGTAATGAAAAGCGCGAGTACTTGCAGATGAGCGGTTACTGTCCGCCAGGAAATGATATTGATCGATCGAAATGTACTGCGTTTTATATGGTATGCAGTGACGCAATAGTTATAAGTGGGGTAAGAAATGAGCGTGTTAATTCGTATCGATCAGGAGAAACAAACATTAGTCATCGTTTAACTGTGCATAAAATGCCGAATTTAGTTGGAAATCAATTGCAGCTGACTCGTGTATATTGGAGCGAATTTGCGGTTTCGATTCTGTGGAAATTACTTTTTTGTTATGGGTATGTTGGACTGAGGCTCCAACACACGCCATGAAATCAGACCGGAACAGTTTTTTAACAGAATTATTTTTGTTTGTGTTACTAAAAACAAAAAAAAAAGGTATTCTCTCATGAACCCGCCCCTCAGCCACCATCCCTCTTTGAACATGGAATGATGGGACAAACTGCTGAAGACACATTATCCGAAGCACTTCAGGACCGACCCCCGTGTGAAACTACTTTACCTGCTTACGTTACCTACTCCCCCCTCCCCCAGCTTCGAAGTATCTGCGTGATGACGGAAATTTACTGTATACTGTACTGGGCCCGGACCCGTAACCAGTCGGGAGGTCGGAGGTATCCTGATTGTTAATTCCAGACGGAGATATCCTTCCAAAACTGATAGTCAGGGGGCGAGGCTGCCCGATGGTTATGTGAGCGACCACCCCTCACTAGACTCCAAATTGTTAGGTGTGAGGTGGTGGTATAACTAATGAGTTATCTCGGTATTGAAAGGCGATTTTAAATGAAGTAGAAGGAATTTATTGATCGAAGGTTTGATATTGCCAGTTATAACGCTTGCCGAATAGTGTGGGGGACTCTCGACCGATTTGAAGTGAATTTAATGTAAGGAGGAACGTATTTGTCAGTGAGTAACGAGTGCTCGAATTACTTTATCGAGACGCGAGGGTTGCGCGACGGAGGTTATGTGGGAACAGTGGATGAAGGAATTCTTTCCCAGTCACGAGGACTGGGAAAGGTAAGGAAAGGAAACCAAGGAGCCGGATTCGTTGGACGACCTCGTGAGGTGATCACTCGGGGAATGATACTTTGGTTGCTTTTTCGCCGGTTTATATAGGCCGATAAATGATGCAATCCGAAATATTCCGAGTAAAAGTATTGTTTCATCGTGCTGATTCACCGCTGCAAGAGTCAAAATAATAGCTGAATTGTGTCAGTGGATTTCACTGGAAATCGATGCATTTGTTGATAGCATGTAATGGACTTAAGGGCCATTACAGATATGTAACGATCCTCAAGTATCGTACATGCCAGTCAACAAATGCATTGAATTCCAATGAAATGCACTGACGTCAATACAGCCATTGTTCCACCTCTTGCAGGGCTGAACTAGCACGAATTTTAACTACTTTGTCAAATCAGTTACATTGAACAACATTTTTACTCGGAATATTTTGAATTGCGTCATTTTTCGGCCTTTATAAGGCGGCGAAAATAGCACCACATCATTTCCCGAATGATCACTCCCCCCAAGCCAGCGGCGGAATCAACACGGTACTACTCTCACGAGTTGGGTCAACGGGTCCGACCATTTTGGGTACCTCTTCCTTCCTTCCTAATATCGAGACGAGCAAGTATCAGTCTGAACTCCTACAGGCTCGAGCCGTGTCGAGTACGAGATACTCTGAGCACAAACTATAATCCTTATCCATGCACCTCGTAACTTCAGGCAGATTGCTACCGCATTCGCATCAACCTCTGACATATTCGGGAAACGTTAACAAACTGGCAATATACATTACTATAAATTCCTTCTGATACAATAAATACCTTCTGATATACATTCAATCGACTGTCAATACGGAGATAACCCGCAAGTTGACACCACCTCCTCACATCAAACAACTTGGAGTCAGTGAGGGGTGGCCCGTCACAGTTACCTTTCCCGGTGCCTCGCCGTAAGGCGTTGGCCTCTGGTGGGATTTTTGGCATAGCTAGACGGTTATATTGTATTGTCTCTAGGTCATCTGCGCTCACCTCACGGGAGATTGAATGATCACTATCGTTAAAACTTCCTGGGTGACAGGTTTGCCCGATGTAGTTGGCAACCCAACATGGCATTTATAACATACTAGCTGACCCGTGCCCATTTCGTTGGGCGGTAAAACTTTTTACTTGTAATGAAATTATGAGTGTGATTTGGTTAGTACTGAGTGCTATTATTTATTTCCTGACTGCCAAAAGAAGGGTTATATTTTTACTGCACATGTATGCATATATTTGCATGCCAATTTGACCATATTACCGTTATTTGTGAGTGTCTTTTTTTGAGTGTCTTATTTGTGAGTGTCATCTCTTTAACCATTTATGCAGTAAAAGTGAAATTATATGCAGTAAAGGGGAAAAGTCTTTTGTTTTAAACACTTGAGACGATAAATTTACTTATTTTGATAATAATTCATAATTTTTGATAATATGACCAATAAACATGACCTAACGAATTAAATTATTTGTTTAATATAAAATACTACTTTTTGTGACTTGAATATAAAAGTTAGACATATGCTGTCGCTGACTTTTTTGTAGGCATTATCAAGCTCTATAACTTTTCTCTAGATCTTAATCATATATCTCTCGTCGTTAGGCAGCGTTCGTTAGAAACGTTTTCGTTCGACTGTTTTTTTTTCCGACTTACTTTGGAAATCCGACTACCTACCACGAAAAAGTCTTTTCATTTTTCGGATTAATATATAGCCTATGATACTCACAAATAACGTGGCTTTCTAATGGTAAAATAATTTTCAAAATCGGTTCAGTATATCCAGAGATTACTTCCTACAACCTCACAAACTTTACCTCTTTATAATATTAGTATAGACTAAAATTTTATGAAGAAAGGTAAAGTTGGACTACCCTCCAGACGCGGGCGCTGAGCGACTTGCAGCACGAGCCCCTCGTTTCTAACACAATTATACACGTCAATGTCGCCCAACGGCGGCGGATTGACAGCCGTATAATTACATTTAGGGTTTAAGGCACTACATAATTTTTAAGTGACAAAATTGCCTGATGGAACGCCCCGACCTGTTTACAACTACAAATGCAGACTACTAATAGAACGCCAATAAAATGTCTTCCAAATATCACGATAACAACAGTCTTCACACATTTCACAACTTTATAACATGCAATATGCATCCTTCATTTTGCAGAAGCATACCATCAATATGTAGTATTAGGCCCTGTGGAAATAATCACATAAATTTATGATTGAATCGCGAGTGCCGCGTCCCGTGGCCGTCGGCGGTCCACGGGCGCGGTCGGCGCAGCCGGTATTGAAACGCAGTGTGTGCTCAGTAAGAAGGTTTATTACGAACTGGTTGAGCGAACCGTCTGTCCGCTCTGTCTGCGTGTACTTGCGCTGGCAACATTATCTGCCGTTGCAAATGGCAACATTTCTGCCTTTGCGAATGGCAACATTGTTTAGCGGGCCAGTCTCTGGGGTTTAAAAACTGTTGTGGTGAAGACGCCACAAATACAATACAATACAATACAATCAACTACTCCAGTAGATAGGCATTCCTACAGTTGGATGCGTCACAAAATTGAATGCTAAAAATTTAATTAATAAAAACATAACTATCGTGATAGTTGTCATGGCTGTAATATTTATGGTGGTATAATTCGGCTCGAAGACCGATGATGTGGTGGAATATCCGGGTCGCAGAACCAACGATGTGGTGGACTACGGCTCTTAAGGCCAGCTATGTGGTGTTTCTCCTCGCAGGATCGGATCCACAATGTAGCGCTGGCTCTATGTCCGATCATTTCAAATTCCTATCTCACCGCGTCTGCCACCACACATAATTTTCAGTCGCGGTGTTAATGGCCTACATACAGATTTAACCCCCAGGGTTGTAAGGCCAGTGGTGACGTCGGGCGGCGTTGTCGAATTCCTCTTCTTTGAGCAGTCGGGTGAAGGTTCACTCGGTGCTGTTCTGCAGTCGGGTGGTCGTCTCTCCAGTCGGTGCTTCAAAGGTTCGGGTCGCTTTAAACGTCGCTCGGGTCGTGTTGAATCTGCTGTAGGTTGTATCTCCTAGGATATGCACTCGAGGTTTTGGATAATAATAAAAATACTACTATTCGACGATTGTATGAAAAAGCTTTTAAGCAATTAAAATGTTTATTTCCCCTTTTTTAAATGTAATTAATTCACTAAGATTTTACACTAATAATTAGGAAATGTTTATCAGACTCGTAGAATATCGGGTCTTATACGGTTTTTGAAGATATTTTACTGTGAAAATACCCGAGAATTTCTTGGATGCACTCAACTCGTCGGACATAATATTAACATAAATACATAAGAAAATTACAAGAAAAATCACAATAAAAAATAATGTTACAAATAATATTCTTACATAAATTCGTCCTACGGTTGATGCACTTTACTCGATGAATGTCGATGAAACTCGAAGAAATTCGAAGAAATTCGAATGACAGGCGATGAAATTCTGCCGTTCTTGCTGTGATAACGTCATCGAGTGGAGCGCTCTTGCGTCCACAAGGGATTTGACCCAACCCGCATTTTGCGGTCATTTGGGGCTTCTGATGTGTCCAGCCCACAGACTGGACAAGCTTTTAATTTTTGACTACCATTGTGGTCGGATTAATTTTTTTTATTTTTTTATTATTTTTATTTTTATTTTTTTTTGTCACCTGTCTTCTTCATTTTGTCTTCTTATGCCCAAGTACTTCCAGCCCGCCCGCCGAGCGTACCCAGCCTCCTCGGCCTCCGTCCGTCGCGGCAACAAAAAACGGCCCTTTCGGGGCACACAAATTTCTATGATTGCTTCTACATTTACATTTTATACATTTTGATTTACGATGCGAAGTAATGGTTTGATTCTACATTTATTTATACAGGTATTTGCAAGACTATCTAAGGGAACGGAAGAAGTCCGATTTTGGTAAAGAGTGGGGTTCAATGCTACATTTACATTTAAAATGGTGTCTCAAAGCAATGCAATGGTACGGATGAAGTCCGTGTCCGGATTCCATTGTCCTGGCAGCTCCTGGAACATACAAATGGGGTTACGGGATGCTGCTTGGCTGCTGGCGTGTTTCTCTTCCTCCCGTTGGCTGGTTGACCTGAAAGCCTCATGTGGCGAAGAGGGTTACTGGTTGTGCTTTGTCATTGTTCGGGGTTCTCTATTATATTCCGCAGGTACGGTTTCTCGGGGGGGTCTCGAATGGTGGGGGGCGATTCCTCGGATGTGGGGGTGAGGGGAGGAATCGGCCCGCTCAAACATATTTTTAGATAGTCGTCTGATGAATGTCTCAATAGTCTCGTTATCAACTAGGTCATTCCGTAGCGTATCGTTGCTGACGCACCATGGAGCGGCCACTATGGTTCGCAGCCCGCTGTCCATGATGCGCTGCATGGCGTCCACAGGGACACATGGGACACACAGGTGTCTTGCTTAAGGCCTGGTACCACGCGGGCGCTGCATACGTCAGTCGCGTCCTCAGGTACGTCTTAAGGAAGGTCAGTCGCGTCCTTAACGGGATTTGTTTTGCCCTTAGGACGGGTTGGAGGGCCGCTTTGGCCGACCTCGTCGACGCAAGGGTCTTAGTGGCGTGGATGTGGAATCTAGGTTGTCGGTCAATGTGTACCCCCAGGTATTTGACCGACTTCTTCCACAGGATTGTGTCTCCTCCCAGCGTTAAGTTGGTGTTTTTAGGGTAGGGCCGACGGGATCCTGTAATGATGGCTTCGGATTTCCCCGCGTTCACGGCTATCCTCCATTTGTTGAGCCACTCCGGCAGGAGGGCCAGAGTCTTCTGGAGCTTAGTTATCGAGTGGCGGAGGTTCATGGAGGAGGCCATGTACATCGCGTCGTCGGCGAAGAGGGCCAGCTAGGCTTCGGAGCCTACGGGGATGTCGTTGGTGTACACAGCGTACAGCGATGGGGACAGGCAGCTCCCCTGAGGAACTCCCGCCGCGATGGGACGCGCAGTGGAACGCGCGTTCTCCAACGAGACGAAAAATCCTCTTCCTGAGAGGAAGGAGGCTACCAGTGCGGTAAGTATTCGCGGTACGCTGGTCTGGGTGGCTATTTTGTAATTAAGATTATTTTGTAATATTTTGTAATTTTCTCGACGTCGAGGAAAACGGCCGCGGTGTGGAGTTTTTTGTTTTGCGCGAACGTTAAGTGATGGACCACTCTTACTAATTGGAGTGTGGTGGAGTGGCTCTGTCGGAATCCAAACTGCTCTGGGCTTATCGGAAGATGGGGTTTGATACGCTCCAGTGCATCGCTCGAACAGCTTGCCGAGGAGGGGGAGGAGGGAGATTGGGCGGTAACTGCCCAGCCGGGTCCTAAAACCTAAAACCTAAGGTCTTTCTTAGGTTTGGAAATCATGATGACTCGGGCCGTTTTCCACGCCGTCGGAAAGTGACCGAGTCTAATCCACCCGTTAAGCAGGCTGGCCATTGCCGGTAGCAGAGCGTTTGGTAAGTGTCGGAGCGCCGATCCTGGGATGTCGTCGGGACCTGGGGCCTTCTTTACTTGGACTTTGTTGAGGTGTCGTCGTAGTTCCGACGGAGTTATTGGAGTGACCATCTGGCTCGGCGGTTCGGTGGTATTTGTATTTAGTTTCTCGGTTCCCATGACTCCGTCCGACTCGGCGGGTCGTTGTACAGGCATCGGCCGGGGGTTCTCGAGGAACTCGCGCACCAGCCTAGAGTAGTCAGAGTCCTCGTGACTGTTTGGTTTAAATGTCCGCTCTAGGTGGTCCGCGAGCAATTCAGCCCTGTCCTCTGCCATGTACCGCAACTCGCCGTTCCCGTTGAATAGCGGGCGGACGGGCTCCGGTGTACCGAGTAGCCCTTTGTTTAGCCTGTAAACCGAGGGCATATCTTCCGCTATCGAGTCCAGAAAGGCATCCCAATCCTCCGTCCGATGAGTCTTGAGTGACTCATGTAATTCTGCTGTCGCTTTATTTAGTTCGCGTTTGACCGTCGGGCATCTTGTCTCTGTCCAGCGTTTCTTCAACCTTCTCGTCTCCCTGAGTTTCTGTCTGAGCGGGACCGAGATTTTAGGACGTATGGATGGAACTGGGGTGACTTTTGTGCAGATAGCTAGGGACTGTTTTATGGCAGTTTGGAGTGTATCTACTTTGGAATCGGCTTCTGCTGGGGTTGCGGGGGAGTTGTTTGGGATGGGAGACTTGGAGAGTAGCTTCTCGAATTTTTCCCAGTCCACTTTCCGCCTAACTTTTTGTGGCAGAATTTGGTGGGTGGTGTCTGTGTCCAACTCGAGAAGTACTAGTAGATGATCTGAGGACAGGTCGTACAGGACTTCCTGCTTGTAGGGGAAGTCGGTCGCTGCTAGGATGCTGACGTCCAGGACGTCAGAGCTGTTGTGTCCATATCTCGTATGTTGCAGTGGCCCGGCGACCGTATAACCCTTCGCTTCTGCATGTTCCTGGAGTCTCCTCTCTTCTGTATTAATGCAGGTCGAGTTCCACGAAGGGTGTTTACAGTTCAGGTCGCCGGCCACTATAGTCGGAGTCGTGTGGTCAATTAGCTCATCTATGTCCGTTGTGTATAGTATGAACTTTGGCGATTTGTAGGCCGAAACTAGTCTTAAGTCTCGCGATCCGGCTCTGACTTAAATTCCGGATACGCTGAGACTGTTCGTCTTAGGTAGGTCCAGCCTCTGATGGAGGATTCGTCGACGTACTACTACTGCCGTTCCCCTTATTGCCAACCCTGAGGTCTCCGAGACTTCGTCGTCTCGGTATATTAGGTAATTTGGGATTTTCACCTTGGATGCGGGTTTCAATTTAGTTTCAGACAGTAGGAGCACATCGACCTCCTGCTCTCTCAGGAAGATGCGGAGAGCAGGCAGTTTGTTAGTCAGTGCGTTCGCGTACCAGTGGACTACTCGCGTACCAGTGGACTACTGTCCGTGACGCTTGGTGGAAGAGCTGCGTCACTTGCGTCCGTACTATCGTGTCTAGACACTCCGGATTCTGGAGTGTCTGTCTTATCACTGTCGTCAGAATTTCTGTTAGCCGACTGATGGTCAGCGTTATCAAGCCTACGTCTGTCTGCGTCAGTTCTGTCGGGCATCTGATGTCCTGTGGCTTCGTTGGTGATCTGGGCGCTGGTGTGGGGGCTTTGGGGGGGGAGGGGGGTCTTTGGACCTGTGGTGGGGAGGGGGTTCGTTGAGTATTGGGGGGGGGGAGGTTTTTGGGATTGTGGGCGGAAGGGGGGTCGTTGGGCTTGTGGGGGGGAAGGGGGGTCTTTGTCCCTGCGGGGGGGTGTCCATGGTTGCCGCGTTGGGGTGGGCTGGTTTTCGCCAGTTCCGCGGATCTCTTGCGTGTGGGGCATGGTGGGGGTGCCGGGCTGGCTCTGGATGCCGGTCTTCTCGGGGGCCTCGGGGGGGTTTGGGGGCTCGGGGGATTGGGGGGCACGGGGGGTTTGGGGTCTGTTGGGGGTTTTGAGGGGAGTTTTCGGTTGTCATAAGAGGGGGGATTGATGAGGGTTGGGTAGTGGGGCGGGGGAATGGTCGTGGTTGGCTTGGCCTTGCCTGCCTTTTGGCCTCTGCGAGGAATGCCTCGCATTTTCGGCTGCTGGCTGGGTGATCGCCACCGCAGTTTGCGCACGTGGCGCTTTCGTTTTTGGGCCGCTTCCAGTCTTTCGCTGCGTGTCCTTGACCGCAGCACACGCTTTTCTGGGGCCGAAAGCAATTGTGCGAGGCGTGCCTGAACGCCTGGCATCTGTGGCATTGGGCGGGTCCCTTTCTCCCTTTCCAGGTCTCGATCGAGATTCCTGCTAGGCCGTGGAGGGTGTCTACACCGTAAATATTCCTCCATTTCTCCCCCCCTTTTTTTACGCATGCGTAAAAAAGGGGGCGTCTTCCCGCATTAATTTTGCGTCTTCCCGCATTAGTTCCCTATCCGCCGGTAGTTCGTAGGTGTGCCATGCCACCTGCGGGCCCTGTTCCTTCAGGTACGTCTGGACACACCGTGATTCATGTGTTCGCGCCTTTACGTTCGCGGGGTGGCCCAGTCTCCTCTCGATCTCCCTTAGGTGGCTAGGCCATCCCGCGTGCCGTTCTTGGCTGGTGACCTCCCTTATATATGGGGTTGGCGGCCGGGCCGAGTGGTGGGGGTTGTTTGTGCCCCGCTCGCGCACGGTCGGCGGCCGGCGGCATGGCTGTATGCCGTTTGTACAAAGATATGATAATATAATTTTACATTGTATTTTCTTAAAGTTTAGACTATACATAAGAACTTAAACTTTAGCTTATAATATCTTATGATTATTTATACATATTCTTGATAATCATTTCTTAATATTATGTCCGAGAGAGAGAGAGAGAGAGAGAGAGAGAGAGAGAGAGAGAGAGAGAGAGAGAGAGAGAGAGAGAGAGAGAGAGAGAGAGAGAGAGAGAGAGAGAGAGAGAGAGAGAGAGAGAGAGAGAGAGAGAGAGAGAGAGAGAGAGAGAGAGAGAGAGAGAGAGAGAGAGAGAGAGAGAGAGAGAGAGAGAGAGAGAGAGAGAGAGAGAGAGAGAGAGAGAGAGAGAGAGAGAGAGAGAGAGAGAGAGAGAGAAATTGGTGATTAATTGATGATGATTGATCATGATTGATTGTTGACTGTTTGATTGATGATTGAATGGAACTCTGCTAAGTATGGATCAAGTATTCGGGAGTTTATTAGCATCGAGCCGCAATACCGTCAAACGTATTGGCCATTAAATCTGGAATATTTTGATTTCATAAAGCGCTTCAAAATAAATTACAAAACCTATGACGAATTATTTCTTATGAAGAATAAAGTTTACCATTGCCCATTTATGCTTATTGATTTGTAAATGTAGGCTTTGTAGGTAATGTTCATCACATTGTCTAGCTATATTAGTCAGTTATTTAGGACTTGTACACTCTAGTTTTAATATTCAAGGGCGAATTTGATTCGTATGTAATGCTCTTGAACAATATATGAAATATATAAATAAATAAACAATACAGTGAATCTGGACTTAAAAGAAACACCATAGAAGACCAAAAGGAAAAGGAAGAAGCAGAATTGCCACTGCATTTGAATTGCTACTGGCATAAATCACCTTCACATTCCCACATCATAAAAAGAAGAAGTAGAAGGTCCTGTTCGTCCGTTTTTTGAACTTTATTATTATATCATATCGAGAATTTTCGCGAAGCGGGAGTGTGACGATATATCAGCAGCATGACCAGTAAACGTCGCTGGCGGAAAAAACACATTTCGCTTGATTTATGCCATTTTTATTTCTGCGCTATGAAAACGGGTGCATAACTCCCGCTCGCCGGACATTCATACCCATTTTATGCGACACTTTCCAATGCATGGAAATTAGTCTAGAGTCCTCGCGGCCGCGGCGGACAGGAAAATAAGTTGAAAAATACGCTAACTCGGAATTTCTAGATAAGCGAGAAGGTTATGTATAACCACGGGCGTAGCTATAGCTTTCACATGGGAAGGGGGGGGGGGGGTCCGCGAAAATGTACAAAGATAAACTAGTTATTGGACGGACTTCACGCAGAAAAAAACAAAATTCTAAACTACAATCTCAGTTATTTAAATTTACATAAACATTAAAATACACGCAAGTTAATCGCGGACAAATGATAGTTATTTAAGTACCTACCTTTAAATAAAATAAGTAAATAATGTCGGTAGAGCATTTATTTATTTATTTATTTATTTTATTATCTAAATGTATACAGCATATTCTTTATATAAATAAAAACATTTTATAAATTAACATTAATATAGCCATTAATACATTTTAAATTAGCAAAAAATATAAAGTACCCATTTAAAAAGATAATAATTTTATAACCTTTTTTTTAGGAAAAAAGGAAAAAGAAGCATTTCTAAATATAAATGTATAAGTACAATAGGGGAATGGAAATGGAAGGGAGGGATTGTTATAACACTATGTGTAATATACGTTCATAAATGGCCATACATACGTATACTATTGACATATATATACATATAGACATACATACACACATAAATATATTGTATATAATAAAGTAATAAGTAAATTTAAATTAATTATCGTTCCTGAGCTTTTCTTCGACTGCGTGAAGAAAAGAAAGAATTTCTTTATGACATTATATTCTACTTAATATTATAAACGTGAACGTTTTTGAGGATGTATGGATGCGCTTTCATTCAAAACTTTTAAGAATAACATTTAGCATTTTACGCCTTATGGCCAACATAATATTTATAATTTCGTTTCGATCCAGTTGGACCGCTATATCACGATGAACACTCATCAATGCAAGCCCAGTCAGTCGTTCATCTCCCGTGCTATTTCTCAAGTAGTTTTTCAACCTCTTTAAGGTTGAAAAACATCTTTCTGGGGTTGTTGTGGACACTGGGAGTGTGGCCAAAATAGTGAGCAGCATTTTTAATCGTAGAAAAGAACTGATTCTCGTACTGGTCAAGAGTTTCTAGTGCGGTGGATGGTTTTTCCGTCATAGTTTTCTAATGATTCTGCCATATTATTTCATATTCAATTGGAAAAGTATTCGCTTCAGTTTGTCCCAAAAATAAAAGCGCTATTTTTTAAGGCTTTCTTTTATCTTAGAGTCATCATTAGTCTTTTCAGGCAGAATCTTTTGAATCCCTTCGATTGTCTCTTCATGTTGCTTAAAGCGTGCATCAAGTTCTGTAACGACGTGGTCAATGAAAAGGTAAAATACATTTCCAATGTAATATATTTCGGCAGTTTCTCCTGGAGCATTGCTGAGCATTCGTTGTCACATGGTCACAGCAAGAACCGTTGCTATGGCAACCGAGCAGCGCGTGCATCCTACTAATATTGTAAACGCGAAAGTTTGTATGTATGTATGGATATTTGTTACTCTTTCACGCAAAAACTACTGAATGGATTTTAATGAAACTTTACAATAATATAGCTTACACATCAGAATAACACATAGGCTATAATTTATAATGATATATAGTTTTCTATCATCATTATCACAATTTTCCATCACCACGCGGGTGAAACCGCTGGGCGCAGCTAGTATTTAATATATTTTGTGGCACAGATATTAACAGTTCTATGTATCTGTCCAATATTCCACGATTTTTCTCGTCGTATGTTAGGGGGGGGGGGTGGTCGGACCCCCTAAACCCACCCCCCCTTATATACACCCGTGTGTATAACTATTGATTATATAGGGTACTTTGTAGCTGTCGTCTGCAACGGACGAACCAGACAGCTCATGCTGTTATAACGATATATAAATCGTTCGTTTAGTGGTCAGGTGATTATACCGATACTTAGGGACAACACAGTCCACAGTCTGGATCCACAGTTAGGGAGCTGATGGGCCCTTGCTGAGTTGGCCACGAAGCCCCGTTCTATTCAGGGTTGGTCACACTCACGGGTCAACACCAATCCTCCGGCAGCCTCCGCGCATGAAGTGCGAGCCCGGGCAGGACTCTGGCCTTAGGTCTAGTTTCCCATAGGAGTCAACCTTCTGGCGCTCCTAGACGGTCTGCGCACCTTGCGGCGTTAGCCAATGGACTGTGCACTCTGACTAACAGTGGGGGGAGTCTGGAAGCAGTACTGTTTCCTATAGAGCGGGGGTGGTTCCGGACCTTACGGCGACTGCTCTTTAAACGACGATCGGCTACCCGATACTGGGTGAACAGCCGGGCACAGGATGTCGTGGTCCGCGATAGATTCGGTATACACCGTTTCATCGCTTCGTAAGGAAGAGGACCGCGCAAGCGACCTCGAACTCGTAATCAATCGAGAGACCGGAGTAATCTGGTCGCAATTGGAAGTAAGGGCGTGAGTGTAAGCCCGCTGGGTAACACATCTAGTTATCTCGCGGTTGGTGTTGGCCTCTTACGGGCATGTGGCGGAGCTTGACGGTAGACTGTTTTGTCTAAGTCTTCTGCGTTCACTTCACGGGAGAGAGAACGACTAATCGTTAAAACTGCCTGAGGTGACGGGCTACTCGATTAGTTGGAGTTCGAGGTCGCTTACGCGGTCCTCTCCCTTACGAAGCGGTGAAACGGTGTATACCGAATCTATCGCGGACCACGACATCCTTTGCCCCGCTGTTCACCCAGGATCGGGTAGCCGATGGTCGTTCCACAACTCTTGCCGCGACCAAAATATTGTCTGCATGCCAAATTTGCAATATTGCCTACATAGGAATACACACACACACACACACACACACACCCTCACATACACATACACACACACAGTGGGGAGAGGGGGAGGAAGGGGGGCAAAATAAACATATCCCTTATTTATCTCGAAAATAAATTTTGCGCATTCACAAAACTTTTTCTCTAAGGGGAAAGTAGGAGCCAACTGTGTACAAAACACACTTCGTAATCAAATATATTTTGTATGTAATAACATTTTCACTTAAGGTAATATTTTTAATTCAAACAGAGTAGAATTCCTCAATAGTATAGGAGTGGCCTCGCGAGATCTTCTTAGTAGTAATTAGGATTAACTAATGAAATAATTATTTCTTAGCAGACTAATAGGTCCTGGAGACTCCCAGGGCGAGAGACGGGCACAGGACATGACTGTGGTCTTAGCCTAATTAAAATGTATCGTCAAGATAAAGCTGAATTAAAATTTGTAATTTACACTATTACCCGTAGCTAATGCCTATAATGCATTGTAAGGGGCTCTCTAGACGATCAAGCATGCTTGTCTAGCATCGCGTCGCGGGCTGGAAGGGGATCGTAGACCATCCCAAACCGGTAATATGCATTTTTTTTTTAATATTTACCAAAAATGCCGAATTTTGTAGTTTTATACCAGGGAGTCATGTCATTTATCAATCAACTACGTCTAATTAAGGTTAATATGCAAAAAAAATATTTGCATATTTCCTACGGTTTACGATCCCTTCCGAGCCCGCGTCGCGATGCTTGACAAGCATGCTTGATCGTCTAGCTAGAGAGCCCATAACAGATTGCTTTTTATCATTATCAGTATGCGTTTAGATTTATCGATATCTGACTTAAATACTTACAATTACTTATTCAAGTTTATACCAGGGAGTCACGTTAATTATTTATACGTAATTGATTCAAGAATGACGTAACTCTCTGGTATAAAACTACAAAATTAGGCATTATTGGTAAATATTTAAAAAAACGTGTGGCACTCGGGGACTGCAGCGGTAAAGCTATTGCATAGCATTTTTAACAAATTATGCAATCATAATTATTTATTTATTTGATTTATTTGATTTTTTCTGATATCAGATAACTGCGCTATATCGGAAAACGTTGAAATTATTCCGAATAATTTGCGGCTGCGGTAGCAATTGATTCGGACTAATTTAAACGTCTTCCGATAGAGCGCCGCGCACGAATTTTTTATTCGATAAAGCAAAAAAACAGGATTATTCGAAAAAAATTGTAGATAAAAAGATAGATAAATAAATTATCTTTAAAATGGTGCAGGTTTCATAATAATACGCCAGATAGTATTTGCGCAGAAGTCGTTTTTGTGTTCGGTTAGACCTAATTTCACAAATTAATTACACTATGTAATATAAACAAAATCTAAAATATTCAACGCTAAGAATATTAGGAAAATGTTCTTGTTTATTATATATATTTTTTCCGAATCGTAAGCAGTACTCGTTTAGACGTAATTATCAGTTTAAAATCATTAATTTTCGTTAAGAAATTTCTTCATTCGGTCGCCGCGATGGCCTTGGCCCGCGATAAAAGCTATGCAATAGCTTAAAAAATAAAGTATCACTTTGACAAAACGGATCTCAATTTCATATCGTGGCTTTCAATTCTATGGTCGCTGACGAAAGACAACGAAAACTATGTTAGTTTTAATATGTAAATCTTACAAGAGTGGTTCCTTATATCAATTATGCAAATTCCAAAGGATGGTATGGGAGTATTACAGCGGAGCGTGGGGTAGTGAGCAGTAGCGCCTCCGTCTCAGACTGTTGAGTCAATTTACACTCGAGATGTCATGTCGTCGCGTACAATTCGCGCCAAATTTCCGCCAACTTACGTGTCTAAGTGGATTGTCGCTTGCGTCGCATATATTAGTGTCATCTCCAACATGCCCCACGCCGTTCGCCGTCCTTCACACCCCGGAGGACGCGCGCCGCAGCATACATGCAAATGGGCCCTGTTCAACAGCCCTGCTATTTCCCTGGGAGGCCGTACCCGCTGAAGAAATGATATGTCTGACGGTTTATTTTAATTAGCTGTGCTTGTTCAGGTTTCTAATGGTTCTGTAACGGCCCTTAAGTACCGTCACATGCTATCAAGAAATGCATTGATTTCCATTTTCATAACACAAATTCAGCTATTTTGCTACCTCGTGTAGCGATGAATCAGCACGATGAAACAATACATTTACTCGGAATATTTTGATTTGCATCATTTATCGGCCTAAACCGGCGAAAAAGCAACCAAAGCATCATTCCTCGAGTGATCACGTCCCCAAGATAGCGACGGCATACTTCGGTACCCCGGCTTCTTGGTCACCTTTCCTTCCTTTCGCTATCGAGGCGAGAAGCATCAGTCTGCAATTCCACAGACTTGAGCCGTGCCCAGTACGAGATACTAGGAGCACAAGTACAATCCTTATCCATAAACCCTCGTAACTTCAGGCAGATAGCCAATACATCCGCGTCAATATAACCAATTCGAGAAGCGTTACAAACTGGCAATATCTAACTTTCAATAAACACCTTCTGATATAATTAAAATCGACTTTTAATACGGTGATAACCCGCAAGTTGACACCACCACCTCACACCGCACAATTTGGTGTCTAGTTAGGGGTCCTTCACAGTTCCTTGGAGATTAGTGGTGTTGGTCAAACCTTATGTCATCTGGCTTGCCCAAATAACGGTTTAAATCCTATAAAATCGAAGACTATCGCGGTTGTTTGACATTATAAATAGGATAGAAAACGAATTTACCGCGTGAAATTTGTAGCACCCGACGTTTCGGTGACGTTGCAGCCGCCGTTATCCAGGGTAGACTGAAGAGCTGTCAATCCGTTGTTTTGCGGGTAGGCCGCGTACCGCTTCCGCCACTGCGTAGGTTATAACGGTGGTGGGGGGCCGGGCTCCGAGCTCGGGAATTTTGAAAATCCGTCTTGCACACAACACTCACTGTATCCTGTTTTACGTCTTTGCGTTCGGCGTTCGGCGGCGGGAACATTTTAAGAAGAGGGTTCCACGTAGAAGAGAGTTTGTAACCGTCGTCTCTGTTAAAGTTCGGGGTTCTTCTTATTTCAATGGCTTCCCGGATCGCGAGTCTTTCACGTAAGACGTCGTTTTGCCCGTAAGCGGTTGGAGGACACCAGCTAAGTGTTTTGACAGAGGATATGTCGATTTGGCTTACAATCGGTCTCAATGGTGTTCTATCCTTATGGATTTTAGGCAAGCCATATAATTTCGGTGGCTGTACGTTACGTGGTTTAGTGAGATAAGCTATTTCTGGGAGAGAAGTGATAGATTTATCAATTAAAACTCTCGTTTGCCTGGTAATTCTGCTCGTGGGATCGTAATTCACCCTCTCGTAAGTGTTGGCGTCTTCTAAGAGCGTCTCAATTTTTTTGCTCGTAGTCCACAGTATCAAGTATTACAGTTGCGTTGCCTTTATCGGCCCGCAACACAACTACGTCTTTATTATCCCGCAGAGATTTTAAGGTTTTTTTTTTTGTTTTTTTTAAAAAAGCTTAAAATCCTAGAGACTTAATCTATCAGGGCCGCTGTGAGCTTCTGCCACAGCTGTAATCTTTTGGGAGCTAACGGCCCTTGCTGAGTTGGCCACGAAGACCCATTCTGTTCAGGGTTGATCACACTCACGGGTCAACAGCCATCCGGCGGCTTCCATGCATGAAGTGCGAGCCTGGGTAGGACTCTGGCCTTAGGGCTAGTTTCCACTAGGAATCAACCTTCTGGCGCTCCTGGACGGTCTGCGCACCGTGCGGCATAAGCCAATCGATTGCGCACTCTGATTAACAGTTTAGTGGTTTCAAGGCGGCAGGTGAGGGTGGAGAACCCACCCACCGCCCGGGCAGTTATAACGACGGTGGTCGTCTTATCTGCCCGGGATATCATGCAACGACACCCCGCAAGTACCAGAAGGGTATACGCGCGGGGGGTAAAGAAAGGTAGCTACCCCCCGTAACACCCCGAAAACCCATTTATTCAGTATCAAAAACAAAAGAAGATAACAGTCGGGGGAGTCTGGAAGCAGTACTGTTTCCTATAGAGCGGGGGTGGTCGCGGACCGCACGGCGATTGCTCTTAAAACGACCCTCGGCTACCCGATCCTGGGTGAACAGCCGGGCTAAGGATAACGTGGTCCGCGATAGATTCGGTATACACCGTTTCACCGCTTCGTAAGGGGGAGGACCGCGCAAACGACCTCGAACTCGTAATCAATCGAGAGACTGGAGTAATCTGGTCGCAATTGGAAGTTAGGCCGTGAGTATAAGGCTATCTCGCGGTTAAGGCGTTGGCCTCTTACGGGCATGTGGCGGAGCTTGACGGTGGACTGTTTTTGTCCAAGTCTTCTGCGCATACTTCAGGGAGACAGAACGACTAATCGTTAAAACTTTCTGAGGTGACGGGCTCGCCCGCTGTAGTCGACAACTCTAGCTGTAATCTGCAGCCAGAGGCGGTTGTGATCAGAAGATCGCGGATTCGGGGAGAATATCACGGGCGGGTCTGTATATTTGGTGCATTATCCAATTTGCTTATAGGGAACGGTTTTGTTCAGCTTGGGCCATAAGATCCGTTGTGTTCTCTGATCGGTCTAACCCACGATTCAACCCTATTCATTAGCGTCCTCGTGTGGAAGACTACCTCATGTAAGACTCTCGCGTCTCGGGCCTCACGGCTGGTGGATCGGTTTCCTCTGATGTATTGCCTCCCGGTGGCACTGGACGGTTTGCGCACCATTCGGTGAAATCCGATCGGTTGTGCACTCTGACTAATTACTAAAGGAGTCTGGAGACTATGTATACGGTCTACTAAGCAGCGGGGGTGGATGTTGACCTGTTGTCATGCCATTCTTGAAACGACCTACGAGGGGGGACCAAAAAGTAACGGGAAATCCGTCATAAAGTCTTTATTTCTTAATATTTTTACACCAAATTTTGATCACCTTCAAAGTAATCTCCATTGACCACAACGCATTTCTTCAAACGATCATTCCATTGTTCAAAACAGTTTTTGAATTATTTATCGCGATGTTCTTTATGCCTTTCGGCGATTTTTGTTTTACCTCCTCCACAGTGGCAAAACGCTTTCCTTTCATGTCCCTTTTGAGTCTGGGGAACAAATAGAAATCATAGGGGGCTAGATCCGGTGAATAGAGGGGGTGGAAAATCGGTGTCATGCCGTTTTTGGTCACAAACTGCTTTACGGAGAGGGCGGTGGGGGCCGGCGCGTTATCATGATGGAAGAACCAGTCGCCTGTACGCCAAAGATCTTCCCTTTTTTCCTGATACACTCCATCAATCTTTTCAAAACCTCCAAGTAGAACTCCTGGTTGACAGTTAGATCGGGGGGAACAAACTCCATGTGCAAAACACCTCTGCAACGAAGAAACAAATGAGCATTGTCTTTATGTTTGACTTCACTTGGCGAGCTTTTTTGGGACGAGGAGAGCCACTGGTCTTCCATTGGCTCGATTGCAGCGTTGTTTCGGGGTCGTATCCATAGCACCACGATTTATCACCAGTAATCACCTTGGTAAAAAAAATCAGGGTCCTCTTTAAACTGATTTTGAAGCTCAAAACATGCCTGAAGTCGACGCTCCTTTTGCTCGTCTGTGAGAAGGCGAGGGACAAATTTGGCTGCAACCCTTCTTATGTGCAAATCTTTGGATAAAATCCTCTGAATTGAACTCCATGATATTCTAGACATCTCATAGAGTTGATCAATGGTTCGGCTGCAATCTTCACGAATGAGGGCATTGATTTTGTCGATGTTTACGTCACTTATGGCCGTTGAGAGGCGTCCTGAACGGGGTTGGTCTTCAATTGACATTTCTCCATTTTTAAAATGCGAAAACCACTCATAGACTCTAGTTTTACTTAAGGCAGCATCCCAATAAGCAGTCTTAAGCATTACAATAGTTTCCGTGGCCGATTTCCCCAACGAGAAACAAAATTTCACAGCCGCGCGCTGCTCTCGACAATCTGCATCACTTTTTCGCCGAAATTGAAAAAGTTGTTTTACGAAAAAAACTCTCACGGGCGAACCGATGCACCCACAGCAACACAATTTTGCACACTGACTCAGGTGGAGTGACCGTAACGGACACCTAATCAAACAATGGGTTCCACCACTCTTCCTCCCCACTGCATGCAGTCCAATTCCCGTTACTTTTGGGTCCCCCCACGTATTGCCCACCTGATCCCGAGTGGTATTTTTATTTTATTTATTTATTTGTTTATTATTCGCTTATTACTAATCAACATTATAGTAAAAACAAGGCATTGAAAAGTAAAATTAATAAAAATATCACCGTAAGTATACAAATAGAACGACACTTAGAATACTAACTAGGTATCATATAAGAATAAATAATTAATAGCCTGCAATTTAAAGAAGCGAGGGTTGGCGGTAAAAATATCAAAATCTGGTGCAATCTAGTGAATTTCATTTAACCCCTTGAGTATGATACGACCAAATCTGGTTCTGAAACAATTATCCATTGAGTATGATACGACCAGATCTGGTTCCGCGTTTTTTTCACTTCTTTGACGTTCTCATATTTATTCATAATTATCTAATTGTTTTACAAAATGATATTTCAATATTCTATATTCGAAATTTCAATGCAATCATTGTGCAGTTGTTCTTTTTATGATTGGTGTAGTAGTTTCGTAGTTATAGTACTTTAAGGTCGATGTCGCCGAAAATCCTGCAAAAGAGACAGATGCATCCATGAAAATACCCATTTACTCCAAGGGTTAAGCGCCGCAAAGAACGCGCCAACAAGTTCCACCTCGTAAGGTTAGTGCGCGAGAACGGCTCCGCGAATAGATGGTGCGATCGAGCACGAAAATAATTATTTGGTACAAAAAGACTCACATTGGCTAGTAAGCTAGGGTTATCACCTTTACCACTAATTAGATTCAAAACATAGGACATGGTCAATATTTCTCTTCTGAGACAGAGAGAATTATAGCCAACCATGCCTGTGATAAATGAAGTCGGATACTATTGATAATATCCGTACTGCTTGAAGTACAAAAATCTCAAAAAACATTTCTGTACCTTTTCCAGCATGAGGGTAGTTAGTTAGTTAGTTTGTCTGGGCTTTTTTCTCGCACTTGGCCTCTTGATTGGGCCGTTGTGCGTGGCCCATGTTTCTATTTATGTTACTCCAGCCAACCCAGGCTGTCCCAGAAGGTTAACAGCCTGTTTGGGTTGCTACAGGTCTCCGGGACAGATGCTGGAGATTGTAGTATTTTTTCCCGTTGCTCTGCCATGCTCCTGCATTCCATGAGCACACAGCATGAGGGTATAGGTGTCTTCATGCGGATTCCAAATAGCTGCATTCGTCTAACAATCGAGTTGTACAACGTGCGCATAACCCGAATATTATTGAAGTGTTTGGATTGCCGTATCACAAACCCCAGAAGCTTGAAAGAAGTTGTAGATAGTTGCCTAATGTGTTGCCTAATGTGTTGTAGATAGTTGCCTAAAGTTTAACTGGGGGTCGAAAAAACTCCCAAGTAAGGACTTGTCAAGGGACTTCAGTTACTCTGGGAAGTACCTACACATCCAGCGATGGAGCAATCATGCATCAGATGAGCAGGCGATCTTGTGTATGTCATCACTGAATATTTGTTAATATCGAAGTGAAGGTTACGAGCTTAGCTCCGAGTCGGACGGACGAAGGACGCCGAGGCCCGCGATAAATTCCTTTTGAATTACCGCTCAAATACAACAGGTAAAGTTCGCTTAAATGACTTCGATCCCGTAACCAGTGGGGAGGTTGGAGGTAGCCTGATGGTTAATTCAAAATAGAAATATCCTTCCAAAACTGGTAGACAGGAGGCGAGGCTGTCCGCTGGGTACCTTTCTCGGTGCCTCGCCGTAAGGCGTTTGCCTCTATCGGGCATGTTGGCGTAGCTAGATGGTAGATTTGTATCGTCTTTAAGTCATCTATGCTCACCGCACGAGAGATAGAACGATCATTATCGCTGAAACTTCCTTAGGTGACGGGTTCACCCGTTGTAGTCCATGTTCAACGGCTGGCTTATCACTGTAAAACAATTTTCATTTTATTTATTTGTTTATATTCGGGTGGTCAGTCATTAGTGCGTTCGTAAATTGTGGATCGTCAACTACTTCAGGCGAAACCGCCACCCCAGGAAGTTATATCAACATCGTGCCTGCCTCTCACAAAAATATCAATTGACTTCTAATTTGATTTTAAATATAACTGAAAATTTACCTACAGACATTCCAACGCCGCGCGTCAACAATTAGCTTGCCATTTAATGTACAGTCACATCTGGTATAATTTACTCATTACGTATGCTTAAGCCGGTGTCATTAAAAGATGAGGCCGAGCACTGAGGCGAGATATTCGCTCCAGATAAGATTCGCATCGTCTCCTCCCCATGTAATCACAACGCGGAGCACTCACTTGCTTCGCGCAATTTCACGCAATTATGCTAAGAAGATGAGCGGACTCTGACTTGTAATATATTAAAGCGGTAATGCCGTTTCGCCACTCCTCAGTGTGGAAAGAGGTAAACCTATTAAAAAGCCTGTTTTTAAAAACGGGAATTTTCTTTTTATATATTTTATTTTTATTTATTTAATAATTTACAATAACTTTATATATGTCATGTACACACCATTAATATAATATGGTTGAGTTGGGAGAGATTGAGCACATCCTATAGGGAAAATGTTTATCCGCATTCCTAACTAGGTCAGAGACCCGTATCTAGGGATGCTGATTTTTGTTTATTGGTATCGACGAGCTGACTCTTTTGATATTATGAACTTACGTTGCATTGCATAATTCATAAGAATATATACATATATACATACACATACATACACACATACATAAATATATGTATACATACCTACACACGCACACATATATATATATATATATATATATATATATATATATATATATATATATATATATATATATATATATATATATATATATATATATATATATATATATATATATATATATATATATATATATAGTTTTGTTAATATTTGATTGGTTTTTTGTAAAATTTTTTTTAAAGAATTCGTTTAAAGGATGACACTTTGATGAAAAAATAAAAATAATAAAAGCCACTTACATAGCTGGAAGGTTTTCCCGGACTGGACTGGGAAATGCTTATTGTTTAAACGAGATGTATTCTTGGATGAGTACCACTTTCGACGGTACACTGTAGGTTTAATGGGATCCCTTTATCGCTAGCGAACGATCACCCTTCATCCACATCTCAAAAACAAAGCGTATCCTTTTGCAAACCAAAATTAAATGTCTTTATTAAAGACAAATTTAAGCAAAAACAATGAAAAAAATCACAATCAATCGTCTCTTAAATGCGGAATGACATTTCGAAAATTCGATTTGAAATTCGAATATATCCACTCTTTAAAGGGACGATATACGATTGCTGGGCTCGCTATCAGCCAGCTATTAAATGAAAATAAAAATAAAATACTTCATTTGCTCGTTCCCATGAAATAAGATATAAATCGTAATTTCTGGTCGAGAAGTTTATACTTAAGGCTATATGATATTTACAAGAGTTCAAAACATAAGATAAAATTGTATAATATTGTTAATATTTGATTGGTTTTTTGTAAAATCTTTTTTTAAAGAATTCGTTTAAAGGATGACACTTTGATGAAAAAATAAAAATAATAAAAGCCACTTACATAGCTGGAAGGTTTTCCCGGACTGGACTGGGAAATGCTTATTGTTTAAACGAGATGTATTCTTGGATGAGTACCACTTTCGACGGTACACTGTAGGTCTAATGGTTTATATATATATATATATATATATATATATATATATATATATATATATATATATATATATATATATATATATATATATATATATATATATATATATATATATATATATATATATATATATATATATATATATATATATATATATATATATATATATATATATATATATATATATATATATATATATATATATATATATATATATATATATATATATATATATATATATATATATATATATATATATATATATATATATATATATATATATATATATATATATATATATATTTTATTTTATTTTATTTTCTTAAGGATAACTTACAGCCAATAATTTTGTAGTGAACAATAATAGAAAGCTTAGAGCCATTTACAAGTTACCACTGATAATGACAATAATAATAACGTGAATTTAGAACTGATATTAAGTATAAAGAAGATATTAAACAAGAAGATAAATTGTACATTAGAAAACATGTTGACATAAACAAGACTGTAATAAAAGAAGGAAATGCTAAGCCTGGTCATCACAAAATCGCCCTACAACCTGCTTCCTTATAGTATCTATATTCGTGAAAAAGGGGTCAATATCAATGTCAGCATTCAGGGTGTTGAAAGTTTCGCATACCCTTATAAAATAGGAATTACGCCTGTATTTGGTTTTAAAGACAGGTACGTGAAGGGGTGCCCTATTTCTAAGTGCCCGGCTAGGAGTGCGGAGAGATATTTTAGATAATAGTTCAGGACAATCAATCGAGCCATTTAAAATTCGTAGTAAAAGTGAGATGTCAGCTATGTTTCTTCGCAAAGCCAATGGCAGCAAATGATGGCGGATACAACGAGAATAGTAGTCTAGATCACGTATACGACATTTATATTCTATGTAGCTTAGAAATTTTCTTTGGATGGCCTCTATTCTCGATGCATACACCTCGTAACAAGGGTTCCATAACTGGGATGCATATTCAAGATGACTGCGGACGTAGGCACAATAGAGAATTTTTATGGTTTTTATGTTATTGAAGTGTTCGCTGGATCGTATAATAAATCCTAGGGCTTTAAACGCTTTCGCAACAATACTGTCGATGTGGGCATCAAATAGCAGTTTGGAGTCGAGTGTAACACCCAGATCTTTAATCTTAGTTACCCTACTCAAAGCAGAGTTATTGAGAAAATAAGAAGAGGAAGAAGGGTTATTTTTACGACTAAAAGTAATGGTAGAGCATTTGGCAACATTGAGGTCTAATTTGTTGGCAGTGCAATAGCTATTCAAGCGTAACAAGTCATCCTGCAGGAGGGAGACATCACCAGGAGTAGTTATTGCTTTAAGAATCTTCATGTCATCAGCAAATAAAAGATAAATAGAATTCTTAAAACATGCGTCTATATCCTGGATAAATAAAATGAATAATAGAGGGCCTAATATAGAGCCCTGTGGAACTCCTGAAGGAATAGTAGACCAGCTAGAGGTAAACCCGTTAAGAACTACTGCTTGAGACCTATTAGAAATGTAAGAAGAGAACCATCTATACAAGTCGCCGTGTATTCCGGCAGATAGGAGTTTTTCCAAAAGAAGAACATGGTCGATGCGATCGAATGCTTTGCTATAATCAGTCATAATTACGTCAACGTCCCTATTATTAGACATGTTTTCAGTTATGTAGTCATTGGCTAGCAGTAGATTAGTTGTCGTTGATCTACCTCTCAAAAAACCACTCTATATATATATATATATATATCTCATATATATATATAACCTCATATATATCACAAAAAACCTCTCATATATATATATATATATATATATATATATATATATATATATATATATATATATATATATATATATATATATATATATATATATATATATATATATATATATATATATATATATATATATATATATATATATATATATATATATATATATATATATATATATATATATATATATATATATATATATATATATATATATATATATATATATATATATATATAAAATAAAATTAGTAAAAGCTACTTAAAAAGTAGCGAAGGAAATCCCAGCTTGTATTGGGAAATGCTTATGTTTGAATGAGATATACTTACGGATGTGCACGACTTTCGACGGTGCAATGTAAGTTTAAAGGTCCTTTTGCAGTCGACTAACGATCACTATTCATCCATATATCTCATAAATAGGGCTTATCCTTATGCAACACAAAATGCCTCCAATTGAGATGAATTAAGCTTAATTCATCTCAATTGGAGGCATTTTGTGTTGCATAAGGATAAGCCCTATTTATGAGATATATGGATGAATAGTGATCGTTAGTCGACTGCAAAAGGACCTTTAAACTTACATTGCACCGTCGAAAGTCGTGCACATCCGTAAGTATATCTCATTCAAACATAAGCATTTCCCAATACAAGCTGGGATTTCCTTCGCTACTTTTTAAGTAGCTTTTACTAATTTTATTTTAAATAAAAACATCATCCTATAAACGGATTTCTTTACAAACCTTATCATATATATATATATATATATATATATATATATATATATATATATATATATATATATATATATATATATATATATATATATATATATATATATATATATATATATATATATATATATATATATATATATATATATATATATATATATATATATATATATATATATATATATATATATATATATATATATATATATATATATATATATATATATATATATATATATATATATATATATATATATATATATATATATATATATATATATATATATATATATATATATATATATATATATATATATATATATATATATATATATATATATATATATATATATATATATATATATATATATATATGATAAGGTTTGTAAAGAAATCCGTTTTTAGGATGATGTTTTTATTTAAAATAAACTTAGTAAAAGCTACTTAAAAAGTAGCGAAGGAAATCCCAGCTTGTATTGGGAAATGCTTATGTTTGAATGAGATATACTTACGGATGTGCACGACTTTCGACGGTGCAATGTAAGTTTAAAGGTCCTTTTGCAGTCGACTAACGATCACTATTCATCCATATAGGTATCTCATAAATAGGGCTTATCCTTATGAAACACAAAATGCCTTCAATTGAGACGAATTAAGCGAAAAAATAAAAACTTAAACTATTGATCACTTCGGCAAAGCCGTTTTCTAAACTACTCTTGGACGTGTCAAAATATTTGCGTTAGGTATTAAGTCTCGTTACTTTACAATCTAATCTAATTAGATAGGTATTAGATTGTCAAAAATAGAGATAGGTATTAGATTGTCAAAAATAGTGTAAAAGAAAATTACATTATTACTATCCTGCAAAGGAAAAGTATTGTGGTGGCGGTTGAGAAGGGAGTGGGAGAACTGGGCGAGGGTTTGAAGGATAAGGGAGGCTTGGGGGGGGGGAGGTTGGAGGGAGGGGGGGGGGGGTTAAGGGGGGGGGGGGTTAAGGATTGGGTGCGTGATGGGAAGGTGGAGGGGGGGGGGTTGCTTACCGGGAAAGGATTGGGGTGACACAACCGATTTTTAATTAAAATAGTCAATGATTTGGAACCTACTAAAAGTTATTTATCGTAAAATCCAAAATTACAAAACAAAATAAAGGCCTAATAATTAAAATAGTCAATAATTCTAATTAAAATTGTCAATAATACTTAGAGATATTCATCCTAATAAATTTAAATTCAAATTCCTATATTAAATGCCAACTTATATATATGCAACAGCATATATCCAACTTTTATATTTAAGCTAACTTTTATAATAACTGCATTTATGTCCCAAAAATTTAAGAAAAATAAGTAGGCAATGTTTGTTGAAGACATTAGCAATACAATAAGAGGCCTTATCAAAATAAATTTATCCGGTAATATAACACGGAAGATAAAATTAGCTATTTACTGTAAGTTTTTGTGTGGTGTATAGTTATAGAGATATCAGTAAATTAGTAACGAGTGCAAGTACCCCGAAATATCTAGCAGGCGGTGGCGGCAACTGCTGGCCCAGCAAGGTCAGCGTTCAGTTGAAGGCGGCGCGGGTGACGAGGAACAAGACGCGCACGTCTACGACATAGGTGCGTGCATCTAAGAGGGGACGTCTTGCCTATATATCTGAAAGTAGCGCCTACGAAGGCAAATAAACGCCACTCTACTTAAATTTAGGAATCGATTCGAAACTTTATGCGATGCGAAGCCGCGGGCAATAGCTAGTAATGATATAAAATTTTAAAATAACGCTGCAGTCCGGCGCATTAAAAAATATAATGTTAAGGGCTAACCAACTTGCTTATTTCGCGAGCTAATGGGCCCTTGCTGAGTTGGCCACGAAGACCCATTCTATTCAGGGTTGGTCACACTCACGGATCAACACCCATCCGGCGGCCTCCACGCTTGAAGTGCGAGCCCGGATAGAAATCTGGCCTTAGGGCTAGTATTCCCTAGGAGTCAACCTTCTGGCGCTCCTGGACGGTCTGAGCACTGTGCGGCGTCAGCCGATCGATCGTGCGATCTGACTAACAGTCGGGGAAGTCTGGAAGCAGTACTGTTTCCTATAGAGCGGGGGAGGTTGCGGACATTACGGCGGCTGCCCTTGAAACGACCATCGGCTATCCGATCCTGGGTGAACAGCCGGGCAAAGGATGCCGTGGTCCGCGATAGATTCGGTTTACACCGTTTCACCGTTTCGTAAGGGAGAGGACCGCGCAAGCGACCTCGAACTCGTTACCAGTCGAGAGACCGGAGTAATCTGGTCGCAATTGGAAGTAAGGGCGTGAGTGTAAGCCCGCTGGGTAACATACCTGGTTATCTCGCGGATAAGGCGTTGGCCTTTTACGGGCATGTGGCGGAGCTTGACGGTGGACTGTTTGTCCAAGTCTTCTGCGCTCACTTCACGGGAGATAGAACGAACAATCGTTAAAACTTCCTGAGGCGACGGGTTCGCCCGTTGTAGTTGATAACTCTATTTGTTTATTTCATAGTCAAACCCCAGGGGAATCAGTACTTTTAACTCTTGTCAGGCACATTTTTTTTTTTTTTTTTTTTTTTCTCTTGCAAACTATATCATTGTCCCAGCTGATTGCTCCCAGATTACAGAGAATTATGATCTGAAAGCGAATTCAGGAGATCTCTGTGACAGTGTGAAAAGGGTAAGGGGTGATTTTATTTGACGGCGAACCTCCCCGTGAATAAATTCACCTGGCGGCACTTAATTTACTCCGAACCTTTTTATATACATTTTGCTCGGCACGTTAAAAAGGGTCTAATCCTATATTTAGTCGAGGGAAAGCAGATTTTTAATAAACACCTAGTATCTAATTATAAGTTCATGCTGTTACTTAGGGACCTAAATAAATAAATAAATAAAAAATATGTAGTTAATAATTCTAATGGCTACCTACTAAAAGCCACTCAACACAATAATTAAAATAGTCGGGTAGTTTTTGTCTTGATGTCAGCTACCTTTGAAAGGATCAGTTGGCTACCCGATCCCTGTGATATTGATGGGCAAAGGGCGACACGGTCTGCGATTAATCCGAACAGAATTAGCGCTAAAATCAACTAGGGTTGTCGACTACAGCGGGCGAGCCCGTCACCTCAGGAAGTTTTAACGATTAGTCGTTCTATCTCCCTGGAGTGAGCGCAGAAGACTTGAGGACAAAACAGTCCACCATCTAGCTACGCCACAAGCCCGTAAGAGGCCAACGCCTTAACCGCGAGATAGCCAGGAGTGTTACCCGGCGGGCTTACACTCAACGCCCTTACTTCCAATTGTGACCAGATTACACCAGTCGGGCTGAGCAGTCGCCGCAGACTGACGTCTCTGCAACTGCTCCGTCTCAAAGCGCTAAATAAAATAGTTAACTGCGTATTCCGGTGATTAGTGCCATTGCATTGCATAGCCGGTGTGTCCGTGCACCTGCGACAGCGTTCGTGTCGCTGCACCCCGCCGGGGTTGGCCCCTGTGTGGCGAAAGCCATTTTGACGTTTGCGGTGCGACGTTAAAGGGGAGGCTGTGCGTCCGGCGACCGCTTTCTCGGGCGCTGTCGGCGTGGGTGAGCCCCGCGGCGAGGGCCACTGAGGGCGAGTCGCAGGTTTGCGGGTTACAAGGACAATAAAAGCATCAAAAATTGTGATTTCGAGGCGAGATTCTCGTTAAACTCATTTGTGAGAGGTGCGCCCACGCCTTCGCCTTCACTGTCTTGGCAGCGACGCGGTGTGCGCCGGCTGAGTGGCGTGCGCGACGCTGCGCGCGAGTCCGCAGACCTGCGATACGCGTAGTGGGCCGGCATAGCAGCGCCGCAGTTCGTCGGCGTTGGAGTCTCGCAAGGAGGAGTGCCTGCGCGGAGTGCGAGCTTGCGTTCCGAAGATTTTCCTTGCGATTCGGGGATGGCGGAAAGTGATCCGGGGGGGGGGGGCGATCCCTTCGGGAGGTCGCCTCGCATTCCGCGGTCCCCCCCGCCGGCCCCCCGCCCCCGCCCCCGCCCCCCACTTCACCGCGAGGTTCGGTGGCCGGGGCGGTTTCGGGCGCGGTGTCCCCTGAGCGAGGCGCGGGGGCGTTCCCGCCCCTGCCGGAGCCCTCGCGGGTGTGTGGGAGGCCCAGGGGTGGTGGCGAGACCTCGCCGCCCCCCCCTTCCCCCCCAGCGATCTGCTGCCCCGGCGTCGCCGCGCAGTGCGGAGGTGGTGGCTTCCACCGCCATGATGACACGCGCAAAGAGGAAACTGAAAAAGAAAACCCCTCCGAAGGCGGCCAAGAGGTTGAACATAGAGTGCAGCGACGAGGACGGCGAACGGGAGACGGACACGGACACTGCGGGCGATGGGACGAGGGCCACCGCCCTCCCCCCCCCCCTACCAGAGTTGTTGGTACGCGCGCGCCCGCGGTGTCTGTGTCTACTCCGCCACCTGCGGTCAATGCCAGTGACGCTAAGGAGGCGGTGAGTGGGGTATAGGACGCGTTGGCCCGCATGGTGGCCATCACATGTGAGGGTGATACCCCGGCCCGCTCCCGTCTAACGACGGATCAGAAGATTAGGCTGGCCGGGGAGACAGTGGGCATCCTAGGTCTGGTGTCCAGGCTTGCCTGCGATCTCGCTGCAGCCCACGGGCGGCTCGGGATCGCGGATGAGATCCTGGGGGGGATGAGGTCGATGGAGGCCTCGGTGAGGGAACTAGTTGCAAGATCAGCCCCTTCGCTGGCCTCCCCCCGAGCTCGTCCTCGCCCTCGCCTCGGTATCAACCTTCAGGTCGCGGGGAATCGGACCAGGGAGGTGCCTCCAAAGAGGCCCTCGGTCCTTATTTACCCCGCGATTGAGGATGCCGCAGCCACCTCGGAGGCGACCAAAGCGGCTCTTTTGAAGGCACTTGACCCTGCGGCCGACGGTTTCCGGCCGGTCACCGTGAGGAAGGTTGCTCGGGCCGGCGTTCTGGTCCAGACCTCTACTCCTGGGGATCTGGAAAGAGTGAAGGCCGCGGGCGAGAAACTTCACGGTGCGGGGCTGAAGGCCGTCGAACCGCAGGGTCGATTTCCGCGGTTGTAATCCACGACATTCCGCGGGAAATAGTTCCCTCTTTACCTCGATTTTTTTAGCGCGTTCACAATACTTTCCCTCTTGGTCGGTTGGTGGGCTGGGAAATTAAAACTAACGCAAGACAACCAGAAATAACAACTCGTTACATAATGATAATACTATGCTAATGAATGATGGAATATAAATTCCATCTTTTATTTTTATCATATTCATTATCATTTTTTATTGAACGGCGTCTCGTATACTTTATTACAGTCAGATTGACATTTCTCGAGAGCAGAAGTTTTCTTTTTGAAATCGGCAGTGGAATCCCCCAACACAGTATTGCCCTTTTATGATAATGGTAGAAACGGAAAGGCGGATGGGTCGCCGACATTGCCTCTAATTATCAAGCATCAATCGTGGAAATAAATGAAAAAGGCTAACTTTGCGCCTCCGCCGGCCGTTAAGGTTGATTTACATTTAGCCAGTTACTGACTTCAAATTCAAAACAAGTAAGCACTGATCCGGTACTGCCATCGTGTAAATTGGTTTCAAGTCAGCCCCCGGATTCTGAAGCGATGATACGTTTTTTAATTTGTTGTGTGGGGCTTTTCTAAGGTCTTTATGAGCCCAGTATGATCTGCGACCATTGCTGCAATGACCAGCAATGGTCTGCGACCATTGCTGATCTATTGTGTTCGCCACCTACTATATTTCTGCGCTAAGCCTCGTGTTATTTAAGAAACGCAACAAGTACTGTCCCTTTGTCACGCCTGATTCAAAGAGATTAATTTATTTTCTGACTAGCTGACCCGTGTCCACTTCGTTGGGCGATAAAACTTTTTACCTGTGATGAAATTATAAGTGTGGTTCGGTTAGTACTGAGTGCTATGATTTATTTCCGGACTGCCAAAAGAAGGGTTATATTTTTACTGAATATGTATGTATGTACTTGCATGCCAATTTGACTATAATACCGTTATTTGTGAGTGTCTTCTTGTGAGTGTCTTATTTGTGAGCGTAATATATCTTTAACCATTTATGCAGTAAAAGGGAAATGATATGCAGTAAAAGGGAAAAGTCTTTTGTTTTAAACACTTGAGACGATAAATTTACTTATTTTGATAATAATTCATAATTGTTGATTATAATATAAGCAATAAACATGACATTTTTTGATATAAAATACTTCTTTTTGTTACTTAAATATAAAAGTTAGACATATGCTTACGCGGACTTTTTTGGAGGCATTATCAAGCTCCACAACTTTTCTCTAGAACTTAATCATATATCTCTCATCGTTAAGGCAGCGTTAGTTAGAAACCTTTTCGTTCGACCGCTTATTCTCCGACTTACTTTGCAAATCCGACTACCACGAAAAAGACTTTTCATTTTTCGGATGAATATATAGCCTATGACACTCACAAATAACGTAGCTTTCTATTGGTAAAAGAATTTTCAAAATCGGTTCAGTAGATCCAGAGATTACTTCCTACAACGTCACAAACTTTACCTCTTTATAATATTAGTATAGATAAGTTTGTCAATGGACGAACCAGTTGCACATGTTGGACGTACTTGTAGGGAGGTTTTCAAAATCATCTCTAATTCCTCATCAAGAAAGAGACGTGTGTTTGCGGTTGTAGCTACTAAATATAGAGGCAAGTTATCATCATCTTACCTCCGTTTTCTGGATGTACTATAACAACTGCATCTGCAGATGCTCCCAAATGGTCATAGAATGTGCTCCTGCGCTTGCGAGATGGAGCGTGATTTTTTGTGCAAAATTAATCTTGTAATATTAGTACGAGATCTTGGTATTTCGAGATTTCGGTATACCGAGATTGCATTCCTTTATTGCGACTAGTAGTAATAAACGGAGTGGGGGGCTTGTTTCCAGCCCTTGATGTCACCTGGATCTATAAGATATCTTGTAACTACCTACTTTGTGGTTGTGTCAGTGGTCAGCTAGTAGCCCAGTACTGCTTACCAGTCCAAGCAGATCACTAAACTTCAATTTGGGCAGATCACTGAGTTCGAGATAGGCTCGTCCCAGTAAACTGTGTCTTTTTGCGACGAAGCCTGGTCAGCAACCAACGATGTATATGCTGTCTTCAGGTCCTTCGCCACATATTCGGCAGTCCTTGCTCTCGGTCAAGCCAAGGTTGAATAGATGTGCTCTAAGGGTCGTGTGTCCGATGAGGAGACCGATAGTGGTTCTAAGGTTCTTCTTGCTCATGTCAAGTAGGGACTTGGTTTTCTTTTGTAATTTCGACTAACGGAGGGTTAATAACGTGCGTACACCCTAGATAACTACGACTAACTGACTGTGTGTAAACAGTGTGACACTACTCGACGCCAGCACTGACGCCTGTAACTGACTCAATGTAAATCTACACTTATTCTCGATGGGACGTCACAGGAACGAAGTTGGCGAGACGTCCCGAGTTAAGGGGAGTCCCCCGGCGGCGGCGTTAATAAAGGGACGGCACAACTTTTCTCATCATCGCCATAAAGAGAAATAAGACGCAACACTCTCCGTCGGCAATTGAAACGGAGATATAAAAATTTGAATTTTCCTTTCATTTTGCCCGGATTAAGCATTCGCGACGCTTATAATTGAGTTTTACGATGGTTTTACGCCGTCGTCGCTCTACATAAAATACGGCGTATGGTGGGGGTTAGCTGGTATCTATAGACGCTTCGATAGGAGTAGATCAAATGTACGGTTATCATTAGTGAAGGTTCAGTTTTAAATTTTAATTTTATTTATATACCAACAATCAACATTCTTACTAATTCGACAAATACAGGTTAATTATGTACATTTTTATTTATTTATTTTAACCCCTCAAGCGGCGGGTGTAAATCTTAGCTTAGAGTTGATGATCAAAAATATAGCACTTTAGAAAAACGATCATAAGAAAGAAACTACTTGATGGATCATGAAAAGAAGAATTGTAAAATGATCGCATTGAAAATTGAAATATAAAACATTAAAACCTCGTTTTGTAAAACAATTAGAAAATTATGAATAATTATTAGAAAGTTGGAGAACTGAAAAAACTCACTTATTCAGCGATATCGAGTTTTATTTCAAAATACGAAACCCTATCTAGAAATTGTAAACACGTTTGTGTACGTTATTACATACTTTACTAAATCTATTAGTTCGTTTTATTTATTTTCATACATATATCCGAAGAGAAGCTACATAATATCCGAAGAGAAGCACAGATCCGAGCAATGGCAGCACTCGACTAAGTGCCCCCAGAATACAAACAATTATATTAGGAATTCTAGACCGCGAGAAGCACGACTGAATAATCGTACAATACAGAATGTATCCGCCTTTCTCACACATATGCACTGTGATTTTGGTGTAAATTCAGTTCGTTGAGAGCGCGGTTGTCGCGCCGCGCTCGTATCCGTTTTGGGACGTTATCAGTAACGTCCCAAAACGGCATTGACTACAATATATCGTACCCGATTCGGGACGTTACTGTCTTGAGGGGTTAAACAATAAAAAAATAATATTATAATTTAAAACATCAAATAAAATAGGATATTACTACCATGGCTAAAAATTCAACAAAATTATTACATGATATTTAACAAAACGTGATCGTACCGTGCGATCGCGTTTTGAATGCATCAAATTCACGAGAATACATCAAATTCACGAGAATACATCAATTTTTTCTTGGTTATTATGACTGAATAACTAAATATTTTTGTATGCCAATAAGTAAAACAAAATAATAGTTTTGGTAAAAAAATTAATAAAGAACATAACCGTATTTACAATTTCTGTATAGTTCCGTATTTTGTGATAAAAACATCGACATGATTGAATATGCGAGTTCTTTCAGTTCGCCAACTTTCTAATATTTATTCATTGTTATCTGTATTTCTAATATTCTGTATTTCTAATATTTACTTATTGTTATTTTAAAAATTAAATCAGTTAACAAGTAAATATATTAAAAAGAAAAAAAAAACACGCTGCCGTTACAGAAAGTAAACTATTGTATTTATAAATATTTATATTACGTTTTTTTTTATATCTGTGGTTCATGTATTTATCCATATATAAATATAAACAAGTATATTTCCGGAATGTACTCATGATTATTTCCTTTCATTTGATACTAAACACTATGTTAATTTATTGGCATTTGAATATTTAGACAACTACTTACTTGATATTTAGATATCTAAGATAATGATATTAGGGATGACATAACGATTCTAACAATACCATACACTTCTAAATCGGTCCAAGCAATTAGAAGTTATGGTGGAATAAAGAAACGGAAATAGTTATTCTGTGCTAGCGCTGCAATAGAAAGTTGCCTAGTCGCCGGCGGTAGCATGCGCCTAGTCGCCGGCGCGAGCGGACGTGGAATCTGTGCCTGACGCTTCGTTAACGATGCATTTTTATTGGTCAAATCATACAAAATTGACCCCGCCTATTTTTTCGCGTGTCCACCCATTTCGTATATTTTTCTGAGGTCTAATATAGCCTTAAGGCCCTGGTCGTGTGTAATGGAAAGTACTCATGATAACAATACATACTAGCCCAAATTCGATTGTCCTACCATTTGCCATCACGGAGTTCCAGACCCTATATCATCAAATCAGCTCGATGGTAACATAATATTGCGTTGTAACGGAATTTACATATGCCAATTTCAGCTGAATCGAACATTGTAAGTTACTATAAAGTTTGTAATTAAAAGGCTCTCGCTGCGGACGCGTTGAAGGAAACATACACTTTTGTTATCAAACCGTCAATTTATTTCAATCACATTTTACCTGTGTATTATGCACCACGTGAAGTGAAGCACGCTCTAAAAGACCGGCAGCGCCCTCTGTTAGTACATTTAACACTTATCGGACTTATACGTTTAAACAAGGGCACTGACAAAGACGTAATATGTATTATAAAATTACCGCTCGATGCAGAAAAGCTTACATTTCCCGACTCTTCCGTTTATTTACAATAATAAATTAGTTTGTACTCAAGTTTAGTGCTAGGGCGGGAGCAAAGGAGGATGAAAGGAAGGATGTCGGCTTTGATGGCCTCTTCTGCCATTTGACGTGGGCCGAATCCCCTTCAGTCGGGAAGTTTGCCGGCGAATATTTTTGGACACTTTGTCTCGTCTTCTGTCGCCGCTTATTTACCTTTCCTTTCGGCTTACCTTTCGCCTTACTTTTGCCTCACTTACGTCTCGAGGAACGACTCACGAAATATAAACCTCCGCCTTGACATTTTTATAAGGAGGGAGATGGGATTGATCTTTTGAACGTTTGGAAGAGGGATGCTCATCTTCGTTGTTTCAGCTAATTTCATTTTCATTTTCATTTACATATACATTCCAATGCATGAGCACAACAGAAAATGAATTTACAATTAAGAAAATGCAGTTTTATGCTTCTCAAGTTAGATACACATCTTTCTGAGCCCAGGTTACTTAGCGCATACATTAAACACAAATGTTTATCTTTCTATTATGCTAAGCAAAGTGCTACCGAGCCCGCCTTGCTAGGCACCCCTGTGTTAAGGCGAGCTCACTTTTAGAGTCCCACTAGAGTGCCACGGTTGTGTCAAAGGAAAAAATAAAGATACCATTTTCTTTGTATTATTTAAAAATTAAAAGAAATATTTATTCATCATAATTATCTATCTGTCACTTTTTCCAAAATTTTTACAAACAATTCAAATTAAATATACACTCTCCTTGCCTTTTTTTCGGCAAAATGATTTATTAAATCATTTATAGCTGATGATGACTTTAGTTTTTGTTGTGATCCATAGTTTTATTCACATCATAGTTTATTCAATAATAGTTTATTCAATAATGAGTTAATACAGAGCACAATCTCATGTAGGTAATGTTCACTCCAAATCCCCTACCCGCCTGTCCTGTCCCATTACACAGTGTTGCCAGTATGTAACATATTACACAGTGTTGCTAGTATGTAACATCTCTCCCCGGTTTAGTTAAAGATTCTACGTTAATTTACAATAAAGGAGGAAATGTGAGAGACGCTGTGTTGATTTATGGATCACACGGATGTAGTCTCGGAGATGGGCTGGAGGAACACCAGCTGTAGCTCGTTGTGTTCGACGTGGAATCTGCTGAGGTGCTGGAACTTCGTCTTCTGATTCGGTGTCTTCAGGTTCTTCTTCGGCGATGACTTCTGGTTCCGCAACTTGATGCGGCAGAATCTGAATGTCAAAGGCTTCAAGCAAAAGGTTTTCAGCGTCGAGGAATGTGAAGCGTTTCTTGAGTTGATTTGAGTGGGCTTTGACTTCTCTATCTTCAGTTTTCACTATGTAATCGACGGACCCGCACTTGCGCAAAATTTCTCCTTCAACCCAGCGCCACTTATTGATATTGGAAAAACGCTTTATGAAGACCTTGTCACCAATTTCGTAACTTCGTTGCTTAGCGCCATGGTGAGAATTGAACTGCCGTTCCATCTTGACGTTTCGCTCACCTGGTGCTGTCGGTGTGGGCTTGAGAAGGTCCAGTCTCGTCTTCATTGGCCGTTTAGTCATCAGTTCATGAGGTGATTTGTTTCCCAGATTGTATGATGGCATTGAGCGATATGTTGCGAGGAATTTGCGCAGAATCTCGTTGGAGTTTTGTGCTTTTGTGCAGAAGCCTGTGAGCTTTTTGAGTCCTTGCTTGAGCGTCTGGACGAATCGTTCTGCCTGTCCGTTGGATTGTGGGTGATAAGGTGCCGTGGTAATGTGCTCGATTCCTTTAAGCTTGCAAAACTGCTGGAAGTGATCGGACGTGAACTGAGGTCCATTGTCTGACACAATCGTGTCGCAAATGCCGTGACGAGCGAAAGCTTCTTCCAATCGGTCGGTTGTTTGCTGCGAGGTCGTGCTTGTCATCTTAAAGACTTCCGGCCACTTCGAAAAAGCGTTAATGATTATGAGATACCAAAAGTTGTCGATGGGACCTGCGAAGTCGATGTGGATTCGGGACCATGGTGATGCGGAAACTGGCCATGACTGGAGAGGAACCTTTGTCGGTGTTAACTAGTTTGTTGCGCAACTTTCACAGCTTCGGACGGTTCCTTCGATTTCAGCGTCGAGTGATGGCCATGAAACCTTCTGTCGAGCGAGAAGCTTCATTCGTTCGATTCCTGGATGGCCTTGATGAAGCTCCTTAAGAATTTCCTTTCGATAGCGCTTTGGAATTACGATTCGGTCGCTGAAGAAAATGCAGCCATTTATGAGAATGAGCGAATCGTGTCGTCCGAAATACTCAGCGGCTTCGTCATCAACGATGTTTCGACGTTTACTAGGCCAGCCATTCTCGATGTACGTTGCAATTTTTTGAAGTCATTCGTCGCGGCTGGTTTCATGCTGAATGGCTTCAAAGGTGATGGGAAGCTTCTTGACAGTGTCGATTGCGAAACATCCGGCTGTGCTCTCGGCGATGACTCGAGCAATGAAAATGGAGCTATCAGGTGCGTATGAATGGGATTTCACCGCTTTTATGTTCACCTTCGTACTTCCAATGACGATTTCTTCTTCAGGCTTCTCGTGCTTGCTGATGAGTCTCGAGATGAAGTCTGCGTAAGCGAAACTCTTTGTGTTGATGTAGCGAATGTTGAAGTCGTATGCGAGCAGAATTAAGGCATAGCGTTGGAGACGACTTGCTGTATGCACGGGAATGCCTTTCTTGTTGCCGAAGATTTGCGAGCAGAGGCTGATGATCAGTCTGGAGCTCGAACTTGCGTCCGTATACGTAGCGGTGGAACTTTTGAAGTGCAAATGTGAGTGCGAGGGCTTCACGTTGTATCTGCGGGTAGTTCTTCTCGGCAGCTGAGAATGCACGAGCTGCATGCATCACCGGCTTCATCTTTTTATCTGGCATCTCGTGGAGAAGGACGGCTCCCATTCCGTAGCTGGAAGCGTCGGCTGCGACAATGAGCTTCTTGGTAGGATCGTAGTGAGTGAGTGCCAAGTCGGATGCAAGAATTTTCTTGAGCTGCTCGAATGCCTGCTGGTGCTTTTCTTTCCAATTGAAGTCGATGTCATCTTGCAACAGTTCGTCCAATGGGCCTCGGAGAACTTTGATATGCGGGATGAACTTGCTGTACCAAGTTACGGCGCCAAGAAAAGATTGAAGATGCGCGACGTTTGTTGGAGCCGGGATGTTCTGAAGTGTTGCAAGTTTATCGGGACTCGGTTTGATGCCGTCAGCGCTGATGATGTGTCCAAGGAACTCGAGCTGCTGCTGGCCAAAAGAGCACTTCTCGAGTCTGAGGTGGAAACCGTGTTGTTGAATGCGAGTCAATGCCTCGAAGAGATTTTTGCGGTGGTCATCTTCATCAGTTCCTCCCACAATGAAGTCGTCGATGAACGGGAAGATGCCCTTAGCTCCGCTCATCATGTTGCTGACAAGTTTTTGGAAAATTGCCGGTGCTGGCTTGACTCCTGGTTGTAGGCGATTTACCTGATAGAGTCCGCAATGAGTGTTGATCGTCATTAGCTTCTTTGATTCGTCATCCAGCTCGACCTGAAGGAATGCGTCTGAGAGGTCGATTTTGCTGAATTTCTTGTACGGTGACAGCTGAGCGAAGATTTCATCAGGCGTTGGCAGCGGATATTGCTCAGGTTCGAGGGAATCGTTGAGTCCGGTGGAGTAATCAGCGCAAACACGGACACGTCCATCCTTCTTCTTGACGGCGACGATTGGAGCGGCGTAAGCAGAGTTCTTGACTGGACTGATGACACCCAGGAGTTGTAAGCGCTTCAACTCTGCTTCAATGACCTCGGCTGCTGCGAACGGAACTGGTCGGCTCTTGCGGTAGATTGGCTTTGCATCTGGGATGAGAGTAAGTGATGCTTTGATAGTGCAGAGTCCTAGCGTGTTATTGAAAAGGCTTGGGAAATTTCGTTTAACTTCCTGCTCGAGCTGCGATGGTGTCTCCGTTGTGATGTTATTGCAGATGCTGGCAATAGGAATGTTCCAGAGATCAAGTGCATCCATCCAGTCGCTGCCGAGGACGTTGAGTTCTCTTGCGACGTAGCAGGGACCTTTGTCTTCACGATCATGAAGTCTTAAGCGAGCTGAGAACTTGCCGAGCATCTCAATCTGGTCTCCCGAAGCGCTGTAAGCTTGTTCTTCGCAGTCGGATAACTTTGGTGAGCCAATTTTCTTCCAGTTTGCTTCGGAGATGATGGTCCAGTCGGAACCTGAATCGAGTTGAAGTCGTAGCTTAATGTTTCCGATGGCCGGTTCGACGAACTTTCGTGCACCGATGGATGCTGATGTGATCGCGAGACTCTGACGACGCTCGTCCCAGCGGTTAAAGCGGTTTGGTCTCTGACGGAATCTCCTGAGGAACTCGAATGCTGATGCACAAAAGCCTGCCTTGTGTCCTTTCACCTTGCATGTAGCGCATTCCGTTTGTCTGTAGGGGCAGTCTCGGTGCCAGTGAAGATCTCCGCACAAGTAACAAGGATTTGATGGGACTGCCAAGTCGTCACGAGCCTGCGAAACTTGTTTCTTTGGTTGTCGAGAGTTTTGAGCGCTGGTTGTCTGTTGCAGACGCTGTTGCGGGCGCTGCTGTGGGCGCTGCTGTGTGAGGAGGATCTCGCTCTTGATGGCTGCCTCCGGTTGCTGAATCATGGCTTTCTCTATTTTCAAGCTTGATAAGCGCTTCGCCACATTGCAGACGTCATTGAGATCGAGCTTGGGAATGGTATTCGGGTCTGCAGCTGCCGCGCGGCTTAATTCGATGTCGTCAAGCTTCGTCAACAGATTCTCAAGCACACGAGAATCTTCTGCATTGTTAAGACCGGTCGTGAAGATAAGCACTTTGAAGTCCTCAGCGGTGCAGTTGGCAAAGTCGAACTTCTCGCATCTGGTGTTGACTCGATTCGTGTACAGGTCGTAGCCTTCACCTGACTCTTTCTCGACGCGCAAGCACTTATAACGGAGTGCGAATTGAGACTCTCTGCGGCCGAAAAGCTGTTTGAGTACCTCCACCGCACGTTCGAATGTAATTGTTTGTTGTGTGGCGGGTAGGATTCTGTCAGCGAAGGTCTGGTAGTCCGAATTGGTGAGCCTTTCTGTGAGTAAGCTGATCTTCTGTGTAGCGGTCATCATTGTAGCGTCTTCGACAAATATTGATTTGTATCTTGCATACCAGCGGTCGAAAGTGAGGTTATTATCTGGTGAGAATTCAAATGTTGTCATGCGGCCAGCCAAGGTCTTGTAGAGTGATGTTGCTTGGAAAACGGGAGCTGCAATTGGATCTGCGGTATGAGCTTGACCTGCGGCGGAGGCTGCTTGTACATGAAGTTGTTCTAGGATTTTCTGATTTTGTTGCATAAGTCGTGAAACCAGTTCTCGGTCAGCAGCAGCTCGTTCGTCAGCTTGTTCAGCTTGTTGCTTCATCAGTTTCACCAATTCCTGCACTGATTTGTCCATGTTGCAAGGTTATGTTATTTTTGACACACGGAAAAAAACTTTCGATTTTTTGCTTAGATCGCGTGAATTCGTTCAATCCTCGTCGCCACTGTTGTGATCCATAGTTTTATTCACATCATAGTTTATTCAATAATAGTTTATTCAATAATGAGTTAATACAGAGCACAATCTCATGTAGGTAATGTTCACTCCAAATCCCCTACCCGCCTGTCCTGTCCCATTACACAGTGTTGCCAGTATGTAACATATTACACAGTGTTGCTAGTATGTAACAGTTTTCCTAAAGTTTCTGCCTCTATGGACAATAGTGACAGGTCTGACAGGCGTTCATATCCCATCGAAGTTCTTAGGTAATTTTTTATCAGTTTTAATTTTGAAAAACTTCTTTCAGCAGTTGCAGTTGTAACTGGAAGGGTCAAGAATAAAGAGCATGCTGTTATTAACTCCGGAAAACTGGATGCAAGACTATTGAATTTTATCAGCAATAATTCAATGAGTTCCTTAATGGAATAAATTTTTTGAATTTCAGATTTTAAGCATGTTTTTAGAGCCTGAAAATGCTTTTGGTAATGATGAATAACTGACATGTCTTTACTGTATTTAGCCGACAGTTTTCCGGAAGTGTTTAGGTAATATCTCTTCGTTTGAAGAAGACAGAAATTTCTCCGGTTGTAAAATTTTAAACATACTACTCAGGTCGCCAGGTCAGGTCAGGTCAGGTTGGGGGCCCCCGTGGCCCGGGGGCCCCGTATAATTGATACGGCAGATATGGCGGTAGCTACGCCCCTGATAAGATACCATCGACTAAAATCTACAAACGCGAACCCCTTTTTTTCAGTATAGAGGTGACCATCGTATCGCATAATATTCATAAAAACTCCGCCAGTTTTACTGTAAGATTGCTATTAATAATGCAGGTAGGCAGATAATTTCGTATTGAACGAACTGAAATGATCGTCTAACGATTAACGACTTTTAGGGGTTCCCAACGAGCGATTTTCTAACAACATAATCATACGGTAAACACTTTTTAAATAATAAAGTTATTACTAAATTACTAAATTACAATTATTACTAAATTATAAATAGGATAGAAAACGAATTTACCGCGAGAAATTTGTAGGACCCGACGTTTCGGTGACGTTGCAGCCGCCCAACGGCTGCCACGTTGGGCGGCTGCAACGTCACCGAAACGTCGGGTCCTACAAATTTCACGCGGTAAATTCGTTTTCTATCCTATTTATAATGTCATACAACCGCGATAGTCTTCGATTTTATATTACTAAATTTCCAAATAAAACTAAAATTTAGATACATAGGTAAATTTTATAATAGCAGCCGTAGAAATTAAGAATATTAAAGAAATAAAATGAAACTACTTGACTACGGTGATGTTTGTTATATAGAAGCCAGTGAGGGTATTTTGAATAAGCTGGAGCGTCTGCAAAATATCTTCCTCAGGTATGTTTTTAATTTGCAAAAATTCGACCACGTTAGCTGCTTTCGTGAGCAACTTCATTGGCTTCCTATTCGCGATCGAAGAAATTTGCATACGTTGTCGCTACTCTACAACATATCCAATAACCCCACTTCACCCTCATATCTCAAGGAGAATTTCCACCCTTTGGGAGGCCACGGTCTTCCACTTCGATCAATCCGGGATAACACACTCGCCATTCCAATACATCATTCTTCTGTTTACACGCATTCTTTTACAGTCCATTCTGCTCGTTTATGGAATCAGCCTCACTCTATCAGGCATGCATATTCGTTGTATACTTTCAAAAAGTTGTTGAAGAAATATTTATTTTTACACAGCCCCTCACCTTGTCCTCTCCTTTATCCTTTCCTGGGCAACCTTAGCATATGTTACTGACATATACTTGTATAAGTTTATTTTAAATTTTACTGTGAAAATTAGGAATTATTTTATCAAATGGTTGACTGTAAGATATCGCTATAGCGATAAGTCCGCCATTTGTGCATAAATTGTATTTTGTATAAAACCAGTGTTTTATAGCGCAATAAAGTTATTCTATTCTAATTACATAGATTATATTACATTCGTATTGATTTTTATATTCGTAAATGGCGCGTAATCCAGTGGATCAATTTCCTCTCATTTCTTAGTTACATCATTGATTATATACGATACTAGCTGTTGCCCGCGGCTTCGCTTCATGTAAAGTGTCGAATCGATTTGTTAATTTAAGTAGGGTGGCATTTATTTGTCTTTTTTACGCTACCTTTAGTAATATAGCGCAAGACGTCCCCCGCAAACGCACGCTACCTATCTCGTAGACGTAAGAGTCTAGTTCCTCGCCACCCGCGTCTCCTTCCACTGTACGCTGACCTAGGTATTTCGAGGTGCTTGCACGCGTCGCTAATTTCAAGATATCTCTATAACTATACTACCTAAAAACTTCCAATAAATGGCTAATTTTATCTCTATTTACCACCCATGATAAGGATTAATTTATTCTGATAAGTTCTTATTTTATTGCTAATTTCTTCAAAAAACCCTGCTTAATTATTTTTCTTTTTTTTGAGACATAAAAGCAGTTATTTTCACGGTAATCGTTAAAACTACCTGAGGTGATGGATTCGCCCGTTGTGGTTGACAGCTCCAATTGGTCGGTTGGTGGGGCTGGAAAAGTAAAATAAATAAATATATTAAAAGGAATTAAAAACACGATTGCTGTTACAAAAAGTGAACTACTGTATTTATAGTATTTTTTAAAAGATTTTTTTTATGAAATCTTTGTGATACACATATATTTTCAGAATTTACTTAATCAGATATTTCTTTGACAATAAACACGATATATTTATGTTAATTTATTGACATTTAAAGATTTGTACATTTCGACAACTATTAATATATTTTATATAAATAGTTGATATTTTCACGGTTAAGGTACACTTTGATACTCGAGATGACACAACGGTTCTAAAAATATAAAATCGAAGACTATCGCGGTTGTTTGACATTATAAATAGGATAGAAAACGAATTTACCGCGTGAAACGGCCCATAGCCACGCGACTGACAGAACACATCAAAGCTGTTAAAAACGTTCAGCGAGAAAAATCGGCGATCTGCGAACTTACGGTAGGTACCTATATTGGATAGCGGAAGTAACCACTGGATGCAGTTTCAAAATCCCATTGTGCTATCCAAGGAACAATTCTAATTTCCTCGCATGATCCGGGAAGCCACTGAAATAAGAAGAACCCCGAACTTCAATAGAGACGACTGTTACAAACTCTCTTCTACGTGTAACCCTCTTCTTAAAATGTTCCCGCCGCCAAACGCCGAACGCAAGGACGTAAGACAGAATACAGTAAGTGTTGTGTTCAAGACGGATTTTTAAAAATCGCTCGCTCCGAGCCCGGCCCCCCACCACCGTTATAACCTACGCAGTGGCGGCAGCGGTATGCGGCCAACCCGCAAAACAACGGCTTGACAGCTCTTCAGTCTACCCTTGACAACGGCGGCTGCAACGTCACCGAAACGTCGGGTGCTACAAATTTCACGCGGTAAATTCGTTTTCTATCCTAGGCTCTAAAAATATCACATACTTCTTAATCGGTTTGAGCGTTTAGAAGTTATAGTGGAATACAGAAACGAAAAACATGCATAGATGAATCGTGAAAACATTACACTCCTTTTTAACACGCTTTTATTAGGTCGACCTGTATGTAACTATGTAATGGAATCTAAGGTAACTAATTTAACCATCTTCCAAGGATCATAGCGTCATGAAAATTGGCAGCTGTATGTAGTTCTGATGACAATACAATAATATGGTACTCTCGAACTGATCTGATGATGGAGTCGGAAGATATGAACTGGAACTTCATGATGGAACATCGTATCATAGCTGTGTTTGGACTTGTTAGAAAAGTCTTGGAATGAACTTTGACCACGATTAGGTTTCAAGGTCTGATGATGAAGCCAGAAGATAGGCACTGGCATTCCATGATAGAATATCGTATCATAGCCCAAAAGCGTGTTTTTAGTGGTTTTTTTTAAACTATTAATTTATTTTATTTGTTGGGCAGTTGTGTGCCTGGAACAACCAGAATTAACAAGTCGTTACATAATTTTGTACTATTTTATTCCATTGATATATTACACCCTTTCTTATTTTAGATCCGCTAAGCACCGAACACTTGCCACACTTCCCACTCCCAGTATGTAAACAATTCGAGCAAATTAGTCTGCTCCTTGAGCACCACATAATTTATGAGCATGTTTCTGTGAACGCGCAGGCGGGTTGTCGTTAACTTGTAACTGTTATGACTGGTAGATATCGCTCTAACAGGAAGAGTAAATATTTTCATAAATTTCCTATTTCGACTATTTCACTGTCGCTGCGGGGACATTTAGTACTTCCGTATTCGGCGATGTGAAGGGTAAGAAATAGGGGTGGGCTGTGTTGTTTTTTGGGCGTGATATTTGTCTACTATGACTTTAGCTTTGCTTTTAATTCTGTCTACTATGACATTCTCCTTGCCCGTTTAAAATGTTGTAATTTCACCGAGCCCTTCAAAAAATGTTTCTGCTCGTATTTGAATAAGATTATTATTAAAAAAGTATTTTTAAAACAAGCTTTTATGAAAATGCTCTGAAAGGATGAACAAACTAACATACTAACATAATTTGGGGAAATACTGGAGAAATGCTGCAACCAGTAAAGGAATCTTTCTTTTGCAAAAGAGAGCACTGCGCAGCATGTATCAGGTAAATACTAGGACCTCATTCAAAGAATATTTCAGCAAGGCAAGGGTAATGACTATGTATTCGGCGTTCATATACCAGTGTTTAATGTAGGTATGCTAGACAGCACCTCTCAAAAACTGCAATTAATGCAGACATTCACTCGCATCATAGCTCCCTTTTATGCGTACCCCGAATACGACTGGCAAAAGTACAGAAAAGCTACTTGTACCTTAGCATTGAAATCTATAATCTACTCCCTACAAAATTTAAACAGCTGGAGGACATAAAATTAAAAAGAAACATCAAGGAGATGCTGATAGGTCACCATTTCTATAATCTGGCCGAATTTGAGGGCCATGATTTTTCAAATATTGTGCCCATTTAAATTACTTAAAAAAGTAGAGCCTTATTATCTGATTATTGTATATGCTCTTCTATCTTTTGGGAGCTAACGGGCCCATGATGAGTTGGCCACGATGACCCATGTGTTCAGGGTCGGTCACACTCACGGGTCAACACCCATCCGACGGCCTCCACGCACGGAGTGCGAACCTGGGTAGGACTGGCCAACGAACCAGTTTCCCCTGGGAATCAAACCTCTGGCGCTCCTGGACGATCTGCGCACCGTGCGGCGCAAGCCAATCGATTGTGCTCTCCGACTAACAGTCGGGAGAGCCTGGGAACTGTATTGTTTCCTATATAGCGGGGGTGGTTGCGTACCTTACGGCGACTGCTCTTGAAATGACCATTGGCCATCCGATCCCGGTTCAGAGCCGGGCAAATGACGCCTTGGTCCGCGATAGATTCGGTATACGCCGTTTCACCGCTTCGTAAGGGAGAGGCCCGCGCAAGCGACCTCGAACTCGGAACCAATCGAGAGACCGGAGAAATCTGGTCACAATTGTAATTAAGGGCGCGAGTTTCTCGAGCCGCCGGGAAGTAATTCCTGGCTTTCTCGCGGTAAGGAGATGGTCTCTTACGGGTTGTGGCGTAGCTAGACGTCGGATTTGTTATGTCCAAAGTCTTCTACGCTCACTGCAGATCGATAGAACGACTAATCGTTAAAAAGTCCTGTGGTGACGGGCTCGCCCGTTGTAGTTGACAACTCAATGTGTTCTTATATCTGTACTTGCATAACGTAGATTTAATTTGATTATTTAACATTTTACTGACAATTTGAATATTACAATAAATAATTTTACTACGTATCTTTTCGAATTACTAACTACTTCAAATATTAGGCTTCTATTTTGATTATTTATATTTATAGTTTGACAATCAGTTATTTCTTGACTACCTATGTATGTTCAGTAAAGAGTAGTAACGAAACTTACTACATAACCCAATTATTTTGACACGTCCAAGAGCGGTCTTTAGCCGTCAATTGGACTCGACGAAAATGTAATGTAATGTAATGTAATAATAAACACTGCAAGGTAAATAAAAGCTTGTAATAAAATAAGTTAATATTAAAAACACATTTTTAAAAACAAGCTCATATTAAAATCCGTGTATAGTGTAACTGTATAGTGTAAATGTCATAGTGTAACTTAGATCGGGCTATCGTAATTGAATGAGTATACAAAATTATGTGTATGTGCTCTTGACCGTTAAGAAGTACCCTCGTCAGGAGCCAACCCTGGGTGCAGTAGCCATGTCATGGTGGAACATAGAACGGACTATCATAATTGAATACTATACAAAAGTTCGTGTCTGTGCTGTTGACCGTTGAGGAGTCCCTTCATTGAAAGCCAATTACGGCTGCAGCAGCCATGTCATGGTGAAATTTAGAAGGGGCTATCGTAAATGAATGCGTATACATAATTTCGTGTCTGTGCTGTTGAATGTAGAAGAGTAGCCTCATCGGGAGCCAATTCTGTGTGTAAAATCAGGTCAGACAATTCTGTGTCTGAGAATATGGGAGTTAATGGGCCCTTGCTGAGTTGGCCACGAAGACCCACTCTGTTCAGGGTTGGTCACACTCACGGGTCAACACCTATCCGACGGCCTCCACGCATGAAGTGCGAGCCTGGGTAGGACTCTGACCTTATGGTTAGTTTCTTCTGGGAATCAACCTTCTGGACGGTCTGCGCACCGTGCGGCGTAAGCCAATCGACTGTGCACTCTGACTAACAGTCGGGGGAGTCTGGAAGGAGTACTGTTTCCTATAGAGCGGGGGTGGTTGCGGACCTTACGGCGACTGCTCTTGAAATGACCATCGGGCTACCATAATTGAATGAGTATACAAAATTATGTGTATGTGCTCTTCGGCTACCCGATCCTGGGTGAACAGCCGGGCAAAGGACGCTGTTGTCCGCGATAGATTCGGTAAACACCGTTTCACCGCTTCGTAAGGGAGAGGACCGCGCAAGCGACCCCGAACTCGTAATCAATCGAGAGACCGGAGTAATCTGGTTACAATTGGAAGTAAGGGCGTGAGTGTAGGCCCGCCGGGTAACGCTCCTGGCTATCTCGCGCTTAAGGCGTTGGCCTCTTACGGACTTGTGGCGTAGCTAGACGGTGGACTGTTTTGTCCTCAAGTCTTCTGCGCTCACTCCAGGGAGATAGAACGACTAATCGGTAAAACTTCCTGAGGTGACGGGCTGTAGTCGACAACCCTAGTTGTAGAATCAGGTCATGCTTACCATAAAAATACATTGTCATCAGAAGTAAACCAACATATAAAATTTAAATTTCATAGGATAAGAGGAAGTGGTTCTAATTCAGCTTTTAAGATTTGACCTAAATAAAATGGCAAACATTGCAAGGAAAGTAAAGCCTTGTAAAAGCCGCAACCAGTGTGTTAAATATAATGACAAGCTCTCTATTTTTCTACCATAAGTCGCCGGCGTTCCGCAAGGTACATAGTGTCTCTCCCTCTGCTTCTTTTCTCTCTATTTTTAAGCTATTGCATAGCTTTTATCGCGGGCCTAGGCCAGCGCGGCGACCGAATGAAGAAATTTCTTAACGAAAATTAATGATTTTAAACTGATGATTACGTCTAAACGAGTACTGCTTACGATTCGAAAAAAATATATGGTAAACAAGAACATTTTCCTAATATTCTTAGCTTTGAATATTTTAGATTTTGTTTATATTACATAGTGTAATTAATTTGTGAAATTAGGTCTAACCGAACACAAAAACGACTACTACGCAACTACTATCTGGCGTATTATTATGAAACCTTCACCATTTTAAAGAAAATTGAATTATCTATCTTTTTATCTACGATTTTTTTCGAATAATCCGGTTTTTTTTGCTTTACCGAATAAAAATATCGTGCGTGGCGCTCTATCGGAAGACGTTTAAATTATTATTCCGAATCATTTGCTAGCGCAGCCGCAAATGATTCGGAATAATTTCAACGTTTTTCGATAGAGCGCAGGTATCTGATATCAGAAAAAATAAAATAAATAAATAATTATAATTGCATAAGTTGTTAAAAATGCTATGCAATAGCTTTACCGCGGCAGTCCCCGAGTGCCACACGTATTTTTTAACTCAATATCTAAAGCTATTAAGGCGACATGATACCTGCGAACGTCCATATCTGAAGAATTTTAGTTTTATGAGTTTTTTGAAAAATATACGCAATAGTTTTAAAAAGTTTCTAAGTAAATCCCTCGATAAAGAACATCCACCCCAGCGGGGGTGGATGTTTCACCTGATGTCATGCCACTCTTGAAATGACCTTGGGCCACTCGATACTGTATGGCACTACGGGCAAAGAACACCCAGGTCCGCGATAAATTCAAACTGAATTATCGATTTAATACCCGTAACCAGTCGGCAGGACAAAGGTATCCTGAAGGTTAATTCCAGACGGAGATATCCTGCCAAAACTGGTAGTTAGAGGACGAGGCTGCCCGCTGGTTACCTTTCCCGGTGCCTCGCCGTAAGGCGTTGGTCTCTAGCGGGTTGCTGGTGAACTAGAAAGTAGATTGTCTTGTCCCCAAGTCTTCTACGTTTATCCCACGGCTGATAGAACGATCTATATCGTTATACCAGCCTGGGGTGACAGGTTCGCCCGTCGTAGTCGACACCGCCATCCTGTAACCAGTCAGGAGGTAGAAGATATCCTGATGGTTAATTCCAGACGGAGATATCCTTCCAAACTGGTAGTAAGTGGGCCAGTCTGCCCACTGGGTACCTTTCCCTGTGGCGTAGCTAGACTGTGGACTGTTTTTCGTCCCAAGTCTTCTGCGCTCACCTCATGGGAGGCAGAACGATCAATATCGCTAAAATTTCCTGAGGTGACGAGTTCGCCCGTTGTAGTTGACAGCTCTAGTTAGTACTTTAGTCTACCCTGGACAACGGCAGCTGCAACATCGCCGAAACGTCGGGTGATACAAACTTCACGCGGTAAATTCGAGGTAACAAACTTCACGCGGTAACACGCGGTAAATTCTTAACGAGAAATGCTGAAAAGGAATTTTTCACAATTCCAAAGGTAAAAAGCACATTTGCCCGAAGACAATGTTTTTTTATCGCCCCGAAAGTTTAAAACTCACTATGTGAAACCACGAAAAACGTGAAAAATTATGTAACTTTTAAAGGTAAAGTAAAAAACTGGCTTCTAGATATTGGGCGTTTAAAAACTAAAAATCTAATTAATACTGTATGGTGAATATTAAAAAAATATGTATTTGTAAAATTGTGCGAAATATTGTATATATTGTAATAACATATCATTAAGCAAAATATATGTAATAACATATCATTTTCTTATACATATATATTAGAATGTAGTGTTTATTCATATATTTGTATATATTATTACTTATTTTCCCCTTAAATTCATTGAATATAATGTAAAGTTTCCTTTATTTTAGTCCTTAATTGCATAAACAAAACATTTGTTAGATTTAGAAATATTTGAAAATTGATCACCTTCGTTAGTTCGCGAGTTACAAAAATACAGTTGGTATAACACAGCACAGCCAGAGACAGACCTTCTAGGTCTAGTTGGTTGTGCGATTTCGCCTCATTGGGATATGCTAGCATATTTATATGCATAGAGCTATGTTTTTCGCTGTAATAATGTTTGTTTTTAATTATTTCTCATGTACAACAGTATGGATGTCCTTGTATTTTTTTTTCTTGTACGTTATAAATAAATAAATAAATTCGTTTTATCCTATTTATAACGTCAAACTATCGCGATAGTCTTCGATTTAATGAAATAATCAAGTCTGAGGCAAAATGCATTTCTGTGGCGAACAAGTGACAATTTCAATGACATGATTAAACGCTTTGACTTTGATCTATTCTGTACGAGTGAGGCAGCGGCTGAACAGTGAATTTTTTAGCATTAATTGTTGAATAATTTTTGATGTATTTTTATACGATAGCTTTAATTGAAAGATCACATATGTTTCTACACTGTTATTTAAACGTGAAAACCTTTAATTGGCTCTCTGTTATGTTACTCCGGCTTTGTTAAATTATAATTAGCTGTTGGTTTTCCTGAAAATAAATAAATAAATAAATAAATAAATATTTACGCCGCCCGTCAGATATCTACAGATTCCGGATTCCTTCCTGTGAACTTTCCAAAACGAATAATGCAATTATTGTAGTATTAATAGCACCCTATGATAAAGTTAGTCGTTATATATATATGGGTCGGCCTTAGTGACTCGCTACTGTGCTACATATAAATGCCATAGGAAATTAGTTCTTTAACTCGATTACAGCAGTCCCTCGTCAGGGCGTACCGTATTTCACGCCACCTAACCTAATTTCACTACACATCTTCGGCATGACGGGAATTTTCAACTAATTTCGCTATTAGGTCGCTTTAAATTAATTTGGCTAGTTATTGCGATCTTAGAATACGTGGGTAATACGCCTTGTGCTGAATATTAACAAGTATATATGTCGCGAACTCATAGATACTCCCAGTAGATTTGTATGAGACGCACAAGCGAAAATTATAATCCGAGAGGCAGCGACAAAAAATTACAAAAGTTTTGTAAAAGCCTATTACTTTTAGATCAGACAGTATTAAGCTATTGCATAGCTTTTATCGCGGGCCTAGAGGCCAGCGCGGCGACCGAATGAAGAAATTTCTTAACGAAAATTAATGATTTTAAACTGATAATTACGTCTAAACGAGTACTGCTTACGATTCTAAAAAAATATATGTTAAACAAGAACATTTTCCTAATATTCTTAGCTTTAAATATTTTAGATTTTGTTTATATTACCTACATAGTGTAATTAATTTGTGAAATTAGGTCTAACCGAACACAAAAACGACTACTACGCAAATACTATCTGGCGTATTATTATGAAACCTGCACCATTTTAAAGATAATTTAATTATCTATCTTTTTATCTACGATTTTTTTCGAATAATCCGTTTTTTTTTGCTTTATCGAATAAAAAAATTCGTGCGCGGCGCTCTATCGGAAGACGTTTAAATTATTCCGAATCATTTGCTACCGCAGCCGCAAATGATTCGGAATAATTTCAACGTTTTCCGATAGAGCGCAGTTATCTGATATCAGTAAAAATAAAATAAATAAAATAAATAAATAATTATAATTGCGTAAGTTGTTAAAAATGCTATGCCGCGGCAGTCCTCGCGTGCCAAACGTATTTTTTTGGTAAAGTACGGGCCAAAGGAACGTTCCGATGGGGGTAATAAACCAAACTGTCAACAAGGATCCGGCTAACGTCGATATTGCTTATCGATCAATTCTGAGGCAATTCGGCAAAACTGTATAAGTCAGAAATAACATTTTCTCAGGAGAGCATTTTGAAATTTATGACAACTTCAAATCTGTTTATCTATGTTATTTTTTTGTATAACATGAGTAAAATTGGGACATGGAATAAAAGATGTGTGCTCTCCTAAACTAATTGTGTAATTTTAAAATAATGTGTATCAATAAAAAGATAACAAACTTAGGCTACTATGACCACCTATCAATAGTTAAGAAAAAGTACATAAGTTACACATACATATGTAGTTTTGCTCATCTCAACAATATATAACAAGTGAGAAAGTAGGTGCTATAACTTCTTTTATGTTGTGCTTCGAGTTATGTAGTTTTGCCCAATGAAAGAGGAAAAAAACCCGCAAGTTGACACCATCTCCTCACATCAAACAACTTGGAGTCTAGTGAGGGGTGGCCTGTAACAGATGCAAACTCTCGCGTCTGTACTCTCGCGTCAGTCTATTTCCCCGTAGCTCAATTTTTTGCCTTGATCTGATTTGTATTATAGCTTGACTTTAACTTAACTAAGCGTAAAGAACGGAATTTTATTTCCCTCCGTGGTATTGTGAGGGGAATACCCCGTGTCAACCGGGGTAAAAGCCGCTCTCAATCTTCCTGCATTGTTGCTTTTCGCGAGGGGCGGGAATGACCTTTCGAGTTTCATATGGAGTGGGCGCGGACGACCCGAGTGACGCTCTTGTGTACGCTTTCCGTGGCATCCCTCAACCCTAACACTTAAAACCCTAATCCAAAGTCAACCCTTCCGCTTTGCAAGATACACGATGGGATGATTTTGAAGAATGTGTGTTCGTTGTGTCACGTGATTAATAATATTCGATTGCTCTGACCTGGTGGGAGCGATCAATATTACCGCCGCAATGAGGACCACACGACAATTTGACCTGTTTCGATTGCCGCGTTTTAAAACTAATGCATCAAGGAATGGAGTACTCACACGCTGCTGTGAGCTTTATAATACCCATTTAAATGGTATTGATATGTTTAACAATTCCATAATCACTTACAAATACTCCGTAAATCAAACCCTAACCGATACAATAAACTGATTATTCGTTTTTAGCTATTTTTATTAATTATTATTATTATTATATTTTATACACGCCATTACTAATATCGTACACGCTCACACTCCACACTTACACGCTCAACACACCCTCACAAACACATACACACACCCTGCATACTAGACTCTTATGTAGTTCTAAAATTAAAGATACATTAGTTTTATTAAGTAGTTTAAAAAAAACGTAATTATGTAATTTTATTGAAATCCGTAACCGGTTTTATTTGTTGTAAATCTGCATACATTTAAAAAAATATTATTACTGTAATACTGTGTGATTTCTCATTAAAGAATTGAATTGAATTGAATATGGATTTAAACCAGAGGTACCCAAACTTTCTTGACTCGTAAACCCCTTGCTGTTTTCCGTAGACCCCTGCCTGAATTTTCCTGAACTTACTATCATTAAAAATTTCTTGACAGCTGGAACAGGTAGACTGGGTACGGTTGTGCCAAGTTACGGTTGTGACAGTCGTCATATTAGCGAAACTATAATGGGGTGTTTACACTCTCGCGCGAGGCGCGAGGCGAGACGCGAAACCATATAAGTAAACAAACGGAACAGAGGCAAAGCTTCTAACGACGTACAAAATGTTTACCTACTTTGCTAGAAGCTTTGCCTCTGTTCCGATTGTTTACTATATGCTCAACAAACTTGAACGTTTGCAAAATGTATGCATACGATTTGTATGACACGTGTCCGACTATAGGGCACAGTTAAAGTGGTTGCCAATACGCCAAAGAAGAAATGTTCATATACTGGCTCTCCTATATCGTGTACTCACCCAATTAACACCATCCTATCTCCAGGAGCTTTTTGAACCACTAAGTTCCCACGGTCTCGTACTTCGGTCAGCCTCTGACAGTTTATTAAAAATTCCGAGTCATAATAGTGATTTCTATTCCTATTCTTTCTGTGTCCATGGTGCAAGACTCTGGAACGATCTCCCAGCAAATATACGAAACTCGCCTTCTTTACCATCGTTCAAGACTCACCTTAAGGATTACTACCTTTCTAAGAAGTAACCAGTTCTTCCCTTTCTCTCCTGTTCCTCTCCCAATTTCCTCTCCTCGGGCACTATTAGTCTTAAATTCTTCCACTTGTCTGTATGTTATGTAATAATCTTTATTTTCACTATGCGCGCATGTACCACTATGTTTAGGTTAGCTGTAAGACATTGCCATGTGGCAATAAGCTCGCCTTTTTTGTATACTTTTTTTAAGTGCAAATAAAGAGTTTATTATTATTATTATTATTATATGGTTTCGCGTCTCGCCTCGCGCCTCGCGCGAGAGTGTAAACGCCCTATAAGGAATACCGGGTAGGGAGCAAAGGGAGAGAGGAGTGGCGTGCCCGTCTGAACATGTGTCGCAGTATTGCGTCAGCCATCGCGCGACATTAACCCTAGCAGAGCTACACATTACTTTTTAACAGTCAAAAGTACGTTTTTTTATTCGATTTCTTTTAATAATAATTGTTATATGTGTACAGATAGAGTAATGAGTGTTTTTCCTCGTAATAAGTTAAATATTAGTAGTTAAATAGCAATGATTACTTTGTACGTAGATTATGTTGTAAAGATACTCTTTATTTGCACTTAAAAAAAGTATACAAAAAAGGCGAGCTTATTGCCACATGGCAATGTCTTACAGCTAACCTAAACATAGTGGTACATGCGCGCATAGTGAAAATAAAGATTATTACATAACATACAGACAAGTGGAAGAATTTAAGACTAAAAGTGCCCGAGGAGAGGAAATTGGGAGAGGAACAGGAGAGAAAGGGAAGAACTGGTTACTTCTTAGAAAGGTAGTAATCCTTAAGGTGAGTCTTGAACGATGGTAAAGAAGGCGAGTTTCGTATATTTGCTGGGAGATCGTTCCAGAGTCTTGCACCATGGACACAGAAAGAATAGGAATAGAAATCACTATTATGACTCGGAATTTTTAATAAACTGTCAGAGGCTGACCGAAGTACGAGACCGTGGGAACTTAGTGGTTCAAAAAGCTCCTGGAGATAGGATGGTGTTAATTGGGTGAGTACACGATATAGGAGAGCCAAGACAAGAAGACAATTGTTGACAAGAAAGACAATTGTTGTATTGTCATGGCGATTATTTTTTTGCGAAGGAGTGCGTTGGGTTCGGTTTTGATATATTTTTTGGGTACAGTTGTGACAGTTTTTTTTTTAGATGCCCAGAAAACGCTTGAAAACGATCGAAAGAGGGCAGTGTGTCATAACAAAATATGAAGGCGCTTATATAGAAGTGAAAAGCGGGACATCTTTACGGAGAGCTGCGGAACATTGTTACGATACATTCGTAAACGCGATGGAGCCGGCGCGGACCACAATGAAGACAACATTAGCATGGGGTATGTCGCTCATAATCAAGTGTTCACTGTGGAGCAAGAACAGCTGCTGTCAAGATACATAACACGTTGAGCGGAAATATATTTTGGCCTTCCTCCGAAAGAGGTACGGAAGTTAGCTTTTGAGCTTACTACTAAATACAATCTGAAGAGACCTGCTACTTGGCTTGAGAATCAGATGGCTGGTGAGGAATGGTTTCGTTCATTCATGAATAGAAATCCTTCACTCTCGGTTCGTGTTGCTCATGCTACTAGCCTTTCAAAAGCAACACGCTTTAACATAACAAATGTGGAAGCTTTTTATGACAATTTGCAAATTGTTATGGACAGACACACCTATGAGCCACAGGATATATACAATGTTGACGAAACAGGCGTCACTACTGTCCAAAAACCTGACAAAGTAGTAGCAAGACGCGGCATACTGCAAGTGGGAGCTCTTACTTCAGCTGAGCGAGGCACATTAGTCACGGCTGCCTTGCAGTAAATAATAATAATAATAATAATAATAATAATAATAATAATGCTTTATTTAAGAGAAAGTAGTACAAAAATTATGTCTTAAAAACTACCCAACTAGGTTAATGCCCGTACTAGGGTAGATTCTTTTCTTTTAAATTGAGATGCGCACGTAATTTTATACTGCAATTATAGAACTATGGTGATATTTTACATGTTTATATAATATTAAACATTATACATATATTATTCTCATCTTATATATAAAAATGAATCGCCGTGCGTTAGTCTCGCAGGATCTCGGGAACGACACGACCGATTTGAATTATATTTCTTTTATATTGTTTGGCTTGGTTCAGGGGTGGTTTACAAAAAAAAAAAAATTTAAAAAAACCCAAAGGAACAGCTAAAAAATCAAAAAAATCGAAATTAGTACTTCTAGGGATGGCCACTTCGTATTTCTGTCAATAGATGGCGCTCTCTATATTTTCTAACAATAGATTCTATTGTTTGACAGCTACGCCATTCATAATTCATTCCGCGCGACTGTGTGAAATTGTTATTACATTTAACGTCGTTTTTTCTTTTAAAAAAGGTAGTGGGTTTGGAGAATAGATTTGTTCACTTTGATCAGCCATTATATAAAGGTAAATAGACTTTGCAGGCTTATACATAACTACAAATTTGGCCTTAGTCTGAGGATTTCAATATTGTTAAGTTCTCAAGGAATGTTTGACAGATTTGAGTGACTGAAAAGAATTCCGTGTCTTTTTACAGTGTTCATTATAATGCCGAGGAGAATAGGTAACATAGGTCGTCGAAGTCAGTCAAATGCGCGGCGATCTACTTCACGTGCAAGCCGCACTGATGACCAGCGAGCGACGGATAATGAAAATAGTCCTATTGGCATTGTCGGAATTATGTTTGAGAGCGCGGAGAGATCAGTAGCAAGACTTTCACCTTCCCTTCTCCGACAGACTTACTACTTCGCACATCATCCCTCAAACAGTTTTGATGAAAAAACCAGTAGGGCACTCCCCACCCTAAATAATGTAGTATATTCTGACCTTATATCGTCCCGGTCCCCTGGCTTGGACATCATATTTACAGACAGCTCTAAGGCAGAGGTTAGAAGTTGTGTGGGCGTGGGAATTTTCTACCACAACTGTAGAGTTGTCATGTTGTGGATTGATATTACTAAGTTTACCTTATACACACATTTTAAATTATTTGATTTTGTTTGTATTTCTTTTGATAAATTATTGACCTATTTATCCTTTGCAATATGCTATGATAACCGTGTTAGTCCGCTTTACAATATTTCTCATTTTTGCTTTCATGAGTGTGATTCTTGATTTCTTCCTCTTCTTTGCTATGGTGTGGATTTGAAATTTTAACATCTTAGTCTGCTGTGAACATGCCCTTCAAATGATAAAGCTCTTTTCGTTTTCCTGTCAGGTCCTATAGATCGTAGACCACAGCCGATTTATTTTTAACCGACTTTAAAAAAAGGAGGAGGTTATAAATTCGATCGTATTTTTCTTTAAATGTTTGGGACCTCAGAAATCCGTCATTTATGAATTGCTTTGGAAAATTCTTTTTATTTGAAAGGATGTACTTCCAGATTTATTTATTTATTTATTTATTTATTTGCAGCTGTTATAAAAAACATATACAAAAAAAAACAAGAACACACAGATTAAAAATTAAAACTATAAATAGACAAAGACTATGAAATAAAGCTACAAACGCTGCAAATTAGGGGTATCCTCAGGATATCTCTTATCCTGGTTTTCAGGACAAACCTATTAATTATTGATACATAGGTATATGATTTTTAAAATAAAATAACCAAATCAAATAAATCTTAAAACAAAAAATCCAAATAATCATAATCAAATAAATACACAAATCGAAATAATCAAAATCAAGATATTTAACATCAAATGATATTAAAAGAAAATAACGTAATTACATAAATTTAATAATCTACATATAATAAATCAAAAATAATCAAAATCAAAATATTTAACATTAAATAATCAGGTTACAAATTAATAAATAAACGAAGACAATAGTAATAATCCAATTAGCAATAGTTATTTTAAAATAAAATCAAATTATGACATCTAAATATCTTCCTTAAATAATAAACTTTTAAAGTGGTCCTTAAATACTGCAATTGATTTCGATCGCAAAGCCATTCCCAACCGTTTCCATACAACCGCAGAATAATACGAAAAGCTGCACTGGAAATGTGTAGTTTTGTGCTTGGGTATTATAGCAAGTTGTTCACGTGCCCGTGTTGAATGGACATGCCGGTTACGGGACCACGTCATAATCGAGTAAAGATATCGCGGCTGTTTATTGCGTAGATTATATATAGATTCGTCACATCTTTATCAAAATTTTGTTCTGATGATGTGATCCATGAGGAATTGAAGGAACTCCTCAAATATTAACATATGAAGTTGAAAATTTACATGTTGGTTCAGCTCCGATGACAATGCATTTTATATAGGAAGCATGCCCTGATTCTATACCCAGGATTAGCTCCCGACGAAGGGACTCCTCAGCGGTCAACAGCACAGTCACGAAATTGTGTATATGCATTCAATTATGACAGCCCGATCTAAGTTTCATCAAGACAGGACTGCGGCGCCCAGGGATGGCTTCCAACGAGGGAACTCCTCAACGGTCAACAGCACAGACACGAAATTTTGTATACGCATTTAATAATAATAGCCTGTTCTACGTTTCACCATGACATGGCTGATGCACTTATTAAAAAAAATAACTCAGTTATTTTTGTTAACATTTTGTTTATTACCTGCAACTTTGCATTACAAAGATCTGGGGGCTAATTTTCTTGAGAAAAAATACGCTTTCTTTGATATGAAATATGGTCGTAGCTATACCGTACCACCCACGCTATACTTAATCCGTTTTCACCGTAAACATGGAATCGTCCATCGATTAAGACTTCTCCTCCGAAGAACAAATATGAGGGGCTAAACGTCGTCGTCATACCGGTTGTGTTCAAGGCATGTTATACAAGTGGTACCTACTTTTAATTCCTTCCATGACCTGATTTTTTCGCTTACTGTCCTTTACACTTTTTTTCGCGTGTCCTTTCAGCAGTTTCATGTATATCACCTACGGTCTTTTTTCCATAATGTTTTATTCTATCTATCATCTTATATCATATAAATAAAAATGAATCGCCGTGCGTTAGTCTAGCAAGATCTCGAAAATGTCTCGACCGATTTGAATGATTATTCTTTTGTTTTGTTTGTCTTGATTCAGGGGTGGTTTAAAAAAAATATTTAGGAAAAATTAAAAGAAACAACTGAAAATCGAAAATATCGAAATTGGTCTTTTTGGGAAATAAGCCCCTTTCAATAGATGGCGTTCGCGGCGATCCTATTGTTTGACAGCTGCGCCATCCATAACTGTTATTCATTGCGTGCGTTTGTGTAAAATTTCAAAAAGTCGAAAAAGTCAAAAAAGTCAAAAGAGTCAAAAAAGTCAAAAAAGTCAAAAAAGTTGAAAAAGTCGAAAACGTAGAAAAAGTCGAAAAAATCGTAAAAGTCGAAAAGTCGAAAAGTCGGAAAAGTCCAAAAAGTCAAAAAAGTCAAAAAAGTCGAAAAAGACAAGAAAGTCGAAAAATGCAAAAAAGTCGGAAAAGTCGAAGAAGCATTATTATTTTATCATGTAAATTAAATACATTGAATTTATTTTAATTATAAAACGATTGTCATTTAATCACCGAACGAAACTCAAACCGTACACGATTCGGCCATATTATAGATTTCAATGAATTGGATTTGGAAGGTTGATATAATCAATAAACGCTTATGAAGAGTTACAAACAAATCAATTTTAGGTGGTACGAAGTTCACCGGGTCATCTAGTATATATATATATATATATATATATATATATATATATATATATATATATATATATATATATATATATATATATATATATATATATATATATATATATATATATATATATATATATATATATATATATATATATATATATATATATATATATATATATATATATATATATATATATATATCCAAAAAATAAAAAGACTTTTTCGTGGTAGTCGGATTTGCAAAGTAAGTCGGAGAAAAAACGGTCGAACGAAAACGTTTCTAACTAACGCTGCCTTAACGATGAGAGATATATGATTAAGTTCTAAAGAAAAGTTATAGATCTTGGTAATGCCTACAAAAAAGTCAGCGACAGCATATTATATCTAAATTTTATATTTAAGTCACAAAAAGTTGTATTTTATATTAAAAATATAATTTAAATCGTTAGGTCATGTGTATTGGTCATATTATCAACAATTATGAATTCATATCAAAATAAGTAAATTTATCGTCTCTAGTGTTTAAAACAAAAGACTTTTCCCTTTTACTGCATATAATTTCCCTTTTACTGTTTAAATGGTTAAAGAGATAAGACACTCACAAATAAGACACTCACAAGAAGACACTCACAAATAACGGTAATATATTCAAATTGGCATGCAAATACATACATACATATGCAGTAAAAATATAACCCTTCTTTTGGCAGTCAGGAAATAAATCATAGCACTCAGTACTAACCGAACCACACTCATAATTTCATCACAAGTAAAAAGTTTTACCGCCCAACGAAGTGGGCACGGGTCAGCTAGTTTATATATAAATATATACATTTACCTACTTGTATTATTTACATACTATTATTATTTACATACATTTGCATTTACATACACGTATTTATTAGTAATATATATTTGTAATATTAAATTAAATTGATAACGTCGTTTTAAACGAGGATATGTGTAATAACGAATTCACGTTACTGAGGGCTCGTCAAAAACGATTACAATCTGAATGTTTCAAATATTATACTCAGGAATGCGAGTCTACAATTCGCAGTAATCCAAAGTTTTTATGGACTTATATAAAGTCACTTCGGAAAGACAGCAATATACCTAGGGAAATGATTAATAATGGAGAAACGTTCAGCGATGGCACACATATATGTGAAGGTTTCAGTGTCTACTTTAAATCAGTGTTCATAGAATCGGCAGCCGATTCGAACACATGTCACGCAACGCCTAAAAGTGGCTCGCACAATTCGTTGAGTATCGGAGGCATCGAAATCAGCGAAGATATTATTCTTAGATACTTAAAGAAAATTGATATAAATAAGGGTTCGGGCAGTGACTCCATCCCTCCTATATTTATCTACAATTGTGCTCAGTCCCTCTCTGTTCCACTGGCCATTCTTTTCGACAAATCACTTAAGGCGGGCATTTTTCCGACGAGATGGAAAGAAGCGTGTGTCGTTCCAATTCACAAGGCCGGCCCAAAGAATGTAGTATCTAATTACAGACCGATATCTATTCTTCCGGTTATTAGCAAGTTATTTGAGAAGGTGGTATACGATTCCCTGCTGCCCTCGTTTAGGACAATTCTCCCTGAGAATCAGCATGGTTTCTTACCAGGACGCTCGGTTACATCAAATCTATGCCAATTTCTTGACTTTGTCACGGTCAACATGGATAAGAGACTGCAAGTAGATGTAATTTACACCGATTTCTCGAAGGCGTTTGACCGCGTAGACCACGGTATTCTACTTGGAAAATTAGAATCTGTGGGCATACACGGCGACCTACTGCGATGGCTCTCATCGTACTTGAGGAACAGGCGACAGGCTGTTGTACTGGGTGGTTTTCGGTCGAATTATGTAAACATTCCGTCTGGCGTACCCCAGGGCTCTCATCTTGGTCCGCTGCTGTTCAATGTGTATATTCACGATATTCAGGATTGTTTCCAACACTCACACTGCATCATGTACGCTGACGATCTTAAAGTTTATTCTGTGGTCAAAGATATTTTACAGTGTCATCGATTACAGGAGGACCTTGCTCGCATGTCAGACTATTGCTCTCTCAATAAATTAAGTTTAAATGCGGCGAAATGCAGCAAGTTATCCTTTACTCGTAACCGATCAAAGTATGATTTTGACTACAGGATAGGCGGAGAGATTATAGTAGAGAAGAGTGTAGTGCGGGATTTGGGGATAATGCTGGACAACAAATTAATGCTGGATACACACATTGAACACATGGTGGGAAAAGCTTACAGAGCTCTCGGTTTCGTGTTGAGAGCATGCAAACCATTCTCCGACATTAATGTGCTCTTCACTCTTTATAACGCCTACGTTCGCAGTATAGTGGAGTTTGCGTCACCTATATGGTCACCGCAGTACAATGTACACATTGACCGTATAGAGCGTATTCAGAAAACCTTCGTAAGGCACTTGTGTCATCGAACCCTCGCTGAATATACCTCATATTCTGACGGCTTGGCAAGGTTCGAAATGCTGAGTCTTCAGCAGCGACGCAAAGTGACTGATATGACGTTCTTCCACAATATACTTTCGCATCATATCGACAGCCCACAAATTCTAAGCAGAATAGCCTTAAATGTCCCATCGCGCCGAACTCGTCACCCAAGGGTATTCAATGTACCCAGACTCAATACAAATCAAGCAAGGAATTCAACTCTGCATCGAATTATGGAAGCCTATGATGAATCATTTCAGGAACTAGACATATTCTCAATGAGCAAAAACGAGTTTATCAGAGCGGTAATAGACCAGACCTTAAAATCTTGAACAGATACATACCTGTGCAGAATCACACACTCTCATATATACACAACTATGACACATACACGTAGATGTACTTACACACACCCATTAAACACACATCACAATCACACACATAAACACACTCATCCTACTATATTATACACACTCACAAATCGAGAGAACATGATAATATAACATGATAATATAACATAATATATAAATATTATTACACAACATCGCGCACATTAACTGTATATTACCAGGAGACTATTTTGGCCGTAATATTGTTATTATTATTTATTAACTTAAGACCTGAGCGCTGTTTTTCTCTTTTGTTGGAATAAAAATAAAATAAAATAAAATAAAATAATTTCAGCTACCTTTTCCCTGCCGCGCCGGTCTCAAACAGCCACAAAGTAAGTTTTCCCTTTTTCATATGTAAGCTTTTGCATTGTTTTAACTTATCCTGAAAGTAATTGTGGAGTTTAGGAGCTACACAACTAAAGTGCCTTTGGGCAAATTTAGTTTTGGTTTTTTTAATTACATGTTTTTCTGACGCGCAACCTCTAGTTAGAATCTTGTGGTCAGTGATGTTGTGTGTGTGCGGATTGTTGAGATAATAAAGTAGGGTTACTTTTGCATAAATCTGTCTAACGTCCAAAAGTCTCAGCTCTTTTAGTAGTTCGTTTGTTGGATATCGATGTGGCTTTCTGGACATGACCCTCAGGAGAGCTTTTTGCGCTTTAACAAGCGGATCTAACGCCGAATCTGTAGAACCCCCCCATCCTAATATTCCATATGTAATCGTGCTGTGGGCTAGCGCGTAGTAGACTTTAATGAGGCTTCTTAACGGTAGAACATTTAATTTTCTAAGGGCCTTAAAAGCAAACATCAGCTTCCTGATTTTACCCGCAGTAATAAGTACGTGAGGATCCCACTTTAGGTTATTGTCAAAGGTTATGCCTAGGTATTTCACCTGGTATTTGTGTTTAATAATTTGGCAGTTACAGCGTGTGCTTGTTAAAGGAGTGTTCTCAAATGATTTGCATATATGACTCTTGATTCCTGTGTGTGCGAAATCCTTTTTGTCAGTGATCGTAAAGGTCATATAATTTGTTTTATCACTATTTAGTGTTAGAAGATTGTTCTTTAGCCAAAGATTTATATTTGCGAGACCCTTTTCAGCATTTTTATATACACTTGGCCATGTGTTATTCCGGAAGATTAATGCAGTATCATCAGCATACAAGATTGCTTTCCCTCCATCTAATGCCACATTTGTTAGATCGTTAATATAGATTATAAATAAAATTGGGCCTAGGACACTCCCTTGAGGTACCCCATATCTGATAATCCTGTCATCGCTAACAATCCCGTTAAGCTTTGCAACTTGCGTTCTTTCACAAAGGTAGTCGGTAAACCATTTCAGGGCAATACCACAGACCCCACATTTTTGTAACTTTTTTAGTAATATAGCATGCGATACCGTGTCAAATGCTTTACAAAGGTCTAGAAAAACGACAAGACATTTATCTCCCTCATCAAGAGTCTTCACTATATTCTGGGTCAGAAAAGCAATGGCGTCTTGGGTGGATTTACCCGACCGAAAACCATATTGAGTGGAAGCTAATAAGTTGTGCTTGTTTAAGAAGCTCATTAAACGGGATTTGATCGTAAGTTCGAGTATTTTTGATAGTGTATTTAGCAAACTAATTGGTCTAAATGCCGTGGGCAATACTATTCCTCCTTTATTTATATTTCCACGGGTTCGTTATCACGATCATTTTGTTAGGGACGGGCCAATAATATCGATTGGGACTGCAAATCCTTCAGGCTGGATGCAGGATGCATCGTTCCTAGTATATCTCGATCATTTTAAGAAATTGTCTAATACTTCACCAACGCATAGAGTCTTACTAGTGCTGGATAACCATTCCTAGCATATCTTCCGCCAGTTTCAGCTTCCTTATTGGGCGCATCTCCAATTCCAAATACAAGCAATGTTCAGCCAACTGCGTCATCCTCAGCCACGCCACCTGTTTTTTCGTCTGAACTTATTCGGCCTTTTCCGAAGGCTTCCCTAAGAAAAACCAGAGGTTCCAGAGCCAAAAAGTCGACCATTTATACAAACACGCCTGAAAAGAGGCAGTCAGACAAGAATATGAAGAAAAAAAAACGGTTGAAGGCTAAGCAGGTAAAAAAAAATCTTACTGAACTAAATGGAAAAACAAAGGAAAAGGAAAAAACAAAGCAAATAAAAGGAAGGCATCACCACCGTCATCGGAGGAAGAAGAATATTTCTGTCTGGTTTGTGTAGGCGCATATTCTGAAAGTAGGGCTGGCGAAAAATGGATTAAATGCCAAGGAAAATGTGAACTCTGGTCCCACTCAGAGTGCGCAGGTGGTAGTCGCCATTACATTTGTCATAACTGTGATAAGTCTGACTAGATCTCAGTACCCACCTGTCTTACTTTTCAGCTGTTAAATATAAGAATCAACCTTAGATTTCTTCTGTTTTTTTACGTTATGTGTGTTGATACTTATACAAATGTTATTTTTTCTTGAAGACATTTTGAGCTTTTGGTTTCACAGTTTTTTATATTCCAGATATTAGATTTTTCCAGATATTAGATTAGATATTAAGTACTTATGCTAGATATTATGTTAGATATTAAGGTACCTACTTGCAATTAAAGTTATTTTAGACCATTTATGTGTATTTTTGAACCTGTAGTCACAGGTTCAAAAATACTAGTAAAATAAAAATAAAAATACTCGGTAGTGACCGACCCCAAGCACTGGCACAACCGCCCCTGGGGTGTGGTCGGTTGTGACATTTTTTGTTTTTTTTCTAATTTGCTCCTACGAGTTTAACCATTGTAAGTTAGGGGCAAATTTATACGTAGACAAGTATTTATACGTAGACAAATGTACACTTTACTAAAAAAACATATTTCGCCGCAATATTAAGCCGCAAATAAGTGCACATGTCGCACTATCTCGCTTGCTCATTCATGTGGCGCGTTTATCTTACTCGCTCGCACGGATGCGAGCGAGTAGGATAAACGCGCAATTTTTTCACATATCTCATTCGCACCTTCCCTCGTTAGTCATGTGCGCTGGCCTCTTCAATCGACTAGTGATGCAATTTGAGTTGAGTGTTGATTTCATTCCGTGATACTTGTGATGCGCGCGTTTGTTTATTGCTATTATTATAATTTTAAAATACTATGCTGTATACTGTGTTTTAATAACTTAAAAAGAAAAGATTTTACAAAAAACCAATCAAATATTAACAATATTATACAATTTTATCTTATGTTTTGAACTCTTGTAAATATCATATAGCCTTAAGTATAAACTTCTCGACCAGAAATTACGATTTATATCTTTTTTCATGGGAACGAGCAAATGAAGTATTTTATTTTTATTTTCATTTAATAGCTGGCTAATAGCGAGCCCAGCAATCGTATATCGTCCTTTTAAAGAGTGGATATATTCGAATTTCAAATCGAATTTTCGAAATGTCATTCCGCATTCAAGAGACGATTGATTGTGATTTTTTTCATTGTTTTTGCTTAAATTTGTCTTTAATAAAGACATTTAATTTTGGTTTGCAAAAGGATACGCTTTGTTTTTGAGATGTGGATGAAGGGCGATCGTTCGCTAGCGATAAAGGGATCCCATTAAACCTACAGTGTACCGTCGAAAGTGGTACTCATCCAAAAATACATCTCGTTTAAACAATAAGCATTTCCCAGTCCAGTCCGGGAAAACCTTCCAGCTATGTAAGTGGCTTTTATTATTTTTATTTTTCCATCAAAGTGTCATCCTTTAAACGAATTCTTAAAAAGAAAAGATTTTACAAAAAACCAATCAAATATTAACTATATATATATATATATATATATATATATATATATATATATATATATATATATATATATATATATATATATATATATATATATATATATATATATATATATATATATATATATATATATATATATATATATATATATATATATATATATATATATATATATATATATATATATATATATATATATATATATATATATATATATATATATATATATATATATATATATATATATATATATATATATATATATATATATATATATATATTTCTTTTTTGTTAGGCAGTTGTGTAAACAGTCAGTTAAGAAAATATGGGGACGGCTTGAGTTCGACTAATATCCGTATCGGAAAATCAATTCAAATGTTAAAGTGAATATCTTATCTGCCCCCGCTTATCAAATTCGGTATATCCTACTTGAAGAGAGCGATTGTACGGTCGTTATCGTTGAAGTTCAGATCACCGAATTATAAAACTGTTACAAAATGGTTTCAGTGTCTGGTTTCGACAAGTGCTGTTTTTGTATTAGTCTTAAGGTTGGGTGTATACTGTACGCGGTGGCTTCTGTGGTATGTACCGGTTATAATTATCTAGAATTGTTTCTTCTTGGGTGCATTTGTTTGATGACAACGTATCGAAAATTCGGACCCATTATCTCAGATTTTCAAGCTCGAATTAATTATTTAAAAAAAACGGTTGTGTCACGCCCAGACTTTCCCGGCAAGCAGACAAGCCTCCCTACCGTACGCTAAATTCCCTTAACCCCAACTCCTCCCCCACACAACTCACCCCCCCCCCACGATAGTGATGGTGTCATGATTATGATAGCAAATATAATAATAATAGTAATAAAAATTAAACCCTTTATTTGCTTTAACAAAAAGGCGAGCTTATTGCCTAAAAGCAATATCTTACAGCTAACCTTAACCTAGTGGAATAACATATTATGCGGTAAAAATAAACTAATACATTAAATTTTAATCACTTAAATTCAGCAGGAAAACAAAACAATAAATTTAAGAAAAAACAAACAATAAACCTATAATGACGCAGGGGACGCAATAGGGAGGAAAAAATGGGGAAAAATAAGGAAAAGTTTATGAGCATGGGTTCAGGTGTTCTTTGAGCCTGCGTTTGAAGCAAAACAAACTAGGTGCTATCCTTATACGCGTGGGTAAAGCATTCCAAAGACGGGCTCCACGTACAGAGAATGAGTGCGAGAAGAAATCACTACTGTGACTAGGGATCGAGAGCAGTAGGTTGTCTTCAGATCTTAGAGGGCTCCCGTGAAAAGATAGAGGTTTGAACCTACTTATAAGATAGTTCGGAGCGGCCCCCTTCAGGATTCTGAAGAGCAAACCTAGGACTCTCGTATCTCTCCTTTATCGGGTCGTTAGCCAGTGAAGTCTCCTTCTGTACTCCGTAATATGGTCAAATTTTCTTAGGTCATAAATGAATCGAATGCAGACATTTTGCAGCATGATACAATATAGTATATTTGTATTAATTTTGTAGTATTTACGTGGTACTAAAATGGCTATTTCCAATATGATATTGTATTTTCTAAAATATTCCAGAATTTAAAAATTATTTTTGTCGTTTGTATAAGGAATATTGAAACTGAAATTTCACAATGTTTGGGCCCAATGACGCATCTCTGTACCGAATTTTAGATTGAAGTATGACTATCTATGGTTGTACTAATAATAGTTCACTGTAAGATATCGCTATAGAGATAAGTCCGCCATTTGTACATAAATTGTCATCTTATATATAAAAATGAATCGCCGTGCGTTAGTCTCGCAGGATCTCGAAAATGACTCGACCGATTTGAATTATTTTTCTTTTATTTTGCTTGGCTTGATTCAGGAGTGGTTTACAAAAAAAAATATTTAGGAACAACTCAAACAAACAACTGAAAATCGAAATAATCGAAATCGGTAATTTTGGGAACATTGGCCACTTTCTAGATGGCTATCGCGGCGATCGTATTGTTTGACAGCTGCGCTATCCATAACTGTTATTCAATCCGTACAATGTGTAAAATTTCAAAAAGTCGAAAAGTCAAATAATGCGATAGTCAATAAAGTCGAAAAAGTCAAAAAAAGTCAAATAAGTCGATAAAGTAAAAAAAGTCGAAAAAATCGGAAAAGTCGAAAAACTCGGTAAAGTCAAAAAGGTCGAAAAAGTCGAAAAGGTCAAAAAAGTCCAATAAGTCGAAAAATGCAAAAAATTCGAAAAACTCGGAAAAGTTGAAACAGTCGAAAAAGCCGAAAAAGTCGAAAAACTCAAACCGTACATGATTCGGCCGTATTAAAAATTTCAATGAATTGGATTTGGAAGGTTGATTAGGGTCAATAAACGCTTATGAAGAGTTACAATCAAATCAATTTGAGTTCACCGGGTCATCTAGTTTTTATAAAATCAGTGGAATATTCATTAAGTAATGTTTTTATAGTACAATATAGTAATTCTATTCTATTCTATTAGCGAGCCCCTGGTTTTCATTTCAAACACAATATTTTTAACTCTCGCCATGATCACATTGCCGGCATGTCAAATTTCCACTCAATCGGTTGAAGCGTTTTGGCGCTATCGTAAAGGAATACTCACACACAGACACACATACAGACACAAGTGCGTTCACAATACTTTCAGTCTGCCGGGAAAGTAAAACCTTTTCTCTTTCTTAAACTATAATTTCATGTTTTCAGATAGAAGCTACAGTAACAGGGGCATTGAATTCATTTTTGATATATGCATACTTCCATCCAGCAGAGAGTGTTTTAGATGATAAGCCTCTCGTTGTTGTGGTTTTTTCATTGGAAATTATATTGAGTTTTGCGCTATTCTGCATTTCGCTGATATTCTTCTGGGGAATATGGAAGGTAGGTAGTTACAATCATAATACACAACCCAGTTTTATTTTTACACGACTGCCCAAAAAAAGGATTGTTATATTTTCAGGGTTAATGTATGTATGAACTATGTGTATTGTCCGGTTCTTTATTTTGCTATAACTTCTAAATGCTTGAATCGATTTAGAAGTGTGTGGTACAGTTAGAATTATTATATCATTCCGGGTGTTATATGGTGCATAAAATGTCAAATAAGAGATATATATATATATATATATATATATATATATATATATATATATATATATATATATATATATATATATATATATATATATATATATATATATATATATATATATATATATATATATATATATATATATATATATATATATATATATATATATATATATATATATATATATATATATATATATATATATATATATATATATATATATATATATATATATATATATATATATATATATATATATATATATATATATATATATATATAGTTTACGTATAAAGAAGGATTGTAGCTTAATTTTTGAGATAATTGGATGAAGGGTGAGCGTTTACTAGTTGAAAAATGGGCCCAACTTAAACCTACTCCTCTTTCCGCAAGTGAGAGGCATTCATCATTCTCGTTAACACCTAAAGCATTCCCGAATCCGATCAAGGGAATCCTTCGTCACGATGTAAGTGGCTTTTATAATTATTTACTTTATAATCATCTTATTGATCAATTCTAAAAAGAATATATACACAAAACTATCATATATATATATATATATATATATATATATATATATATATATATATATATATATATATATATATATATATATATATATATATATATATATATATATATATATATATATATATATATATATATATATATATATATATATATATATATATATATATATATATATATATATATATATATATATATATATATATATATATATATATATATAATATAATAATAATAATAATAATAAAAATAATAAAAGCCTTTATTCGCTGACCGTATTATACAATTTTGCCTTATGTGGTAAAACAATATATTTTATTAATTTTTTAATCTAATTTTTAGCTAAGGTATCACAATATTATTCTTCAGCAGCCAGTGTTTTGGTCAGGTTGTCCTTCGACATAGGCCTCCCCCATTTTCTTCCATTCATCTCTGTCCCAAGCCAACCTTCTCCATCCTTTCGGTAAGTCATCTTCCCATCTTTTAATTTGACGTCCTTTTTGTCTTTTCCCATTTCTAGGATACCATTCCATTACGTCCTTCGTCCATTTTTCTTTGTTGGTTTTCATGATGTGACTAGTCCAGTTCCATTTTAGTTTTCTAATTTTGTTTAAAACATCGTTCACCTTTGTTGTTTTCCTTATTTTTGAGGTCGTCCACCTGTCCTGTAGCCTTATGTTTAGCATGCTTCGCTCCATGTTTCGTTGGCATACTATAAGTTCATGGTTGTTTTTGTTCGTGGCAGGCCAAGTTTGACACCCGTAAGTAAGACATGTGAGAATGCATGTATTATAAAGTTTACTTTTTATTGACATTGGTATCTTTTCATTTTTAACTATCTCTTTTAGTGACCAGTACCGTTTCGAAGTGTTGCTTATTCTTCTATCGATTTCTTTTGAGTATTGGTCTTTTATTTATATTATCTGTCCTAAATATATATATTCATCTACATATTCGATAATTTCTTGTCCTATTTCTATGTCTTCCTTTAATGCATTCGTCATTTCTTTGGTCTTCGTTGGATATATAGATATATATATGTATATATATATACATATATATATATATATATATATATATATATATATATATATATATATATATATATATATATATATATATATATATATATATATATATATATATATATATATATATATATATATATATATATATATATATATATATATATATATATATATATATATATATATATATATATATATATATATATATATATATATATATATATATATATATGTATATATATATATATATATATATATATATATATATATATATATATATATATATATATATATATATATATATATATATATATATATATATATATATATATGTATATATATATATATATATATATATATATATATATATATATATATATATATATATATATATATATATATATATATATATATATATATATATATATATATATATATATATATATATATATATATATATATATATATTTTTTTTTTCAAATTGAAATTATGTATTAATACCAAATAAATTAACGTATAAAATAAATGAAAGGAGACTTATCTGGTCTGTGTAGACCAGGAGCGACTCCACGTCTTTTTTTCTTCTCTATTCTTTCAGTGTTGGTCAATAATCCCTGCTGTGGTATTAGAAGTCTGGCCAACCGGACTTCTTCCTGCCTCATACAGTGGTGACACAAGTGAAAGTCGAGAATCTATGCTGGAAAGGAATAGGAAAAAATAAAAAGCAGTTGATGAGTATTAAACCTGATTGAATAAACCACATTAATTTTGTCTATTGAGACCCGAACCTTTGCAAGCGCCTAAAATATAAATAAAAGCCATTTCCCAAGATTTGACATCCCTTTCTTTTGCATTATCACCAAGGCAATTTATTATTTTAACCTTAAAACATTGATCAAAAGTTAAAATATGTGCCCTGGCATGCAAAGATATTGGGAGCTGGCTGTCATGTCCTACGCTGGCCCTATGATTATTTAGTCTAATATTAAGTGGTGTGGTTGTTTCGCCGATATAAAAAGCACTGCAAGTCTTACACAGAAGCTGATACACTGTATTTTTTGAATAACAACTGCAATGAAAGGGAACCCTGTATTTATTAGTAGTATTTGGACTGGAAAAAAAAGGACTTTGATCTAACAGAGGACAAGTTTTACAACGTGGACGACCACAAGGTTGAAGACCCAAGTTATTATTACCAACAGAGAAATTTTGTTTATTTTTTGTTTTGTTTAATATTGATCTAATATTAGGTGGTCTGCGGAAAGATAAAATTGGTGGTAAATCTAAGAGATCTTTGGTGGACGCATCATTAGAAATAATAGGAAATAAATCAGCTAATATATCTCGCAGTTTCTCGGCTCCGGGAAAATAAGTGGTGCTGAGAAACATTCTATTTAAATTTGAAGTTATTTTGGGGCTTGGTGTATATTTTACTTCAGAATTTAGAATATGTTTTTCTAATAGAGGAGCAGGATATTTTCTTTCCAGAAGAGATTTTTTCAGGTTAATGAGATATTTATCTAAATTTTCCTTGTTGTTAACCAAACGGTGTCCGCGAATGGACATTGAATAGGGAATGGATCTTTTAGTATGAAATGGATGACAGCTATCAAAGTGTAGATACTGTTCCTGATTTAATATGGATTGCCGTTTTAATTATACCATCGGAAATGATCAAATCAACATCTAAGAAAGTAATTTGTGATTTAGAAACTGTATGAGTGAAATTTAAAGGTCCAAAATTATTTAGGTCATCAAGAAAGGCTGTTAACGTAACTTGTCCGTGTGGCCAAATCATTATTATGTCGTCAATAAACCTGTACCATAAAATGGGTTTTAAATTTTGTGTTTTAAGAAAATTTTGCTCTAATAAACCCATAAAAAGGTTAGCATACGAAGGTGCCATTCGAGTGCCCATAGCAGTTCCTTTAATTTGAAGATAAAATTCATCTTCAAAAGTAAAAGCATTACACGTCAAGACAAATTCGGCTAATTTGCAAAGAAAATCTGTAGACGGTATTTGAGGATGAGGTCTATCATCGAGAAAATGAGAAATGCTTCCAATCCTAAATTATGTGGAATATTAGTATACAGAGATGTGGCGTCAATAGTAACAAACAATAGGTCATCTGACTTTGGAATTACAGTATTTTTTAAAATATCAATAAAATGATAGCTGTCTTTAATATGAGAACTTAGATTTTTAACAAATGGTTGTAAAAAATAATCTACAAAAGCCGAAATTCTTTCTGTCGGAGAGTTAAAGCTTGCGACTATAGGTCGTCCAGGATTATTGGGCTTGTGAATTTTTGGTAATAAGTAAAAATTTGGAGTTCAAATAGGATCTGGAATTAAAGTTTTGACATCTTCTTCTGATAATTTTTCATTTGATTTATTTTGTTCAATGTATTTTTTTATTTT